>CAOKZL010002330.1:0-375830 GCA_948472985.1 Iguana delicatissima | reverse complement strand
AAACAAAAGAACCTTCGTGTTAATTTTCTCATTACATCATTAATTTAACAGTCCCACATAAAACAATAGTTTAGTCTTTCAGAGTGGTACAAGGTTAGTTAGAGTGATACAAATTATTTCTTGCTTTTGGAAACCTTCCCGGACTTTTCTCCGCGATGAAAGAATCAAGCCGTCTTTGAAAGGTTTCATTTCGAGCTCAAGGTTGCCTTTTGCAAGCTTGCAGATAACTAGCTAAATTACCACTTTCACTGTTTGCAAGGGAACAAAGGAGTAGCAATTCACACCTATTCTATAGGCTCGTGGCTCTCTGCAAAAGAGGAATTAACACTTTCACTAACTTGACCCAGCACTCTAATAAGCAACTCTGCATAACACCTTTACCTACTGGCTATAATTTTTGGCAATCGCTCTAACAACCACACATTCAAAAAGGAGAGATGCAGTAGTAATGGGAGATTTCAACAATCTTGATATGTGCTGGTAGTCAAACTCTGTCAAAAGCATATGGTTCAACAAATTCCTCACTTGTCTTGCAGACAATTTTATTGTCAAGAAGGTGGATCTGATTTTAGATCTGATCCTAACCAAGAGGGATAACTTTGTTAATACAGTGGAAGTGGTGGGATCTTAGGTGAGAGTGACCATGGCCTACTGATATTTGTTATTTGGTGGGAAGAGGAAGCCAAGTGTAACCAGGCATGCATTCCAGATTTAAAGAAACTTGATTTCTGTAAATGTAGGGAATTACTGGCTGAAATTCTGTGGTCAAGAATATTGAAAGAGAAGGGAGTTCATGATGGATGGGAGTTTCTTAAAAGTGAGATACTGAAGTCACAATTGAAGGCTGTTCCAATAAGAAGAAAAAATGGGAGTTGTCTAAAAAACCCCAGAATGGTTGAATAAACAACTCTCAACTGAGCTAAGTGTTAAAAGAAACATATACAAGAAATGGAAGAATGGGAAAATTACCAAAGAGGAATTCAAACAAATAGCCAGGATATGTAGGGGGAAGGTCAGAAAAGCTAAAGCACAGAATGAATTCAAGCTTAACAGAGAGATTAGAAGCAATAAAAAGGGCTTTTTAAGATATGCCCACACAGCAACATTGGCAGGGGGTAAAAAGAGTGTTAATGTACTTAAAAAGGACTCTGGAGTACTGTCTTTGTGTATCACCCTCTGAGAAACCTGAAGTGGTACGTTACTGTGACAGTGACTTCGCTGAGGATTTATGTGACAGGAGGTCAATGTCAGGAATCCTTATAATGTACTGGTGCACTGGAAGACTAAAAAACAAAGTTCTGTGGCTACTTCAACTGCAGAAGCAGAATATGGTAGCCTCTCTTATTTGTGCAGTGAACTGCATTGGTACACACAATTTCTAAAGGACCTAGGTATTGACATTCCAATAGCTGTGACAGTATTTGACGATTCTCAAGCTTCTATCCAAATGGCAATTAATGAAAAGGCCAGGAAGTGCACCAAGCATGTAGACATCAAATATCAAAATGTAAGACAGACAGTAAAAAGTGGTGTGATCAGGCTTGAGTATTGCCAATCTGAGGAAAAATGTGGCAGATGTGTTCACAAAACCACTCACAACTGTAAAACACTGGGACATGGTGAAGAAACTGGGAATGGTTGAGCACAGAATGTAAACTGCTGGTCCACTATAGAGGAAAAGGAGGGGTGTCAAGGATTTATGCTGAGTCAGGCATGGTTTCCTCTAAGCGGATGGCAGGGAAAGAGGTGATGTGGCCAGACCAGCAGGTGCAAGATTATCAGGTTTGTTCTGACTACAACTTGTGTACTGGGGAAGGCCACAGGCCAGAAAGATGGTTGGGTCACCCCACTTGTTCAGGGTAACAGGGAGACTTAAAAAGAAGGTTTTTGCCTTCACAAGTCACCAGTTAGGTTTTCCTAGTTGGTCATGTCTTGCTGCTGACAATTTATGCCTTGTAAGGGGAGATGCTTCCTGTTTATCTCCTGATGTTTTTTTACTTAATTGCTTTCTGGAATATTTGTTGAAAGCCATATCTTAGTGTGCAGCAATAAATCTGCCTCTAAGCTTAACATAATGAGACTCCGGAACTTTTTTCCTGCTTCACTGAATACTTCTACCGTGGCGAAGCCTTGCTTCACTGTCTGAACTCTGCATATGCTCAGAAGAGCCAGTTCCTGCTAACCCTGACAGTCTACTCTAAATGAATTCAAGTCTACAGGGTCAGATGAACTACATCCATGGATATGAAAAGAATTGGGAGAAGTAGTGTGATAGATGAGGGCTCAGAGGTCAAAGAACAATTTATTTTGCCAGAAACAGAAACCTTACAGCGTGTGCCTGTAATAGAGCAACCTATTTTGCTAGTACCTCCATCATCTGAGAGACAAGCTGAGACAGAGACTTTACAGCAGGTGCCAGAGAGAGAAAGGGTCAGTGATAATTTCTAGGAATTAGATTCACTTTTGCCTCCCAGCTTTCAGCCACAGAGGGAGGCTAAAGAGGGCAGCTGAGAAGGAAGCTGTTTTGCTGAGGTTGAGCAGACAGGAGACTGATTAAGAACACCTGTTCTCCCTGCTATATAAGTCTGTTGGTGTGGCTTGCCTTTTGCTTGTGGCAAACTGTTGTTCAAGCTCCCACATTCCCTGCATTCCTGCTCTGGGTCTTGTGAACTTTGGCATTCTTGACTTCTTGGAATGACTTTGACTTCAACTTTCAGCTCAGCATTTCTACTAGATTGATAGCTCTCAACTCTCCCTGCTACCTCTGCCTCCTTGGCAAGTACCATTAGTTTCCTTCCCTTGCTGGCAGATAAACACAATCTGGGAGTTAAACTCTGCCAAGTAATTTCAGAACCACAGGCAATAATCTTTGAGAATTCTTGGAGAACAGGAGAACTCCCAGCAGACTGGAGGATAAATGTTATCCCCATCTTCAAAAAGGGAAAAATAGAGGATCCAAACAATTACCGCCCAATCAGCCTGACATCAATACTAGGAACAATCCTAGAGCAGATCATTAAACAGACAGTTTGTAATTAATTAGAAAGCAATGCTGTGATTACTAAAAGTGGGTTTCTCAAAAACCCAGTCACACCAGATTAATCTTATCTCTTTTTATAATAGAGTCACAAGCTTGATAGATGAAGGGAATTGGTAGATGTAGCATATCTTGATCTCAGCAAGACATTTGACAAAGTTCTCCATGATATTCTTGCAAACAAGGTAGTAAAATGTGGGCTAGACAATGCTACTGTTAGATGGATTTGTGATTGGTTGACTGACCGAACCTAAAGGGTGCTCACCAATGGGTTCTTTTCATCCTGGAGAAAAGTGACTAGTGGAGTATCACAGGGTTCTGTCCTGGGCCCAGTGCTATTCAGTATCTCTATCAATGACTTGAATGAAGGAATAGAGGGCATGTTGATCAAATTTGCAGATGATACCAAATTGGGAGTAGTTGTCAATACGCCAGAGGACAGGATTAAAATTCAAAATGATCTTGTCAGATTAGAGAGCTGGGCCAAAGCTAACCAAGTGAATTTCAATGAAGAGAAATAGAAGGTCCTACACTTGGGCAGAAAAAATAAATGTATAAATATAGGATGGGAGACACCTGGCTGGACAACCGTACATGTGAAAGGGATCTAGGAGTCTTGGTGAACCACAAGCTGAACATGAGGCAGCAAGGTGATGAGGCAGCCAAAAAAGCCAACGTGATTCTTAGTTGCATCAGAATACTTAGATTCAGCAATCTGTCATGTGCTCTTTTGGCTCTCAAGAAAACACAAAGAATTTTACCAGTGTATTTAATTTAATGAGGCATCTTGAACTTGATCACCAAGTGTTCGCATCATGCATTTAGGTTCATACATTCACTTCCCATTGGTAAACTTTTTGTATCTTTCCCCTTTCCCCAATTCCTGTTGGTCACCTTGATGTCTACATTTTCATACCTTGATTTAATGCATCACTGTTATTTTGTTATTTATTTATATAGCTTTACTGTGGCCAGGGTCTTTCTCTCTCTCCCTCTCCCTCTCTCTCCCTCTCTCTCTTTCTCCTAAACTAGGCTGTAACCTTTTAACAGCTTTCCTTTGAAATGCCATATAAGCAATCCACATTTGCAACCTAGGTACTCCCAGCCATACATAATAAATCACCCGTTGATTGCAACATTTTAAGACTAACAATTAGCCCAGCTTTCTATTTTAACAGCTCAACTAAATGGTACATTAATCTAAGCTGCAACAGTAACAGGATGATCTTAACAATAATTTTCTAATAACTGATTTTTTATGCATAACCATGAATACATAACACTGTCAATTATGTCAGGCATCATGACAAGTATGGTGTCTAGATCAAGGAAAATAATAGTACCACTCTATCCTGCTTTGATCAGACCTCGTCGGGAATACTGTGCCCAGTTCTGGGTCCCACAATTCAAGAAGGATATTGACAAGCTGGAAAATGTCCAGAGGAGGGTAACCAAAATGATGAAGAGTCTGGAAGCCTATGAGGAGAGGCTTAGGGGGCTGGGTATGTTTGGTCTGCAGAAGAGAAGGTTAAGAGGAGACATGATAGCCATATTGAAATATTTGAAAGGATGTCATATCGAAGAGGGAAAAGTCTTGGTTCCTATTGCTCTAGAGACTAGAACATGGAGCAGTGGATTTAAACTACAGGAAAAGAGATTCAACCTAAACCTCAGGAAGATTCAACCTAAACCTGACAGTCAGAGCTGTTTGGCAGTGGAATATGCAGTGATGAAGTCTGCTTGTTTCAAGGTTTTTAAACAGAGGCTGGATAGCCATCTGTTGGGAGTGCTTTGATGTGTGTTCCTGCATGGCATGGTGTTGAACTGGATGGCCCCTGTGGTCGCTTCCAACTGTATTATTCTAGGATTCTAGGATAACACTAATAATATCACAACACTTACTAACAATTAATGGATGAAAACCTATATTTAAAACATGGGTGGTGTCAAGCTCCTGCCCCAGGACCCAGACTCCCAGGACCCAGACAGGACTTTTCCCAGCAGCCACACTCTAGAAATATGAAAGGTGTTACCCTGTTTACTGGGGGTCCCACGAGGGACTCCAAACGTGCTCTAATACTGGTGGGGAAAATTAGCTCAGAGCACAAGTTAGCAAAACAAGAGGCAGGGCAACGCAGCGGAATCTTTAAAACCAATATCTACGGGGTCAGGCCAAGCCAAGAAGCACACCAAATGTGAAATAATAACTTTGAATTTTATTAAATACAAGCAGACAGTGTATGCAACACACTCACACAAGTAACTATAGAAAATAAAGGTAGTAGCGGTATAGAGGGATTTTGAGAGGGATTGTTGAATTGGGTGATACTACATCTGTCCGAAGCCTGGGGTAGATCAAGGGAGAGGTCCATAGATGCACAGTCTCGGATGGAGACTGAGGGGAAAGCTCGCTGGATGAAGTGGCAGCAAGGCTGGATGGAAATTCAAAGCGATCCGAGGAAGGTCTTGGAACTGAGGGTTTTTATAGGGAAAATATGACCGTAGGCCAGTCTGTACTTGGGGAAGAACAATGAGGTTTGGGTACGAGACAATGTCTCTGAAAGGTCAGAATTTAGCATGATTGAGTTAGTTCCGAATCAACAATGAATGGCCAGTATGCAGATGCAGCGCGCTTGACAGTTAAGCGTCTAGCTCGTCAAGTTGCCTGCTCAGGGCAGGGAGTTCTTGGTATTAGCATACATCTTTAATGAGGTGTTTGTCTAGGGAGGTCTCCTAAAGCGAAGATCTGGCTGAGTCCGGCCTGCCTGGGTGGAGAATGGAATGTTCAGCAGTTAATGGCCATGCCTAGCTCTGTGCTTGTTCGGGGGGCCTCACAAACACTTGGCTGAGCGTGGCATAATGGGGCCAAACCGTGATATCAAAATGATATCTAATATCTTCCAAAGTAAGGCTAGTAAATGGTAATAACAAAGGGACAGTACTTATGGCTACCAGTGCAGGAGGAAAAGGGAGAGCCGTTGCTTCTGGCAGTGCTTATATAGGAAGAGCTTGTTAATTAGGCTGCAGCTGGCCAGGACACTGTGGATATATAATCAGAAGTCTGGAGGACAGAGGCTACCGGAAGCTATTGACTCTATTGGTGGTGATAGCCTTGCTGACTCTTGCATTCTCTGCCCGTATTCTTTGGACCTTGGATCTTTGCTCTGACTATTGGTTTGGCTTTTGGAACGTTCCCTTTCTGGGTTATTGTTGACTTACTATGAGTCTGCTTCAACCGATGTTTTTTTGCTAGGCTGCTATCTGTCTAATTATGCATCTGGGAAGCCTTGGCAGACTGCCAGCTCAAAACAGCTAGCTTCCAGCTCCTTAATTTACAGCTCCCAGGGTCATGGAAGACCTGGAATGCCTGCAACAGCAAAACCAAGTTCTCGTCAATCAAGTCAATCAGCTGACAGCAGCTGTAGCCAACCTGCAGGCTTGAGTCAATCAACTCCAGCAACTCCATACCACCTCCTCCTTGGCACAAATGCCCCATCTCATTGCCAAAGAAGTTTGCAGCCATGCCTGATCAGCTTGAGGTTTTTTGTCTTACTGTCAGCTATATTTCTTCATCCAGCTGGAGGATTTCACTGATAACCACACCAAGGTTGTGTTTCTGGTGTGTCTGTTGTCTGGCCCAGCAGCCAAATGGGCCACCCCTAATTCTGGAGGACATTCTTCTTCTCAATAACTTTTCTGACTTTGTGAGGAAAATGAGGGGAAGCTGGGGAGACCTTCTGCAGGCAGAGACTGCTAATCATTGCATCAGGCTGCAGCAGGGGAAGGCCCAGGATCCTGCTTGGAATAATGCGGCTCTGCAGGACCAGTACTCGGTTGGCTTAGCAGATGACATTTTGGATGACCTCATCCAGTCTGCCCTGCCTATCACCCTGTAGCAGCTGATTAAGCTGGCTGTCTTGAGCCTTATCAGCAGGCACGCCAGGTCCCTACCTCCCAGACCCTCTATTGTCCACCCAGTCCAGCTCCTGTGACTCCCACGACAGTGGCACCCAGTCAAACCTTCAAAGAAACCCATGCAGCTGAGTGGTACGTGTCTCACCAGAGGAAAAAGAGCAGCAAAGACAGGTGTGAGTATGCTTGTATTATGGTTGCCCTGGCCACTTTGCACAGAGTTGCTTGGTGAAGAGACGCAGTCCTGCCCAATTAGGAAACAGATTCTCCAGGTTTAAATGGGCTTCTGCGTCTGGGAGAGAGGGATTCAAATCTGCCTAGGACCCCTAGTGAGACCAAGCTGAATAATAGAATAATAGAAATCATAGAATCATAGAAATGTAGAGTTGGAAGAGACCACACGGACCATCCAGTCCAACCCCCTGCCATGCAGGAACACCCTCAAAGCATTCCCGACAGATGGCCATCCAGCCTCTGCTTAAAAACCTCCAAAGAAGGAGACTCCACTACACTCCGAGGCAGCATATTCCACTGCCGGACAGCCCTGACCGTCAGGAAGTTCTTCCTGAGGTTCAGGTGGAATCTCCTTTCCTGCAAGCTTGAATCCATTGCTCCTTGTCCTGGTCTCTGGGGCAGCAGAGAACAAGCCCGTTTCCTCCTCTACATGGCATCCCTTCAAATATTTAAACATGGCTATCATGTCCCCTCTTAACCTTCTCTTCTGCGGATTAAACATACCCAGCTCTCTAAGTCTGTCCTCGTAGGGCATGGCTTCCAGGCTCCTCACCATTTTGGTCGCCCTTCTCTGGACTTGCTCCAGCTTGACCATGTCCTCCTTGAATCGGGGTGCCCAGAACTGAACACAGCATTCAAGATGAGGTCTAAACAAAACAGAGGTCTAACCAAAACGATCTAGACACCGTACTCCTATTGATGCAGCGGAGAATTGCATTGGCTTTCTTGGCTGCTGCATCACACTGCTGATTCATGTTCAGCTTGTGGTCTATTAAGACACCTAGATCCTTTTCACACTTAATTCTATCCAGCCACGTGTCCCCCATCCTATATTTCTGTATTCCATTTTTTCTACCTAAGTGTAGGACCTTACACTTCTCTCTGTTGAATTTCATTTTGTTAGTCTTGGCCCAGCTCTCCAATCTGTCCAGGTCATTTTGAATTTTGATCCTGTCCTCTGGTGTATTAGCAACCCCTCCCATGAGCATGAGCAGAGAATCCTCAGGCATGAGCAGAGAATCCTCTGCTCATGCCTGTCACTATATGGGACAACCAAGAGCAGGCAGTACAAGTGCGAGCCATGATAGATTCCGGGGCTTCCAACAATTTTGTAGACCTTGCTTTTGTCACCCAGCACCACATCCCAGTACAGGTGCCTCAGCTGGTTGAGATTATTGATGGCCAGCTCTTGCGTTCTGGCTCATCAGACTTCCCCAATGGCTTTGAAGATGCAGGGCCATGTGGAGCAGCTGCAGTGCCTCACTTCCTCATGGTCCTGGGGATGCCTTGGCTGGCCCAGCATGATCCTCACATCTTCTGGTCCTGAGGTGAAGATAGCAGTTAGCAGTTACATTTCTATACTCTTTGTATTGGAGTATTGCCAGGAACACTGTTGGCCAGAATGTGTGCACACTGCCCCAGACTCTGCAAAGCCTCCTGTGGTTCTACCGGCCAAGTACCAGGAGTTCACAGATGTTTTTGATAAGAAGGAGGCAGACTGGCTGCCTCCCCACCGGTCCAATGTCTGTGCCATCGACCTACTCCCTGGGGCACTGATTCCAGCAGGATGCCTGTACTCCTTGTCAGAGCCAGAAATGGCATCTTTTTGAGGCTTTCTGGGGCAGAACCTGAGCCGTGGCTTTATTAGACCCTCAACCTCCCTCCCAGGGGCCCCAGTGCTGTTTGTCTACAGGGAGGATGGCTTTCTGAGGCTTTGCAGTGACTATAGAGCCCTCAATTATATCACTATCCGCAATCATTATCCCTTTTCTTTGATTCTAGAGTGCTGGAGTGGTTGTGCAATGCCTGGGTGTTCATTTAGTTGGATCTGCAGGTGAGCCTATAATCTCATTTGGATCTGGGCTGGAGTCGGAAGGAAAACTGCCTTCCACACTCACTATGGGCACTACAAATATGCAGCGATGGCTTTTAGACTCTGTAACATCCCCCCCACATGTTCTTCCAGCACTTCATCAATGATGTCTTCAGAGACTACTTGTACCACTTTGTTATCATTCACCTTGACAACTCCCTCATCCACTCCCCAAACCAGAAGGCCCACAATGCTCATGTCAGAGCTGTCCTCCAGTGCCTCTGAGAGCACTAGCTATATGCCAAATTGGAAAAGTGCACTTTTGACCTGGCAGTAGTGGACTTTCTAGGGTATCGTATATCAGCCGAGGGGATAGAAGTGGACCCAACCAAGGTTGAAGCAGGCACCTCCTGGAAATGTCCTCAGAAGTGGGAAGAGGTTTAATGCTTTCTGGGCTTTGCAAACTTCTACTGGAGGTTCATCTCTGACTTTGCGACCCTGGCTGTTCCCATCACTGTCTGTCTGTGGGGAAAGGTCCCATTTCAGTGGACCCCTGAAGCCTAACAGATTTTCCAGCAGCTCAAGGAATAGTTGACATCTGAGCCTATCCTGCAGCATCCAGATCCACAAACTCCCTTTGTGGTGCAGCCCAATGCTTTGGATGTTGCCATCAGGGCAATGCTCCTCCAGCCTGTGGCAATGGAAGCATACCTCCTGCCATATGCCTTCTACTTCTGCCAGCTGATCCCATCAGAGAGGAATTATACCATCTGGAAGAAGGAGCTCCTGGCTATCAAGGCAACTTTTGAGGTCTGGAGGCATCTGCTGGAAAGGTCTGCTCACCCAATGGAAGTGTACACAGACCATCACAACCTCGAATACTTGCAAATTGCCTGAAAACTCAACCAGCGGCAGAAACAGTTGTTCTTGTTTTTCTCTAAGTTCAATTTCTGGCTGTCTTATGTACCCGTCTTCCAGAACTGGCAGGTGGGTGCTCTCTCCCAGAAACCAGAGTATTCCTTGAGGGAAGATCTTTTGACCATCCTCCCCCCAGAACACTTCACAGCCACTCATGTGCTACCCACATTGCTGGATCAGATCCAGGAGCACCAGAAGCAGGATCCAGTGGTGCAGGCCCAATAGCCAGGAGGGAGTGTCCTCCTTTTATGCCATCGAGGAGGGAATCCTGTATCATGCCTGCAGGGCTGTGTTAGGATAAAGTCTTATAACTGTGCCATGATACCTGCAGGGAAATTCGCACTGTACAAGACGTTACACTTCCTCACTTGGGATTTCTGGTGGCCCTGAGTATGAGGAGAGATGGACAACATGCCCCACTCATCACCATGCTGAAGACTAGCCAGGCCAGCCTGCTGGGTTGCTAGAACCCTTACCTACCCCTGTGGGGCTTTGGCAGGTGGTCTCCATGGATTTTGTGATGGACCTTCCCCAGTTGGCTGGTCATACCACAGTGCTGCTGGTGGTAGATCTCTTTTCTAAAATGGCCCATCTCATCTTGTGGTCAGGGATGCCAATGCTAGGGCTACTACCTGCCTGTTCCTCCTGGAGATCTTCCTGCTTCACGGTCTCCAGGAGGGGATACTTTTGGATCAGGGCCCTTAGATCGCTGCTCAGTTCTGGTGCAGTCTCCTCTAATTGCTTGATATCAAGCTACTTCTTTCGTCTGCCTATCATCCACAGACAGATGTGCAGACAGAGCACACAAATGCCACACTGGAGCCGTATCTATGTTGTTTCACAAACTACCAGTAGGACAACTGAGTGGAGCTACTGCCATTGCCAAGTTCGCATACAGTAACTCCCTCCATGTATCTACCCAGCAGAACCCTTTCTTCACCAACAATGCCTACCACCCTTGCCTCTTTCTTGTATGGCCCCTCAATCTTCTGTCCCAGCAGCAGATTACTCATTTCAGGAGCTGCAGGCAGTGCAGGCACTCCTCAAGGAATAATTGGATTGGGCCAAGCAGTATTACAAGAAATTTGCTGAGGCCAACAGCAGTAGCAGTCAGGGCCTCCTGTTAGAATGGGGGATCGGGTTTGGCTCTCCACCTGCTACCTGCCTCACCATCATCCATGCAGGAAGTTGGATGCCTGCTTTGTGGGCCCCTACCTCATCATAGCACAGGTCAACCCTGTGGCTTTCCAGTTGCAGCTGCCCTGTTGTTTCCAGATCAATCCCACGTTCCACCGTTCCCTCCTCGTCCCAGCCTCAGATGTGTTCCCTGATGCTGGAGGATGCCTGCTGCCTCCTATAATGGTGGACAGGGAAGAGGAGTTCAAGGTGGCACAGCTGGCTACAGTACCTCACCAACTGGGCAGGATAGGGCCAGAGGAGCATTCCTGGGAGGATGCTGTAGAAGTCCACGCCCAATCTGGTCCATCAGTTCCACCATTGCTATCCAACCAAGCCGGGCCCTCCTGGCCCCAGGAGGAGGGATCATGGGGATAGGGGTGGTTTCAGGCCCTTGCTCGAGGACTCAAACTCTGAGGAACCAGACAGGACTCTTCCTAGCAACCACACCCTAGAGACATGAGAGGGACAGTAATTATGGCAGCCAGTGCAGCAGTGAACCTTGGACCTTTGCTCAGGCCATTGCTTTGGCTTCTGGAACATTCCTTTTCTGGACTATTATTGACTTTCTGAACTATTGTTGACTTACTATGAGTCTGCTTCAGCCAAAACTGTTTTGCTAAACTGCTGTTATCTGTCTAATTACACAGCTGGGAAGTCTTGGGAGGCTGCCAGTCCAGGACAGGTAGTCAGTCCTCCTATTGGCTCCAGTAATGGCAAATAAGGATAGGCTATTTCTTCCTCACATTGGATTGCTATTTCAATTGTGTAATGTACTTTATTCACCTTTTCCTGTGTTGGTTTTATTTTAATCCAATTTCCAATGTAGATCTGGATCTTTTATTACTTCTCTCTGTACTTGTATGTTACTCTGATTCCATTCTATCCCTTTCTTCCCTAATAATGTTCCCTAATTTTATTATAGCACATCTTATAATGGTCTGGGTCTCATTGGCTTGCTGGAGTGTAAAATTAACTGCCAATTCAGTCAAATTGTAGAATTGTACAATCACTACCAATCTCTGATGCAATAGTCCTGCTTCTAGAGACACTTGGTTCCATGTTAATCTACTTGTGCTCTGTATATGGTTTCCCAAAGAAACTAGCTTATTCACTATACTTCTATAGTGTTTATTACCCCGATCCAGTTCCTGTTCTTTCTAACAAAGTCTTTGTTCATGGTCTAGCCCTTCTCGTTGGTTGTCCTTTCTTCAAAGCTTCATACATAGTCCTAGCCCACTGAACATGTTTGGATTCATACCTGCTTATGTTATAAACTGCAGTATTAATGGTACCATAATAAGTTCTCCTTTGGGTAGCCTGTATTACATCATGGGGTTGGTCTCCCAGTATAATTATTGTGAAGGGAGACTTAGGAATTATCTGGTTAGTCCCTTGTTAAATTTATATATCAAAACTGTAAATCTGTCCCACTAATACTTTTCTCCCTAAGTCTTCCCATATCTGATCCTGTCCAGTTGATAGCTAAGGTTATCTGATTCTTTATTGTCTATCTAGATACATTCCTAACTTGGAAGGTTATATTCCATGGAATTGTCCGGTTTAGTTCAAATTGATCCTGCTATGGGGTATATTCTTTTCTCTGACTCTATCCAATCCCGATTTGCTGTCATATTCATACAGTCTGTTTCATTTCCTCCCTGCATAATCAGTTGCTTCTGACTTAGCACTTGTTAACTACATGTTTGGATAGCATGACTACTTTTCACCTGTTTCTGAATACATATCCACATCCCCAGTATTGTCCACACCACTCCAACCGCAACATTCAATTTGATAATGATGGCAAAGATATAACCCTCCTAACACAAACAGCTGAACATCCTTATCAGATTGTCCTACTCCTATCAAGGGTTCATGAACTTTACCTAGACATAGCACTTTTGGATCTTGACTTAACATGACGAAGGCTACAATATATTCAAACTCGTCCCAACTTCTTCTTTCTCTAAAGAAGTTTCTCCACCTCACTCTCAGCCCCATATCATTAGAGCCACTGATTCTAGGTTAGTAGAATCCCAGGACTTTGTATTGTTGCCACTTGAAATTACATTTCCGCTTTAATTTGTCTCTATTCAAACCCTGGCCAAATTTTTCCCAATTTCCCAGCATACATCTGGGGGGGGGGTATCTCAGGGGATCCCTTTGGACTGGGAGGAGCCCATTTTCCCTTTTAGTGAATCCAAGGGTCACTGCTGACTTTTTCCTGAAGCTGCGGCTTGGCACATTCCCTCACCTACCACCTTTCATCCAGTTTTTGCTCTTTTGAGCACAGTTACTATCCTATTGACTCTCAATTGGAAACTAGATACCTGTTGTTTGGCCAAACCATTTCGTCATTTAAGGGGAATTACCCAGCCCCACAGGTCTACACCTCCCAATACTTTTCTCTTTAATACTCCACTGGAGTCCCATGTGTCTTCTCTCCTTCTGTGGCATCTGTTGGGATGCTCTGCTGTTGTGCTATGCATCAGCCCATGGCCACAAAGCCCCAAGAAGTCCCATCAGTCTACCAAACAAAAGGCTTGGACGCACGCTCAGATGACTCCAAGAGACCAGCAGTGGCAACAGACCTGACACCAGGCAAGAGTAGTATTGTTACCCTGATTTCTGGGGTCCCGTGGAGGACACCTCAATGTGCTCCAAATAATGGGGAATGGGAATTAGCCAGAGCACAAGCTGTAGCACTACAAGAGGCAGGGTAACCTAGCGAGATCTTTTTACCCAATGTTTACGGGGTCAGGCCAAGCCAAAAACCAAGCAAAATTGTCTAATAAATGATTTTATTGAGAGGAATTCACTCATGCATGCACAGAAGATACACGCAATCACACATTCACACAAGAGCTAGCTGAAAGAGAAAGAGAGGAAAAATTATAGAGAGGCTGAGGGATTTAGAGGGATTTATAATTACCAATTCAGAAGAGTAGTGAAGAGCAGAAATGTATTTTGGCTTAGATAGGACCTAAGGACAGTTCTCATTCAGGAGCCAGACGGACAGAGTGACGGGTGGACCTTCAAGAGACTGCATTGGGCATCCTCAAATCAGGGGTATTTGTACCCTGAAAATGGCTTGTGGCTGTGAAATTTCCACATGCAAGACAAAGGGAACCTGTTGTGGATAATGAGTCTTTCGCCCGTTGATGGGCTTAGTGCTTTGATTGACAAAGACATGATGGATGTTGTAATAGCTGTCTATTGTGGGTGCTGTGGGGAAAAAGGAAAGAATCCAGGTTAATCAGCGTCTTTAGTTGTGGACTCCTAATGTAAATGGTTGTTCAGAAAATTTTCAGTTGAGATGGAACAGATTTTGGAGTTTCAAATTATATGGCCTTGTTTCCAAGTAGGACTGATGTACTTGGAAATGATATAATTGATTTGCCATTGTTCTGTGTTTTTTTTTTTTAGTAGTGAATGTTTCTTTCATTAATTATTGCATTTGTTTCTGTTTCTGGGGTTTTTTTCTTCATTGATTTTGTTGATTAGTCCCTTTAAAAGCAGTTAGGCAATGAGTGCTGTCAGAAATGTACCACAACAATACCATACTTACAACTGTTAAAGTTTCAGGCCTTCAGGTTCCCTGACTAAAGGATTAAAGTTTAAGTCTTGTTCCTCTGCTGTCTCGTGGTCATGGTAACAAGCAGGTTGTACTGACCCAGCCGGTGTGATAACAGACATCTGTCTTGCCTTCTGAGTTCCTGTCGGAAAGTTTGAGGTTGTTTTGGATAAACGTCCTCTCAATAGCCTTATCTAAGCCTTATCTACTATGTGAGAACTCATTCACTGTTCTTCTGTTCGCTTGCTGCTGTGATAGCTTATTATCACCTGCTTGCTCTCTCTCTATCATGCTGTGAGAAGGCAAAGAAGAGCCATGGATTTTACTTAGTTTTCTGCTGTTTTTATATTACTCACTTATATTATTTAAATAAACCCTAGTTTAGTTTTGCAACTATACTTTGGCCTCAGTTCCGGACTTTATTGGTTTTGGGCCTGTGATGGTTTTGGGTCTGCCTGCTTTGGAGCCCAGATGTTGTGTGGGCCCTGCTGGCAAACCACATGTCCATCACCAACAACAATGTTTGGAGGACATTGGAGGACAGAGTGTAAAGACTGAAAAAATGGTTTAACCTCTTGTGAAGGAACCCCTTTCTAGGTCAGTGCCACAGTTTCAACCTTTGGGCTCCTATCATTAACCTGGCATTTTCTCCTGAAGATCCATCCCTGGATCTGGTATTAGGATGTACTAGGATATATAGGTGACCACTATCTTCCACAAGTGGCTGTGATGTCTAGTGTGATAAAGCATAACCAGTTTTTCCTATCGATTATTAAACTAAATCATCCAGACGTAGATGTAAGAAAATAAAACAGTAAAGATTTATTCTATATCAAATAAAATAAACACCTAGCCATTATCTGGTACACAGCACCCAGTAACACTTCAGTTTCAGTCAAAATGAATGCTTCACCCTGAACTCCTTCCACATTCCCAGCTCCCAAAAACTTAATCAGATCTTTTCAATTACTTTCTTCTTAATAGCCTTAACTGTACGTCTGACTGGCCATAATGTTATCCTGTGTGCTGGCGGTCCCAGGAGGGTTTCCCAAATAACCAAACGACAACAAGCACAGATGGGGAAATTATCTGGAGCACTCACTTAAGCTAACGAGAGACAGGGTAACTTAGTGGGGATCTTGTAACCCAGTGTCTATGGGGTCAGGTCAGTCAAGCAGTCAGACAGTTTTAAAATAGCAAAAATGATGTTTTATTAAAGACAGACAAACACTTAAGACAACACAACCACACAGCTAACTAAGAAATAAGAAATGAGAGTTTTCGGGGGAAATGGGTGATACGACACCTTTCTCATAGTCCTGGAGAAGTTGCAGATGGAGAGAAGAAGCTCAGCGTGGTTCGCTGAGGGGAGCTCGCCGGGCAAAGTAGCAGCAGGGTGGTCTGGAACTCGGGAGCGATCCGAGGAAGCTCTCGGAGCTTGGGGATTTTATGGGGGAAGATATAACCGTGGGCTAGTCTGTACTTGGGAGAGAACAATGAGGTTTGGGCGCGAGACAATGTCTCCGAAAGGTCAGAATTTAACATGATTGAGTTAAATTCGAATTGACAAAGGAATGACCAGTATGCAGATGCAGCGTGCCTGGGCAGTGGAATGTCCAGCTCACCAGGGTGGCTGCTCGAGGCAGGGGGCTCTTTGTATTAGCGTGCATCCTTAATGAAGTGTTTGTCTAGGGAGGTCTTCTAAAGCAAGATCTGGCTGTGTCTGGCTTGCTTGGGTGGGAAAAGGAATGTTCAGCAATTAATAGCCATGCCTAGCTCCGTGCTTGTTCGGGGGCCTCACAAACACTTGGCTGAGGGTGGCAAAATAAGACCAAATTGTGATATCAAAATGATATCTAATGTCTACTGAAGCCAGGCCAGTTCACAGCGATAACAATAACTGACACTTTTATGTGCAAGTCCGTAGGTTATAGCCTTTTCTTTGGTCTCCTCCCAATATTCCATGAGGTTTGATTGACTGACTCTTCTCAATATTGTCCAATTTCTCATTTCTCATCTCATGCCATCCTCACCTCTGAGTTTCAGAATGCCTTCTAGTATAGTTTGATTGGATTTTATGAATATCATTGATTATGCAAAAAAAAAAATATCCCTGAGTAAATGGGACATTTTTATCCCCTGAAATAGACTCAATTCCCATCGAGTCAGAAAGATTAAGTCAGATGCTGCTGGGTTTTAAAATCTGTCTGGATGAGGATTAAACAACAAATAGCTCGCTAAGAATTACTGTAGAACACAATCCTGATACTTTTTTTGAATGATAACTTTTTTCCTTTTCTTTTGCTTGTTTCCTCCCATTGGAGGTCACTATAGTTGTATTAAGATTTTGGCTTTGAATGGTCATCTCAAAATAAGCTATGTTTGCTTAGTGTTTTTCCTTTCTTTACCAGTTTTAAGCCGATTAATAATTTACTTATGATTTTACTCTACTTGTGGAGATACTGCAGTAAGCAAGAAGTTAGCCTTAGTGACCCATGAGGCTCCTTCTCTCTATATGATTTTATGATTCTATGATTTAAAGTAATATTTTTTCTTTCATTTTCAGGGGAAGTTATAGATTTCACTGTGCAGCATGCCATTTCTGAAGTAAATGGAGGACGGCCCTATGCTTCCAAAGCAGTAGTGATTGTGATATCAGATACATCACAAGATTCTGTGAACACTGCTGCATACTTTGCAAGAATTAATAGTAAGTTCTATTCTTCTTCCTCTATTTTTATTTATATTCTATGAGAGTATTTGGGAGAATAAGTCTGATTTTGGAAGCAGGGAAAGTGTGAACATTCTTTAACCTTCCTGATCTTTTTAACTACAATTTGCAAAGACCTTTACTGGCTTTTGGAAATGAACCTCCACTGCATGTAGTGGCAAATGGCTTACCACCCCTATTTATGGCAGTTATTTTGTTGCTACTTCACAGAATACCTCAAAAGAACTTGAAATGGAATGAGGGGAGAACATTCTAATTCCTGAATTGCATAAAGACGCAATAATCCATTTGTGTTGCTTATTAATCATTTATATAAAGCATTGTATCTCATGTTTCAATTAAAACACTGCAAGAATGGCATTCATATTATTTAAACGAGAAAGTTTTTAGAAAATAAGAAACCTACGTTCCTGTAAGAATCAATGGGATAGTGAACTTGCTTTGAGTTTCAGTCTGAACTTTGAAGGATTTATTCAGAGCTCTGTACCTGTTTGGAGAGTAGGGCTCAGCACTTTGTGGAAGTCCTTTAATATCTGGACTAAAACTTGGACTAAATTGGCTGCCCCTCTGATAGCAAAGTCGCCAGCTTTTACTGCTGCCTGCTGGCTTGCGTCTAAAATATACACCTCCAAGAGGAAAAGGATTGAAAGAGAAAGAGGGAAGAGAAAAAACATGCAAACTCGTGCAACAGTTCTGAAATAGACCAGATTGCATGATGTTTAGCAACCATACCAGATGCTCCCTTCTATATTTCAGTAATAGAGCATTCTGTGGATGGAGTGCTTTTCAATGGAGATGGGAGGATGAGAATACTTTATTCTCCTAGTACCTGGTTGTTACCCTGATTTCTGGGGTCCCTTGGGGGACACCTCAATATGCTTCAGTTAATGAAGAATGAACACTAGCCAGAGCACACGCAATAGCACTACAAGAGGCAAGGCAACCTAGCGAGATCTTTTAACCCAATTTTTATGGGGTCAGACCAAGCCAAAAACCATACCAAATTGCTAAATAAATGATTTTATTTAAAAATAAAGACTTGCGCACGTTTGCACTTACGCACTCACTCACACAAGACCTAGCGAGAAATAAAAGAGAGCAAATTGGATAGGGGGCTTTGAAGGGCTGTTTCTGAGGCATACTGCATCTGGTCTTGAAGTCCGGAGGTCCGGGACAGCGGCGGAGAAAGAGAGAGAGATGAGGCTCAGCACATGGAGAGCTGAGGGGATAGCCAGATGGAGTGACGGGAAGCTGGGAGCAATCCAGAGCGATCTGAGGAAACGCTAAAAAAACTGGTCTATTTATATGGAAAAAGGCACCCGGAGGGGTAATCCTATCCTGGAGAGAACAATCAGTGGAGGATCTAGAACAAAGCTCCAAACTGTCCATGTCCTTTGCATGATTGGGAGAACAAAGCTCCAAAATGTCAAAGTTCCTTGCATGATTAGATTTGCTGGGGTTGTCAAAAGCTGCGGCTGTATGCAAATCGTCCTCACTTAATGGGCCGTTTGTCAGGGGCGTTAATCCCATCAAGCCAGCTTCTTGGGGCTGAGGACTCTCTTTGTACTTTTATGTTTTACCTGGCTGGAGGTCTCCTGGGACGACGTGACTCAGAGTTTACTGGCCTGACCGGGTTTTTCCTGATTTTGGCTGTTCGACCGTGCCTGCCTATGTGCTCGTTTGGGGGACTGCTCAAGCACGTGGAAATAATTTTTAATATTAAATTGTAGACCCTGGGATAGGGTTATCTACTGCAGTAACAGGGTTTTCGCTCTCCATCAGTTTGCTCTCTATGCCCTGGAATTTCATGTGCATGTAGAGGTGGAGTGGGATCACAGAATCGCTGAATCTTAGAGTTGGAAGGTACCACAAGGGTCAATCTAGTCCAACCTCCTGTCGTGCAGGAAAATACAGATAAGCATTCTTTATAGATGCTTATCCAACCTCTGCTTAAGGAAGGAGAGTCTATCATCCTCCAAGGCAGGCTATTCCACTACTGAATATTTCTTACAGTAAAGTTCTTCCTAACATTCAACTCTAATCTGCACAAACTCAACACCTCTCCCATACTCCTCCCCTAACATCCACATTCCCCAACATGCACATTATTTCTATTTTTCCCTTTTTTTAAAAAAGTTGTTCTATGCACTGAAGCGTTTTTGTCAATTCCTAGAAGAAGAAGAAAATATGTAGTGGTAGTATGGGATTTCCTTTTGAGAGGAACAGAAGCAGTAGTGTACAGTCCTGATGAGATATCCAGAGAGATATACGGTCTACCAGAAGCAAAGATAGTGGTGATTGGGGAGGTGTGGAGGAACTTCTCTTTGACTCTATGGCCATTGGACTGTGTGATCCCAGGGGGCTCTTGTCTTCCGTGCTATTTAACATATACGTGAATCTGCTGGAAGAAGTCTATGGACATTTCCACACGACACTGATATAGTGCTATTATTCCACTTTCAATATCCTGTGGAACTCTGGCGTTTGTAATTTACTGAGACCAAAGAGCTCTCTGGCTGAGAATTCAAAATACCCTCTCTAAATTGCAAACCCCAGGATTCCATAGAATTTTTAAAGTGGAATAATAGCACCATAGTGTGGAGATGCCCTATCTCAACTTTTCAGTTTAATCCAAGGAAAGTGTTTTGGTTCTAATATGGTTCCTGTTGGCAGTCATAAACTGGATGAAGACAAACACTTGAAGCTTTACCCACCCAAAACAGAAGTGCTCCTGGTCAAATGCAAGACAGATCAGGGAACAGGGATTCATTTTAGGAATGTTATCATAATCCCCCCAAAAACACCAATTTGCAGTATGGGTGTATTCCTGGACTCAGTTTTGAGCATGGATGCTCCAGACTTAGCAGTGGGTAGGAATATATTTGCACAATTAAAACTAACTGTACTCTTTCCTAGCCATTCCTAGAGATATCTAAGTGACACATGCTTTAGGTACAAATCCATTTGGATCACTCTAACATGCTGTAACTGCGATTGCACTTGAAGAATATTCTGAAACTTCAAATGGTTCAATGCCAGATTACTAATAGGAATGGTCACATAGAGTACACAATTCCACTGTCATGGCAGCTCTAGTGGTTGCCAAACTATTTCTCAGCACAATTCAAAGTATTAGTTATAACTTATAAATCCCTGTACTGCCTGGGTACAGGCTGTCTGAACGACAGTATGTTTCCATATGAGCCTGCCCAAGGTCTAAAATAAGATGAGATAAGGTCAGATCTTTGGGGATTGCTGCTCTTCATCCTACCACCTACAGAGTCATATTTAGTGGGAACATAAGAAAGGTGCCTACTCCCAGATTTTGGAAGTCATCTCCTAGGGAGGCTTGCTGACTCCATCCTTGCTATTCTTTCTTCAACCAGGTGAATACCCTATTATTTCAGCAGGTTTTTTGGAACTGATTGTTTTACAAGAAACAAGTTTTACTTAGTGTATTGTGCTACTATTATTCTTCACCTTTATATGGTTTAAATTCTATAGACAGTTTAATACTATTAAACTTTTTGTATGTTTTTATTTGTATTTCTTTTTATTTTGTAAGTCACCTTGAATCCAATTTTTGGGAAAAAGTTGGAGTATAAATAAAGTGATAGACAGAGTTCCAATTCAGCTACATCTGGAGATGTATATGTTTTCATTCCTGCTCAGTATCATCTCTCTTGTTATGTCCCTCCTTGCAAGGTAGCTTGGGAAAAGACTAGAGTCTATCCTATTTACTTTAAATATGTCTGCAGTATAACAGGTGGATTATACAAAATAATAATTGAATCTGATTCCAGAAAATATCTGCAACTCCCCATTGTGTAATTTCCTCATCGAAATATCAAGTTATTGTGGGGGTTTTTTTCATATTCTGTGTCCTTGTGCCATGGATACATGAATATATTTGGAATTTTTTAAAAAGATTTTTTTCAAAGAAAAAGACTGTTCAGTTTCATGGATTATCTAGATCTTGTGTGGAGTTACGGTAATTAAGATGAAGGCTTTAAAGATACAATTTCTTGCTCTTCTAATCAGAACCATTAACACAGAAAGGATAATAAATTAGAATGAGTTGAGATCTTTTGCAATATTGAGATCCCTATGTTGCTTTATAGATTATCAATAATCATGACAATGCATTATCTGCATATTTATCATTTATTAAAAGATACATGTGTGATTAAAAGGTGTAGGTATTGAGTCTGGGTGTATGTATAGATGCAGCCCTGTTGTTGTGTACCTTCAAGTTCTTTCCGACTTCTGGCCACATTATGTTGAACCTATCATAGGGTTTTCTGGGGCTGAGTGTGTGTGTGTGACATACCCAGGGTTACCTAGTGGGTTTCCTTGGCTGAGCTGGAAATTGAACCCTGCTTAGTAGAGTGCTCAAACCACTGCATCATCTGGCTCTCTACCAGTTGCTTAATTATTGGGCATAGGAGAGAAGTCTACCATCATCCATGTTAAAAGAGCAAGTTCTCTGTTGTTAAGTATGACTGACTATTACTCCGACAGCAACATTAACAATGATTGGGACTAACTAACTTAATTGGGACCTGAAACAAGCTTCAAACGGTACTGTCAGATCTTGGGTTAAGTATAGTTTCTTGTTAGACCTAACATTGTGGCTCTCATAACTTTCACTGGGGTATATGATGCAGGAGGGAGCATGTTGTCTTGCTCTTAACTGATTAAATGTGGCTAAGCAGCTGGCAACAGTACCTCCAGACAAAATATATTAATCCCGTTTAGTTTTTTTGAATTTAAAATTTTGTGAGGATTTCAACTATTAAATTATTACTTATGCCCTAAATCCAATGGTAGCAGATTTTTAGCATAACAGAACTTTCCCTTCATCTCCTTCACCCTGCAGCTTTTTGCAGCACCTAAAAATTAGCTCAGAAAGATTTTTCAGCCACCTGGAACATGTTTTTGGGGTGTACAGGAGACTAAAATGAAGAGGGAGAATGTCCCTTTTAGTGAAGTATCCACTAGCAAAGTGTCACTGGTTTCTGCCCAATGTTTTTCCAGAGCTTTTAAAATGAAGTATCTGATCAAAGGTATTCTTGGTTTAATGTAAAATTAAAGGCTTTCACGGCCGAAATCCATAGGTTATTGTGGATTTTCCAGGCTTTGAGGCCGTGTTCTATTAGTATTTTTTTCCTGACATTTAACCTGCATCTGTGGCTGGCATCTTCAGAGGATCTGGTGACACGGGAGTGAGACAGAGTAATATATACTTGTGTAGTCCCCTGGATGGGAGGGAGCAATTTGCATGTGTTCCAGTCGGCCTGTGTGATGGCCTATTGTTAAATGGGATATCTCCCATGGTGTATTGTTAGTCAGGGGGTATACATAACAATGTGCTAAGTAGATTAGCAACCCATTATATCGTTCCCTGTAGAGGAACCTCCAGAGTCTGGGTGGTGTTCATTGGCATATTTTTGAGTCTTGAGTTTAGTGTTCTTCAGTACTGGTAGCCAAATTTTGTTTACTTTCCAAGTTTTTCTTCTTTCCTGCTGAAATTGTCCATGTGTTTATGGATTTCAGTGGTCTGTCTGTGTAGTCTGACATAGTAGTTGTCAGAATGGTCCAGAATTTCTGCGCTTTCAAAAAGCATTCTGTGTCCAGGTTGGTTTATAACATGTTCTGCTACTGCTGATTTTTCTGGGTGGATCAGTCTGCAGTGTCTTTCGTGTTCTTTGATTTGTGTTGGATGCTGCATTTTGTAGTCCCTATGTAGACCTGCCCACAGCTGCAAGGTATGCAGTAAACTCCCGCAGAAGTTAGAGGATCCCTCTTGTCCTATGCTGAACATAGCATTTGTTGAATTTTCTTGGTCGGTCTGTAAATTGTTTGGAGGCTATGTTTCTTTATCAGTTTCCCTATATGGTCAGTGACCCCTTTGATGTATGGTAAAAACACATTCCCTTTGGTTGGCTGCTTATCTTCACTGTTGTGGTTTTTTCCGGGTCTTGAGGCTCTTCTGATGTCTGAACCAGATATTCTGGACCATTCTGACAACTACTATGTCAGACTACACAGAGAGGCCATTGAAATCCATAAACACATGGATAATTTCAACAGGAAAGAAGAAAAACTCGGAAAGTAAACAAGATTTGGCTACCAGTACTGAAGAACACTAAAAGACTCAAAAATATGCCAATGAACACCACCCAGACTCTGGAGTTCCCTCTACAGGGAACGATATAATGCATTACTAATGTACTTAACGCACTGTTATGCATATCCTCTGACTAACAATACACCGTGGGGGATATCCCATTTAACAATAGGCCATCACACAGACCAACTGGAACACATGCAAATTGCTCCCTCCTACCCGGGGACTACACAAGTATATATTACTCTGTCTCACTTCCATGTCACCAGATCTTCTGAAGATGCCAGCCACAGATGCAGGTGAAACATCAGGAGAAAATACTAATAGAACACGACCTCAAACCCTGGAAAACCCACAACAGTCTATTATTGGTTTGCTATACAACATATTTTTAAAAGGAAATCTGCTGGGATTAGACAAGGAAATAATTATCAATAGTAAGTGAAATGCACAATGAAAGTAAGGAGTATTTGAACATTGCAAAATTTTCCTAGGAATATCATTGCTTCCCATTGGAATTGGAGACAAATATGATGTAGAACAACTACGTACTTTAGCTGGGCCATCTGCAACTGACAGGATAATTAGACTGGAACAGTTTGATGACCTATCCACCATGGTTATATTGGATGAATTTGTCAAAAAACTTTGCACAGGTAAGCTGCATATGTTTTCAGAAAATTAAACCAAAAATTCATCAAGATAATAAAGGCAAGGATCCCTTCTTTACCTTCTCCACTTGCTTCAGTTAATTCCAGAAACTGTTGTTCTTTTTCTTTCCTGAGAGGACAGCTACTCCCTCTCTCTCTCTCTCTCTCTCCTTCCACACATACACACACTCACGCACACACTCACACACAAAAGGACTACTTCATAGATGTTCTGGCAAGAGTATATCCATTAAGAGGATATAGATACTATGATCCATAAACAGGAGCTTGCATATTTCAAATTTAGTAAAAATGAGGTGCTGGATGTGGCTAATTGTGGTTACACTCTGAACGTAGGAAATCATCATCATTATCATCATCACCATCACCATCATTACCTCAAGTTAGAGGCAAAATAAGAGGATCCAAATGTAAGGTGGTGTTTCTACATAGTCAAGGGACTCTGGTTATCCAAAAGTTACATTTGCAAATTAAAAGAAATCGATTCTTAAAAAACAAAACCAAACAAACTTCCAAGCCACACTGTGAACTTCTAGGACTCATAAAATATGGAAGACACTGACATTAAACAGAAGAATTCTAGATCAGCTCCCCTGTATAGAAAACTTAGTCATATTCATCATCAGAAACTCTCATGAGAAGAATAATAGAATTCTTTATCTTTGCTAGGGATGGGTTAGCATTTAACTGGGTTAATTTCTTGCTATGAATTTCTTGACAACCTTAACTTAGTTCATAAATTCAGTATAAACATTTGAGAGTAATAAAATTTGGTGGTGAGAGAGGGCATAACTGACAGATTGACCCATCCAGGGATAGGGGTTTTTGTCAAAGTCTGGCTATGAATCTCTCAGCATTCAGCCATGCTTGTAGTGCCAGATGAGATTGCCACCCATTTTATTCTGGCAGACTTCTCACCTTTAATAGCTAAATGGCTGGGAATAGCTAGGAATATTTGCTGAATTTAGTCAGTGCAGATGATTGACATTTTAATTCAGTTTATTTTTATAAGAACTTACCCAGCTATTCATTTTTTTCATAAATTCAATGAAAAGAACTTTAGATTGAAAAAACAAGGTAGGTAAAACATAATCATCAGATTTATTGTATTCCTATTCCACATTTCCAAGACCTGCCACTTGAGTCAGACACCTATCTTTTCCTAATGATATTGCAGGTACTGCCTTAGCAAAGGGAACAGAATCAAGTTATCATAAGTCATCATGGAATATTAATGTTGTTCATTTGTTCAAAAGAAAAATAGAGGATATTAATCTGGTCTTATCTGAGTATATGACCTGGTGAGTTGGGTGTAAAGCATAATTAATGTCAATAACCATAGCTCAGGTGTGTAAGTGAAACAAATTGATTGATTTATTGATTCTGCAAGCTTCATCGAATTAGGATTAAAATAAAAAAGAAATCAAATCACTTTGAATAGGAATTCTTAGGAGACCATCTCCCTACTAAAACTCCTTTTGACCCAAACCCAAAGTTTCCTGTTACTTTAGATAATTTTACTACAGTATGCAAAATTAATATGAATACTCTGATGGACCACAGATCCTTTCATGTACATAAGAATCAGAGGTATAGACAGAAAGAAAATGCAAGGGCAAAGGAAAAGTGAGGGGAGCTGAAAAGTAGGTAAATAAGAAATCTAAAGACAAAAACTGTTTCTGTAATGGACCACTTTTCTGTTAAGATTATGTGCAATCCTCTTTTTTTCATTATTTTTATTATTTTGCATTAATGGAATATTGGGAGATGATGGTAGTAGCATGGACATAGTCAGTTATGACTGGTAAGTTAAGTGCCTATAGCTGTTATGGGGGAATGGTGGCACTGGGGTAGATTGTTTCAGAAACAATTCTAGTGGCATTTTAATGAACTCTGAAGGAATTAGTACTGTGCAGAAAAAGGCAATGAGGAACCGTCTGAATACATTTTATGTTGAGAATCCTACGATGAGACAATCCAAAATGAAAGAAAAGATAGTGCTGCAAGATAAGACTACCAAGTCAGAAGGCAGTCAACAAGGTACTGGAAAAGAAGGGAGGACAGGTACAAGTAGCACTGTGTCTAATTATGTAACCAGCCTCAAGATAAAAGGATGTTCAGTGGCTGATATGTTCAGATGTGAAAGAAGAAAGTGTCCAAAGCTATACAGCATATGTAATAGAAACACAGGATGTGAAAAGCAAGAATCAGGGAAAGCTACAAATCATAAAATAGGCTATAGAACACCTTGATATAGCCAAAGTGAGCTAAAGTGGACAAGAATGGGACATTTTCAATCTGATAATTGCAGAGGATTTTACTCAGGAAATGTTAGACAAAGGAGAAATGGGATAGCATTAATAAGGAGGTGAGAGCTGGCAAAAGTAGTTATGGGATATAACGCAAGTTATAACAAAATAATGTGACTAAAACTTGAAGGGAAATCTATTAATATAACCATAATCCGGGTTTATGATCCAACTACAAAGGTAGAGATAAAGAAACAGAATGATTCTGTGCTGGGATTCAGGAGGAAATTAATCACATACCAAAACAGGACATGTTAATAGTCACAGGTGATTGGAATGCAAAAGCAGGAACAGAACCAAACATTGTAGGAAAATGTTGCCTAGGATCCAGAAATGAAGTGGGAGATTGACCTAGCAAATTCTGTAAGGCCAACTTGTTGTCTACACATTCTTCAAGAAACCAATACAGAAATAAAAATACACTTAATTGGAAGCAGAAGATGAAGCAGCTCCATTCTGTCTGCAAAAACCAGGAGCAGATTGTGGCACAGAACATGAACTGCTAATATCAAAACTTACAATAAAGCAAAATAACATTAAACCAAACATTCCAAAATATAAGCTTAAAAATATCCCTGCATAATTTAAAAATAACATAAAACATAGATTTGCACTATTAATCCTAACTGATCAAAGGCAGAAGAACTCTGGAATAAAGCCAGGTACATTTTCATGGACAATTGCAAAAAGGCACTGTTAAAAAAAAAAGGTTCATTGAATGAGAGAGGAAACACTTCCAACAATCAGGGACAAGTGAGAAGCAAAAGCCAAATGTGACAGAAATAGGGCAGGATCCTGAATGGAACAGTTCTCTAAAGTGTCTAAGAACTAAGAGAATTATTATAAAAATCAATGTGAAGAAAAAGAAGAAGATAACAATATACCCCTTCCAAAGCATCTGAGAAGTTAAACGGAAGTTCAAACCAAGAATAAGACTGTTATATGACAAAAAAAGAGAAACATTATATGATCAGCTCAAAATAAAAATATGATGGAAACAATACATTGTATAAAAGAAATCAAATAATGACAGATTTCTTCAAGGAAGAACCATTTGAAGATGAACTCATGATCTTAGAAAATGAAGTAGAAAGGGTTCTCAAAGCACCTGGAAGAAATAAATTACCAGGAATGGATGGCATGCCAACAGAGCTGTTTCAGGCTAAAGAGGCAGCATCCATTTCTGTTTTTATAAAAATTGCAAACAAGTTTGAAGAACAAAAGCATTGGAAATATTGATATACATTCTAGACCTCAAACCATCAGGGATAGTTGTGACTATCAGACTATGACTCTCATCTTCCATGCAAAGAAAGTGAGGCTCAAGATTTTACAACAAATATTTTTACCATATATGGAAAAGAAATGCCAGATGTATGAGCTGGGTTTAGGAAAGGAAGAAGCTCTAGGGATCGATTACAAACTTATATTGGATAACGGAACACACCAAAGAATTTCAGAAATCAATCTGTGCTTTATAGATTACAGTAAAGATAGGATAGCTTTAGAAAGGTTAGACCAATAAACTATTGACTGCTTTTATTCTAGAAGACTAATAGGTTACGCTTACTCTTTTAGAAACTGTCCAGGAGTGTGTAGATGAAGATGGGAACATAAAGGCAGTAAGTATATATTCCTTACATTTTATCTCACTTTTAGGTAATAGGTGAAAAGAGAAGCATGGCCAGCTGGTGGTTCATGGGCCAAATCTGTATTGAAAGCTCTTTGTTTCAGGACAACCCCAGTTTTGTGAGATTAGTTATGCTGAGCTCACTTGTGGTATACTTCTTTTGAGACTGAAGGTTCAAAGTCTTTCAAGTACATATTGAATTCCCATTGCAAGGAAACTTTCATAATTTTCTGCTGGTTAATTATTGTCATTGTTCTTCCTTTAGATGAATGAAGTTCAAGTTCTCTCTATAGCCATTTCCACACTACACTGTTATAGTGCTATTATTCCACTTTCAATATCCTATGGAATCTTGGGGTTTTCAGTTTAGGGAGGGGCTTCAAATCCCAGGATTCCATAGGATGTTGAAAGTAGAATAATAGCACTATAAATAGTGCAGAAATGGCCTATGTCTGATAGTTTTCTAAATGGACAGGATTCCTATCATGTGAAAACAGAATTCCCCTGAAGTTCTGAGAATTTGAACAGGCAACTGACAATTTGAACTAGCAGTTTCTTTTTAAAGTTATTGAACTGATGAACTTTGGTCAAAATTTCTTGACTTGGATCAAATCAATATATTCAAATCAGTCTGCAAAAAGAATAATGAGATTTAAATGTGTGTTTTTTAAAGACAGAATTCCACTGAAGTTCTTCTAGTTTTTTAAAACCTATTTCTAGTAGGGTTGCTACCTTTTTTTCTTTACTTTTTTCTCTCTAAATGACTTACAGAAAAAAAAAGTCTTTTGAGGTTGAATATATCGATTAATTATATTCCATAGTACTGTGTTGCTATGTGGCATTTATCTTAAAATAAAAATATAAATTGTAAGTTGTATTTTACAATGGTTAAGAAACCATAATCTGTATAAACTGTACTGCTCAAATGACAGTACTATACAGCTCTGAAATCTGAGCTGTAGCTGGCTGCCTAGGTGGTTTAACGCTAGCAATGACCTTGATTCTACAATATTACTTCTTTATTAGAACATGTGTTACTAGAACCAAAATTAACAGGGAAAGGTTTTGTGATCCCTACACCACAAGAAAGAAGAGCAATTCAAAATGTCTTAGTAAACTTTAAATTTGAAACTAATAATATGCATGTTTAAAATGAAACAACTGTGTCAAATAAATGTTGAATAAATAAGCAGAAGCCCTTTGAATCTTTTGCAGAGGGCTTTGAAGATTTCTTACAAAATACATCCAGGAATGAATTTTTCTTTCACCAGTTTCTGCTTTTCTTATGATTTCCACTCTGATGGCCAGACATGTTAAGAAAGCAGATCTATGCTTTCTTAACAGGTGGAGGGGCGATGGTGGCGGAAGCAGATGAGGCAGGCTTATCTGCCCTCCCTCTTTATCTCTGTTTTAGTGTCTATGTATGCTTGGTAAAGTATTCTGGAGGCAGCTGCTGTTTACCTTGCCTGATGTGGGCAGACACAGAGGACTACAGTAGGATCAACTAGAGTAGAATCCAGTTATTTCTCAAGTGAAGTGTTATTGTTTTCTTTACTGCACATATACTGCTACAGTCCAATACTGAAAGTATGTTTCTCTCATTTGACGTGTTACCAATGCTGACGCTGCTGAAAACTTCTAACTACATAGAAATTGAGGAGGGAAAGAGAGGATAGGCAGACGTAAAGAGATTTTGTAAGAAGGAGCTTCTTTGTCTTTGTTAACTACGTATGCCTGCAATATGTTTTCAAAGAACTGAAAAGCTTACACATAGATAAGTTGGATAGCTATTTGTTATGGAAGGCAACTTCATATGGCTGTAATTGTTAGGTTAAGTGTGCAGAGGAGTAAATACTGAACTCCTTCATGGTACAACTCTCTTTCTATGCATGGTCATAGAAATGAGTGCATAAATCCAGATAAGTAAAGTAATACCAACCTTGCTCTCAGAGACAGCTTGCTTGAGTTCTTTTTTGGCGTGCTGTGAGAAATGGTTGTTGTGCTTGATGGGCTTTGAATGGGCTTGACTATTTTGTATGGCCCATTTTCTATGGACTTCTCCCCACTCCCCTGTGATGTATAACCTAGCTCTGAGTTCAGAGAATCAGCATAGAGGTTTCAAAAGCTTTATTCAAAGCATCACAGAAGCAACAGCACACCTTTGCAATTGCCAAGAGTAAGGAACCATTGAATTTACAGAACTACATATGACAGTAAATTTCAAATTCACCATGCTGTGATCTCATTCATTAGCAAATCAAAACAACCCATTTCCTGGACTTTGCTCTGCCCTCCCAGTTTCTCACCCAGAATGCCAGCAGAGTGACCTCGCAGCCATGTGTGACTGTTTTTATCACCAACCAGTACCATAACATTCTGAGGTTCCCAGCTCATCATCACCACCTGCCATCATCCCAACCCCTGCCTACTCAAGCAAAGCATCTATGGTAAAAGTTATGGTCTAAAACATGGCATAAAAGTGTAGCTGACCTGACGTCCTGCCCCCTGACCATCCCCTCTCCTTTCTCTACCTGGGCTTATTTGGGTGGCAGTCATGAAACTTGGAAACCAAATGGGGGCAACTGATACATTGGGCATCAACCATTCTTGTTGACTGGAGGGAAAGTGCTTCCAATTGACAAAGTATTGAAGTCATCCCTTCTGTAGACTTGTATCCAGAATTTCATAAATTTCAAAATGTTGATCTTCCTCCACTACAGTTGATAGAGGAGGGGCTGGCTGTGCTGGATGCCAGTCGTCTGGCTTCTAGTTTGAGGAGGCTGAGATGAAAAACAGGGTGGATTTGTCTGTGTGACTTGCACAACTCTAATTCAGCAGTCATATCACTTACTAAGCAAATAATGCAAAATGCAACAATATATTTAGGACCCAATTTTTTTTGAAGGCTGGTGGCATTTCAAAACATTTGTGGATAAATGCACCAAATCCCCTGACTTAGGCCCTTTCTACAGCTTATCTACTTGTGGTGGCATCCGATGATTATCTCAGGAAGGGAGCATGACAGCAGTGCTCCCCTCAACATGGGACTGGCTTCCTCTGGAAGGGAGAGTGATGGACACACCACTTCCTTCTATAGCACAGTCAGATACTTTCCTAAGCTGTGCTGGGGCAGGAAGCACCACCATCACATTCCTTGCCCTTCTGCAGGACAGGTAAGTGTAGGATGGTGGCATGATCACAGGTCGTTGACAAGGAAAACCCATTAATGATTTATCCTGTGATTGCACTGCCTGGGGATGGGAGAGGAGTGAGACAATGATGACATCTGGCAGAAGCATTGTCACAGTCCTGTCTTTCTCCTGTCCCCATAGCAGGATGGGAGGGTGCTGCGGAAAGGGCCTTAAAGTCTCAATTTTGAGCTCTTTTATAATCAGTGTAACATTGGCATGATTCAAAGCTGAGGTTATGGCTGGCCAAGCAGCCTTAATCTTTTGTGCACACACAGCCACCAAGGGTGGGTCAGTTTGAATGACTTCAAGAGATGGCATATTTCTTAGTCTGCCCATACACAATTTCAAAAGGGACGTACCTGATACTTTGATGAACAACATTGTTATATGTCATTTCAGCAAATGGAAGGAAAGTTTCCCAATCATCTTGCTGAAAGTTTACATAACATCATAGGTACTGTTCCAGAATTTTATTAATTTTTTTCATCTGTCTATCTGTTTCTGGATGGTAGACTGTGCTCATAGCTTGCAGTCTTAAAAACATTTACCAAAACTGAAATGTGCATTGACTTCCACAATCTGACATTTTTGCTAGGTACCCCATGCAATCGATATATGCGCTGGAGAGATTGCCAGCTATCCTGCTATGGAGATGGATTTGCAAGGCATAAAACATGCCTGTTAGAAAACAAGTCAGTAACCACCCAAATGGCCATCTTTTGATTACTCTTGACATTCAGTTATGAAATTCATGCTGATGTTTTCTCCAGCGTGCAGGGGCAGGGGATGTAAGCAGCAGCTTGCTACCCAGCCACTTATTTTGAGCACAAACAGAGCATCTTTTCATATAGCTTTCCGTATCCAATCTCAGTCCTGGCCACTAATAGTCCTTCCTCACAAAGGCCCTTTCCACACGGAGCTATTAAAACGGTGCAGAGCAACCTCCGACGGAGGTCTTCTGCACCGTGGAGCGGACTGGGGAGGACGACTTTTTGTAGTTCCACACCTCAGGCCGGTTTGGAGCGACCGGAACTGGTCGCTCAGCGTGCTTTTTAAAAACCTCAGAGTTTTTTAAAAAGCATGGAACTCTGTCGCCACGCTCCGGTACAGATTTGCAGGCGCGCACTAGTGCATGCCTGCAGATCTGCTGGGGGCAGGCTTTAGGCTGGCGAGCTTCTCTGGTTGGTGGAGAGCCTCCACCAACTGGAAGCCGCCATTTTGGACACCGGAGCAGTGTGAAGCAACGAGCTCGCACTGCTCCTCATCCCGACGGACTCACCCGGACACTGAAGAAATCCGGTGAGTCCCGTTTTTGCGCGGCTCCTTTCCCATGTGCGGAAAGGGCCAACGTGCAACACTTCGACAAACCCAACATGTCCAGCTGATTAGACACTGTGTCAGTGTTGCAAAATCTTTTTTTCTCAACATCTTAGGGACATAGTTTTTTTCCTTCTTTATACCACCTCTCTCTCTCTCTGTTAGTGAGTTCCATTTCATGTTCTTTGACCCAGCTGCCCTTCTTCATTGCCTCATGTAGGCTTTATGACAAAGTTTCTGGGACCACTTTCAGATTGTCTTTCCCTCACACTTGACTGTGGGTCATAACTCTAGCCCAAACTATTGAGAGGTAAATGGCAATGTTAATCTGACTGTCATGCTGAGGTAAATAGGACAAGGCTTTAGCTAAAAAATAGTTTTTCTTCAGTAAGTGCTTTGGAGTGAATTTAAACATATAGAGAAACTTTGCCCACTTAAACTTGTTTGGGGCTCATATCACATGGGATTTGCAAAGTCTCTGGATTACAATAATCTTTCTAATTCTCAAAGGGGCAGCTCAAAAAAAATCCAAATCTCTAAAGCCCATTTGATAGCCAGTGCTTCCTTTTCTCATACTAACCCATGCAATTTGGCTTCACTGAACTTTTTTTAAAGATACACACACGGTCTTAATCATCCCTCATTGTCTCCCTGTAACAGAACCACTCCCAAAGTGGTATCATTAGTTTCCATCTGTACTACAAAGGGCATGTGGGGACTTGGTGCTTTAAAACAGGTTCAGTACTAAACATTCTCTTTCATTCCTCAAACGCTTTTTGAAACTTGGGACTCCAACTGAGCTTGGAGCTCAGTTTTGATTTTATTGAGCTCTCTCCCTTTTTGGCCCTTTTCCCCTTAGTTTTTAGTAGCTCTGTCAGGGGCAGCACAACGTGGGAGAAGTTGGGAATGAAATGTCTATAAAAGTTGGCAAACCCTAGGAAGCTTTGCAACTGTCTTTGAGTCTTGGGAGGGGAGGAGTCCAATGCTAACACATCCTGCACCTTAATGGGGTCCATCTCTATTCCATTGTTTAATATGTGGTATCCCAAATAATCTGAATAATAAAATTCACATTTTGACAACTTAACAAACAAATTATGTTCTAACAGGTTTTTTCAGTAATTTCAGTAACTTTCAGTAATTTCCAAGGTGAAATGTTCTTCATAAGTCTGGCTATAAATCAGCACATCATCCAACCACACCAAGACCCTCTTATACAAATGTTCATGTAACATTTCATTGGTTCATTGCAGGAATACTCCAGGGACACTGCTCAAACTAAAGAGCATGCCCAAATACTCAAATGCCCCAAGGGAGAATTGAATGCTCTCTTCCACTCATCCCTTCCACTCATATATACACTCACTAGTATGCATCTCTCAAATCCAGCTTGATGAAAATCCAACTTGTTTCCACCTGTGACAATAGGTCTTTCATTAATGATTGGAATTGGACACTGTATTCAAGCCTCTGCAATCCCTCACTAGTCTCAGTGACTCATTCTTCTTTTCCCAAACAAAACACAGGAGTGGCCGCAGATTATCTCACTGGCCTCCATTGTGTGTTTTTATCTATGAATTCCCTCAATAGCAATATAGCAATAGCATTTATTTCTATACTGCTTATCAACTAAGTGTTATCTAAGCGGTTTACAATGTATTTTTAGCTAATTGCCTCCAACAAGCTGGGTACTCATTTTACCAACCTACGAAAGGATGGAAGGCTGAGTCAACCTTGGAGCCTGGCAGGATCGAACTCACAACCTTGTGGTTGCAGTGTTGCGGCCAAGAAAAATGGAGACGACCAGGTTTCAGGGAAAAAATCAAAAAGCCATTTTTTTTTATTGTTAACAATACCTTGCGCAAGGGCAACAGTTAATTCAGAACTGTTGTGTCTGTTTATTGGGGTAGCATCACTATATACCTTTTGCCCTCTATGTCAGCAATCAATCATTTACTTAGCCAGCCCCTCTTAGGAAAAGAAAAGAATCTTTTTCTTATTACATCATTGACTTAACAGTCTCACATAAAAACAAAAAGTTAGTTTACAGAGTGATACAAGGTTAGTTAGAGTGATACAAATTATTTCTTGCTATTGGAAATCTTCCCGGACTTTTTCTCCGTGATGAAAGAATCATTATTCGTTCAAGGTTGCCTTTTGCAAGCCTGCAGATAGCTAGCTGAATTATCACTTTCACTGTTTGAAAGGGGAACAAAGGAGCAGCAATTCACACCTATTCTATAGCTCGTGGCTCTTTTGCAGAAGAGGAATTAACACTTTCACTAACTTAACTCAGCATTCTAGTAAGCAACTCTGCAAAACACTTTCACCACTGGCTATCCCAATCTCCTTGTAATAATTTTTTAGCAATTGCTCTAACAGCAGTACTGGCATTTAACCACTGCGCCACCAGGGTTCCTACTTCTATCTCTTTGGAAGACACAGAATACAATTTTGCTTTATGTAGTTTAGCCCCCACTTCCAATTTGATTGCACATCAGTGTTTCAGTGGGAGCAGAAGCATGTCACATTCTTTTTCTGATCCCACTTCCTCTAAGTCAGCATATTCCACAGGGATACCCTGCTAATCAGATCCATAATTTCCCCTAGCTGCTTAGTGGCCATGTCAGTGGCCTACCTTCTGTGACACAGTCTTGAGCTACTCAGGTGGCAGTTTGCCTGTGTGTGCCCTCGGTACCCTCCCAGAGGGAAACCGATATTTCCAGCTTTCTATTTCACATGAGGGTCGTGGAAGTATAGCCAGTTCAGTCCTAGCACCACTGGGTAATTAAGCAGTGGGGACCAGCACAACTTGTATTGTCTCCCAGTGGTCCCCTATTTCCAAATAAATCTGGGTGGTCTTTTTCCTTATCAAACCAACTTTCATTTCACTTCCATCCATCTGTACAAAATTACAGGGGCATCCAACTCCTCTGACTGAAAGCTCATTCCCACAGTGATTCTGGGCTTCATTAAATAATATGTACCCCCCATGTCATAGTATGTACCCTCCAAATCTATACTACTCTCATCCTCTGGGAGTCTTAACTTGACAGTTGTAACTTGATAGTTACAAAAATGGTGCAGTCTTCTGTGATATTGGACTCGCCCCATTATCTAGGCAACATAACTGAAGAGGAATTGGTCCTTTTCCAGATAAACAAAGGGTTGGATTTAAGTTACATTTATTGAGAATCAGCATCACAGAAGGATGTCAGAAACCAGAAAAAACAATTGTCCAATCGGCACAACTAGATAGGAAATAAGGTGAGAAGTTTCCAGAAATTATAAAAAATTATAAAAAGGCTTCAAGGTAGCAAGACTTCAAGGCATCTACTCCACATTACAAATAGTAATGTGAGTAGAATAAGAGAGCTAGTCACCTTAGGGACTTATGCTGTTTTAAACCTCTGGCTGACATGACCTGGGTTTGTTTGTGACTTTGTAACTGCTAAATAAAGGAACAGGAAGATACCTTCAAGAATGGGATATCTTTTGTCATTATGTTTGCCTGCTTAGAATAAAAACCTTTCCTTCCAAAAATCTCCTCTCTCCATGCTCTCTCTCCATGTGCCTTACAAGTTTGCACATACAGATAGAATTCCCCTGTCCCACAGAGGCTGGAAGAGGAGAGCCGCTGCAGTCAGAGGTGCAAGTCTAGAGATTCTTTCCCCAGTAGCTTCCTACTGAGTTATTGCATGACAGGGATTTAAAATCAGTAGGTGGTGGCAGCTAGATGCTCTCCAAGGAGAAGGGTCCTATCTGCTACTTGAGAGCAGGAGACAGCATCAAGTAAAAGACCTGTTTACCTCACATGCTCCTACTCACCACGATCTTGTTGCACCTTTGAGAAGTCACTTGCCTTCAGCATTTAGAACAAGCTATTTCTGTTTCCCTCTAGTCCCCTCTTAAAATCCTCAGCAGCACTAACACAATCCTTTTCATCCTCTTCAGTTAGCACCAGGGTCATAGGACCCCTAGGTGATTTGCCTTTGCTGACTGTCTTCTTCAGTGCACTCCCACCAATGCCCTACAGTCTCTCCAGGCAGTTAGAAATCTGATGTCCCTCTTGGCTACATGTAGTCACAGCCCTTGTTGCTTTCTCCTCTCCTTTATCATGTCCAATTCCTTGGCCACTGCCACCTTTGACGGCTGGTTTGGGGGTTTACCTCTTCCTTTTGCTTACAGCTCTTTACTTTTTGCCTCAGGATATCAACTTCACCTTCCAATAACATCCACACCATCAAGGTGTCTGGATTTTCTTGTATGAGACCCCCTCAAAAGTGTTGAGTTTCAGCCCTTCTTGGTTAAATTGTATTTTAGTACATTTTGATCAGTTCGGCACCTCGCTTGCCAATGTCTGGAGCTCTTCAGAGTATTCCATCACTGACCAGTTCCCTTTTCTGGCCATCAAAAGTGGCCTACAACTGTCATTCTCCAAATTGATGAGCCTGAGCAATGGCTTGGTGGACTGCAGCTGCTGGTCCTACTGGAGCTTGCAAAGGGCCCCAATGTCCACTGCCACCAGGGCCACTCATGCTTTTCCAGCCTGGCCATCCATAGCTGTACCACCAATGGCTGCTCCACAGTCCACATTGCCTTTGATGTCCAACAGCAGATACTGGATCAATACTTAAGCCTCCTCCAGCTCATTCTGCAGATGCTGGATTTCCCAGTCTTTGGCTTCTGCCTCCTGTGCCCATGGCAAAAGTGCCACCCATCTGGATGTCCCAGTCCATCAGTCTCTCAGCTTGCTGTTGATGTCTCATGGACTGCTCCCTGCCTAGAAGCCATGGTGCCTCATGCCTGCCCTAGGTAGGTGTCAGTTCACTAAACTTAGCTAGGTGGAAACTGTAGTCCTGGGCAAAGGTTCTGCTATTGTGTCACTGCTTGCTCCCTGGCCCTCAAGGTCCTTGTTGTCTTCTATGTTAAAAATTTGAGGTAGTCTATCATCTGACTGGGTGCCTGTCTTCCCCATCAGGCACCATATCACAGCATGAATGGAGTTCTCTGGCACTTGGCCTCAAAGGAGTCTTGGAAAACTGTGATGTACAGGCTAGCTCCAAGTTCAGAGAATCAGAGAATCAAAAGCTTTATTCAGAACATGGCAGAAATGACAGTACAGCTTGGCAATTATCAAGAGTAAGGAACCATTGGATTTGACATTACACTTGACATTACGTGAATATGACATTGCACTTTGAAATTAGTGCTCACTGTGGCCTCATTCATTAGCAAATCAAAACAACCTATTTCCCTGGCTTTGCTGTTCTCCTCCTAGTTTTTCACCCAACCTGCTAGCAGACTGATCTTGGAGTCTGGCTGTTTTTATCACCAATTGGTACTATAACATTCCAGGGTTCCCAACTTATCCATCATTACCTCTCATTATCACTACCTCCATCTACTCAAGCAAAGCATCTACAGTAAAAACTATTGCCTAAAACATGGCAGGGAAGGGTAGCCAGCTTGACATCCCCCCCACCTTATAAAAATCTTGTTTTTGCTACTTTGCATGTTGTTTGGTTTCCCTGTGTTCCAGAATCTTTGGCCCACTCTAGAAGTCTTTTAAGTATTTAAGTATTTAAGTATTTTTCCCCCCATTAGTTTCTTTTATATAGTTCTTTAGTGTTTTGTTAACAGGGACAAGGAATAATTTTTTTAAAAAAGTTTTTTTTAACCAAATGTGTATAAGTGTCCATATAAATTATTTTAGTTACTTTTCAAGATGTTTCCTGCATGTCTTACATATTGCAGTTCTTTTGCCAGTACTTTCAGCATCAATAGATGACAGAAACCTCAAAACCTTTTGCAGAAGGCTCATGTGCTGCACATTGCCCACCCAGATCTACATTACCATTATTTCCATTGTCATAGAATGTCTTAGCATACTGCTTTCTGTTATTTGATTGTCCATGTTTATTTTAGTAGACCAAGCACTTCATCATCTTACTTGCTAGTCTTAAACTTCAGATCAAGGCTTGGTGGCTATTAAAAAGGAACAGCCAACAGATTGTTCTTTGATTTTTTAAAAAAACATTGACCCTTATTTTGACTTCACTATATCATTTTGCACAGCCTGGGGACAAATGGACATTGATGGATCAGTGTCACACTGTGACATGCTTACCAGGTGGCCATACAGTTCTGGAGAGTCATCAAATTAATTGTGAGAAAATGCCCAGACCAACATGTCACAACAAATTTCCTGCTGTTAAAATGAAAGAAAGCTGTGGTTGCCGTTGGGTGTGTCCATGTGAGTAATTTGTTTTGCATGTACATATTTTTTAAGAAATAATAAACAATAAATATTTTATATAGTTCACCTTGGGGTGTAATTTGTAAATGCAGGTGAAGATTCATGATTTATAGGGTAATTGTGAGTAATTTCAATAATAAGAAGAAAGGCTTCAACCAGAACTGAGGAATAACTAGTCACAAATAAATGATTATCAATTCCTACAGTACATTAAAACCATAATTTAGCAAGAGATAATGTCACTAATTTTGTTGTGTAACTGCTTTTCTTATTTTTACAGTTGTGGAAGAGGATGGCCTAAATAGTGGAGAAGAAATATCACATGGTTGATGTGCTGGCTTGTATTGCTGGCTTGTGCTATGTTGTGGTTGTTGAGGGATTGATGAGGTGATCTATAGAAGAGTATGTTTTATATCACAAACCAACTGCCCCCCCCCACCAAAAAACGTGAAACATTGTCATTACAGTGGTAATTGAGTTCTTGGAGTACTTGCACTATCATTGTTAACTACTGTTAACTTCTGGCTGCAGCTGATTTGATTTAGCATTTAAAGTCAAGCAACATTTTACATTTATCAGGAGAATACCATACAGACTCTGCCTGTTAAGAATTTGATGGGTCCCTGCCATCTGAAAAGGAAAGAGACAGGTGGAAGAGATCCAGTTGCAGCTGGTGGCTCCACTATCACTGAGGCAGTTAATTTGCTCTGGATTTTACTACAGTCTCTATGAAGCTAGCCAAAGTGGTAAACTCCATTCTCACAACAGGTCCAGTGCCTTGGATAGATCCTTTAAAGTTCATACTAAAATGCAGAGACCATGTCATGAATATGAGAACCACCAGCCACTGCTGGTAGATCATCTTCTTTAATTTTTATTTCATCTAAAATCTTCTGTGTTTTTCAAATTGCTTTTTTTAATGTTCTTTATTTATTCGAATGAAATGTCCTCTCAGATATGCTGTACTTGCACCCAAACTGATCTTATATTAATTCCTTTTTTTAAATTTCTTTCAAAAAAATCTTTAATCTCATTCTTTATTTTTAAAATCACTTCTTCCTTCATCATTAAAGATTCATTTACTCTCCATCTAAGTTCTTTACTTGTCTTTCTAATCTGCATCATTACTGGTTTGTGATTAGAGAAAGCCTTTGAGAGGATTTCAACTTTATGTATCTTGTCAGTTCAAGTTTTGCTAACCCATATCATATCATATCATATCATATCATATCATATCATATCATATATCATATCTATCCTCGAATGGGACTTGTGCCTATCAGAGAAGAAAGTATAATCTTTTTCATTTGGCTGTTTAATCTCCATATATCAACCATTTGTAAATTGTCCATCATCCCAAAAAATCTTTTGGTAACTGAGCTTGTGTCTTTTTTACATCTTTTGAGGAGAATCTATCAACTTGTGAGATCACCACCCCACTCCAATCCCTTATCAGACACTCATATTACATTTCTAATAACATTATATTTAGTTTCTGAATTAACTTTCCTTTCTGCAAAACTGGTACATAAACTCCCACCACCAACATTTTATCCCCTTTATATTCATTTCCACTCCCACAAATCTACCTTCATCATCCACAAGAGCCAGCTCTGGATAAAGGTTTGATCTTACATATATCAGAACCCCATTTTTTCTTTTCTTGTCTTGCAGAGATATATTCTTCTCCTAGTCTTTTTTGTATAATAAAAAAAATGATCTCTCTTTTTGAATGTGAATCTCTTGCAAACAAATAATGTCCAGATCTAACGTCTTCAAATAATGAAATCTCTTGTTCTTTTTTTAAGGTGTATTCATCCCATTTATATTCACAGTAAAAAAAATTGTAATCCATGTTAGGTTTCCAATAAAGAAAAGTCCAATTTAGTCTTTGTGCCTGTCAGTGTTGGGTCTTTTTTATCATTTACAGCAGAAGCAGCTATGACTATTAATACAGTTGCAGATGCAGGTACTCTTGCTCCTTGTTCACCAGAGTCCTTGGCCTCATCTTTTGATCCTTGTGAAACCATAGTCTCTTCTTGATTTGTATCTTTCTCAAATTCGTCTTTAAATACTCTTAGAAAATCATTCATCCTGTCAATGGTATTCAGTCTGTATCTTTCATTTTTTAGCATAAGAATCACACCTTCCAGTCTATTCCAGTTAAAAGGAATATTCTTTCTTCTAAGCCTCTTCACTGAGAAATTGTATTTCTTCCTTTTCCTGAGAATTTGAGTTGGAGTCTCTTTCAAGAGTATAAGCAAGTTACCCTGAATTTTCCATGTTGATTTCCAATGTAATTTCAAAATTTGGTCTCTCTATTTTGTAGATGAAAATTAAATTATCACATATCTTGGTACCTTTACCCTTCTTGCATAAGCAGAATTTACTTGATATATGGCAAATATATAATGTGCAAATATATAATGTTCTTTCTTTATGCTCACACCTTTTATCTTTTCTTCTTGTGTAATGATTCTATTCAAAACTTCCAAGGTCAAAATAAAAAATAACAGTGAGAGAGGACAACCTTGACTAGACCCATCTTGTATATCACAGCTTTTAGTCATATAGCAATTTATCAAGATTTTTAAAAGAATATATTGCCTCAATCCATTGAATGAAATTATGGCCAAAGTTCATCTTCTCCAGAGTCTCTGTCATAAATGTCCAATTGACATTATCAAAGGCCTTCTCAGCATCCAAAAATAGTATGGCTGCTTGTTTCTCATTATGACAAGTTATTCCAAAAGATGTGTTAAATATCTTGCATTATCTCACATAAGTCTCTTTGGCAAAAATCCACATTGGTCTTCATGTACTATATCCTGAAATATCTTCTTCATCCTTTCAGCAAGAATTAATGTAGAAATTTTATAATCATTATTCAAAGGTAAAATGGGTCTATAGTTATTAGGATCTGTCACATCTTGTTTCTTTCTTGGAATCAATACAATATTTGCTTTAGACCAACTATCTGGTAATTAACCTATCATAGTAATTGAGTTCACAAGTTGTTGAAATGGCAAGTACAATAGGTCTTCCAAACTTTTATAATAAATTACAGAGAGACCATTATATATTGGTTTGGAGCCTTCTGCACCTTCACCTTCTTGAATGCCTCCGCAATTTCTGCCAGAGTTTAAAGTTAATCTCTGATTTTCCAAAATCAGGGTAAATTAATGTTAATTAATTAATGTTAAGAGTCAAAAATTTGTAATCCATGTTGAAGCAGTTGATGGCGAAAAGTCCAAATGAGTCTTCAGCATGTTAGGCGATAGTCTTTCATCATTATCATCTTCTTACAGAGATTCTAAAGATACAGCTCCCACTGTCTTTGAAGTTTCCCCACTTTCTCCATTCTGATCTGCGTCTTTAGCTGTACCTCTAGTTTTGTCTTCTGATTTTTGTGATTCACCTGGTATTCGCTGGTCTTTATGACTTTGTAATTCATTCTTGTGAGCACTCATAAACTGCTTCATCTTTTTAATAGAGTTCAATTGAGGCCTTTCATTTTTAAATGTAAAAATTGTCCCTTGAGTCTGTCCCAGATAAATGGTATATTATTGCTTCTAAGAACATTCACTAATGGAATGTAAGCCTTCCTCTTTCCAAAGATTCTCATTGGGATCTCTTTTAAAAGAATAGATTGGGTATCTTGAATCTTCCATGGTGTCTTATAATTCATTTCCAAAATATGGCCTCTCCATCTTAATGAAAATTGGATTAATACATTTCTTGGGACTTTCATTCTCTTAGCATATGCTGAGTTTAAACAATAAGCAAAGTTGAGATTTGCTTTATCTTCTTCCAAAAATTTAGCCAAATTTTCTATTAATTTCAGTTGTAAATCCTCACCTTTCTTCTCAGAAAGTGCACAGATTCTCAAATAACTATCTTTGTCTCTTAATTCCATCAATGCCATCTTATCCAGATGTTTTTCAAATTCTTGTTGGGTCTTTATTTCTAATTTAGAAGTTCTTATTTCCATCTGTGAAGACTTAGCTTCTAGATCCTTTGTCTTCTGAGTCAAAGTCACAATTGATTTCTTATTCTCTTGAACTTCTACAATTGTTTTTTCCAACATCTGTTGAATTTTTTTAACTTCAACAGTTACTTGTTTGACCTCCTGACTGACATTCTCCACCACATTGTCCATTTTTCAGAAATTGTATTAACTTTCTCATTAACACTGTCCACTCTTCCAGTAATATCTTCAAATCAGTTGTTATTATTTCTTTTAAATTGCCTGAACTCTTCTAAAAATATAGCAAAATAATCACAGGCTTTTGTATCCTCCATTTAGTCCTTTCTGGTTGTCATCTGTTTTGTAGAAGAGACCATCTTTTTAAAAAAAGAAAAGAAAAGAAAATGGAACCAATTTTTCCATTTTTCAAAAAAACAAAACCTTTCCTTTCTTAAAAATTTCCCTCAAAAAAAATTAAGACCTTCTTTTCAAAAATCTATTAGAGTCCATTAACCCAATAATCCAAAATAATCATAATAATCATAATAATAATTTTTTAAAAAGATCCAATTTACAAAATAAAAATATAAAAATTTCCAAACTCCACCTTCTAGTTGTCCATTTAAAACAGTTTCTTCTTATTAAAGTACAGGCCCTTGAGTCATGTAATAAAAAAGAAAAATATTTTTATCAAATAGTCCAAAACAAAAACAATCTGCAGCTGCAACTGTATTTACCCAACTCTCAAAGATTCTCAGGGAATGTACTTGGAAGCCCGCCAAGTTAAGAAAACAAAGTGTCAGAGTCCAATTCCCAGCCAAAAGGGGAGATTAAAAAAGAAAAAAAAGGCAGTTAAAGTATCCAAAATGTCTCAATTAATATAGCAAACACTCTTAAATCCAGACAGGACTTCAAAAACTAGCTTTATTCTTAAAAAGCAATCAAATAAAATATTTTTATATAGCCTCACATAATAAGAAAACTCTACCACTCTACTTAAAAAGAGAACAGGAAAAATAAAAAATTAAAAACCTCTTGAGTAAAAAAAAAATCTTTAAGAACATAATATAAAAACCAGATTATATGTATCCAATGTATAAATGTAAGGAAGACTCAGTCTTTGTGGTTATTTAGAACTTGCTCAGGAAAATCACTTTAAGAGGGGGGAAAAAATCATAATACTGTCTCTTTAGATTTTAAAATCCCGAGAAGTATAGCTCAGGTTAAGTAAAGGCAGTCAGCTGTTGCTAAACAAGGGTACCTTGTTCTTCATTAATCCAATTTAAATTTGAATAGATACAAGGAATCCAGCATCAGTGAAGTGTAATGTCCCTTATGGGAGGCTGAGAAAACTCACCTCCTGGTGCCTCCAAAGCCTGTGATCATTTTCCAGCAGCCTGGGAACTAACTCATCAATCTCTTCCAATCGATCCCTGCTGGTTCTCATTTATCTGCAATGGAGATCTTCAGGGTCACCTGTGGTTCAGGGAACCCTCCCTGACAGGAGAATCCCCCTCCTGTCAAGCACCAAACTTTCAATCCTGTTCATCTTTGCTGACCAACGCTAAACCGTGTCTTTCACATCACCCACCATGATTCCCAGTCCTGAGTAAGGCTGTTGATGGCAGGGCAACCTGCAGATCTCTTGTTCATTCCTTGACTTGACAGCAGTTAACAACAACTGATATTATCATTATAATCATCCTTATCATTAGCTATACCCCACCTTTTCCTCCTTTTAAGGGAGGAAATTAAAGTGAATTAAAGACAAATTAAAGTGATTACAATATAGCTAAAAACATACAAAAGATTGTCATAAAAGTAGAATTTAATTGTTAACTGAAAACATTTTGAAATGTACATTTAAAAATACGAAGCAATTAAGATGTACAATCTGAATAATACAACATCTTTCCAAAAGCTCTTTCTCTAAAAACCTCAGTTCTGGAAGCTTATAGGAATACAAAAAAATGTGCATGCTGATGTAAGGCCATCAAGGAACAGGTCATCTTGGCCTCACTTAGAAGTGAATTCCAGAGTTTTGGGGCAGTTACTGTTAAGGCTTTGCTTCACATTTCCATCAACAGTGCCTCTGAAGGTGGCAGGACTCAGAAAAGGACCCATGCAAGTTCATATCAGCAGATATGGTCTGTCAGAATCTAAGCACTATAAGTTATAACCAACACTTTGAATTGTGCCTGGATACAGAGTGGGCATACAAATTGTATGGTCCTTCAGATGTCAGGCACAGGGACATCTTCCTCCATTAGAGTTGGACTACTGTCATATTCTGCATGGGGCTGCCTTGGAAACTGTTCTGGAACTTCAGGTGGTTCAACATGCTATAGTCAGACTGCTAACTGGAGCACATCATTTGCTTGTTAAAAAGATTCACTGGTTACCAGTTCATTTCTGGGTGCAATTGAAAGTGCTGGTCATGACCTATAAAGCTCTATAAGGTTATGGCCATACTATCTGAAAGACCATGTGTCCCCATATGAACTGCCAGAGTTTTGAGATCTGCAGGAGAAGACCCAGCTATAAGCACTTGTTTCTTTGCTGAGGATATAAGAAAGAGTCTTCTCAGTCGCTGCTTTCACCCTCTGGATCTCTCTTCCATGGGAAGCTAGGCTGGCCCCCTTCCTACTTTACTTCTACTGTCAGGCAAAGATGTTTTTGCTTAAGCAGGCTTTTACTGTGTAAGCAAGAGAGCTTTTTGTTGGGATATTTTATTTATCTTTTTAAAATTCAATATTTTATTTTTAATTAACATTTTATGAAACAAACACAGCAAACATTACAAACACGTAAATGAATGAATGAAGATAGACAGATAGATAGACAGACAGACAGACACGCACACACATACACATGCATACAACATACATACAGAAAAAAACAGTATCTAAGCACACATAGAAGCTGACCCCTCTTCCTTTAGGAGTGCCTACTCCTTAGTCCAAGCCTCTTAAAAAATAAACCTAATATTTTCTTCTCCCCCCTCTCCTAATTCATACTTTCTAAAAGAGAAAAACATATGAACTAACTTTCTTTCATTTCTTTCTTTCTTTTTTGTTAATGTGCCTAACATATTCCTTTTACCTTCTACTACATTCTGTTACAGCATGCTTGCATAGGAACAAGCATTACATTGTAAATAACCTTACTAACTAAATAATAATAAAACTAAATTTTCTAAACACAGCAAGATCATCATGATTGTTAATAATGTATTGAAGGAAGTTCTCATTGGAAGGCTTTCTACCCTCATTTACCATCTTTTATAACTTTGGTGGGGCCTGCAAAAGAGCTCTACACACTACACATGCTATGTGACCACTACTCAGTTCCACTTCTCTGGTTCCCGTCTTGCCTGGCAACTGTTAAAGAAGAGAAAGTATACTTAACAAAACAGGTCAATAGATTTAACCTGTGGTCTGGGGATCCCCAGGGGTCTGTGCTACCCTCGCAAGAGTCTGCAGAAGCTTGAAGAAAAGTTATGAGCTTTTACAGTTAAAATAGAACAAATGAATGAATGGATGGATGGGAGAAAGAAAGAAAGAAAGAAAGAAAGAAAGAAAGAAAGAAAGAAAGAAAGAAAGAAAGAAAGAAAGATGGTCAGATCATACGTTGATCTGAAAGCAGATGTCTTTTGCTGGTTATAGATATCAGTTGTATAAAGGTTCAATGCAATATCTCAAACTGTTCAAAAGTTGTGAAAATAACTTTTTGATACCAAAAAAGTACTTAGCACTTGCTATTTCTGCACATGATGAGAACGTGCTCATAAACGATGCCGACTGTCTGAGAGAAAGCACATGACATTTCCTGCTACTGCATGTACAGCCAGAAGCTGTCTTGAGTTAAGTCTTAGTGATCGCAGCAACGAAAGATATTTAGAGCGGTCTGTTGTAAAGGAAAAGTTAAGAACCACCAAGTTAGGTGCTCTAGCAGTAATATTTTTTTAACTACTGTTCTACAGGCTCATGCATGGGAAACTCAAATAGACATATTGTCACCTTTGATGGACTGGATTTTAGACTAACAGGCAATTGTTCCTATACATTGTTTGAAGACAAAGAACATGATATTCAGGTGGTTCTTCATAATGGACACTGCACTTCAACTCCAAAACTCAACTGCATGAATGCCATTGAGGTCACACACAAAGATTCAGCTCTGCAACTGTTCAGCACCATGATGGTAAACTATTATAATGAAAACTAATATTGTGGTAGGTAAAATGAAGAAATCAGTAAAGAATGAGACCAAAACCAAAACCAAGGATCTTGGAACAATGCTGTGTAGATAAAAACAGGTATTATTCTCAGTGGTTGAGAACATAATGGAAATAGGAAATATGATACCACCATGTATCATTTTTCCTAAATAATGTAATTGCTGTCATTAATTCACATAGGGAAAATAAATACAGAATATGGGGACAGTATTGTGATAAAGGAATCTACCTCTGCCACAAAGTAATCCTGGACTTGTTTCCTAATAAACGCATTGACATTTTGCTAGTTTGTAAATAAGTAGCTGTCACAAAAGTATAAAACAGCTACAGCAGATCCTATACTTCATTCATAATGGATTGCCATTTAATCCATTACTGGAAAATAGTCTTTATCATGAGCATGGGCTATACAGTCGTAAGGTCATAAGGGATGTTGTGTTGGATCAGGCCAAAAATAAATCTTGTTCAGCGTTATGTTTCCAATAGTCCCTGCTCAGATACTGACAAGTCATGCATGAAAGCCACATTAAAATAAGCCTTCAGATTATTTTTGTGTCAATGTTTATGAACATAAGTCTTGCTCTTTTATCTTTGCTGACCAATGGATCATAAAATTATTTTCATCTTTTCCGAACAGGTTGCTGTGAATGGTGAAATGGTTACTGTTCCTTATGCCAGTGGTGATATTGAAGCTAATATCTATGGGACAATAATGCATAAAATCCACTTCTCTCATCTGGGCCATATCATCTCCTTCACACCAAGCAACAATGAGTTTACTATCCAATTAAGTCCAAGAAGTTTCGCCTCACAAACTTATGGTCTTTGTGGTATGTTATAATTATTACAACTTGAAGTGTTAAATTAATTTATCAGGTTTCTTGTATGGCAAGGTAGTAAGTGTGAAATCAGTGAGAACTTTGCTGCCAAGCACCAGATAGGCTTTTTAAACAGCTGAGAATTGGATAAAGCAAAAGTAGAATTAAAGCAAAGTGAACAAGAGCTGTGTAACTAATTCGCAATCTGCAGAATGGGATTTGCAATGACCTATTACAAGCAATTATTATTGAAAGGAAATAGAATGTAGAAAGCAACTCTATCAGAAAATTGTATTGCACTTCCTGTCTATAAAACAATTCAGAATGGAGGGTGGTATGCAAGTAAAGTGACCAGACTGTGCAGGATGCAGGATTGATTCCTAATTAGACATTCTGTTACCCTGACTACAGGGAGTAGTCCTTGGAGAGATACCCTGATCTGCTCTGAAATGCCACAGTTGGGGAAGTTAGCTGAGCACTGGCTTTCAACAATGTGGAGGGCAGGGCAACACCTAGCAAGATCTTTTAACCTAGTGTCTACGGAGTCAGATCAAGAAAGAACCAGGCTATAAGTTCACTCAAGATATTTTGTTATAAAATATGTTTAATCACACTCAGCATCAAATGCTCACGCAAGCACAGAAGGACTATTGAAATGGAAAGTGTGATAACTGAAGCCCGTGTCAGAGCTGCTGATGACGTGGTCCCTGTTGCTCAGGGTGGAGATGACAAGCAGCAGCAGCTGCAGCTGTGGGTCCCTGTTGCTCTGGGTGGAGATGAGTCCTGCAGCTCAAGAGCTCCCCCTGCTGCTATGGACCAAGCAGGTGCAGACTTCCTTCTGCCTGCTCCTTTAGAGCAACAGGGATCTGATTCTGTGCCTGTTCCTTTGGAGCAACAGGGATCCGATTCTGAAGAGACTCTGGAGCCTGGTTCAATAAGCCCTCAATCAAGACAGAGACTCAAGAGGGCTGTGCAAAGGGAGACTTCCTTGGCTAAGTTTAAGAAGTGGTGACCAGACACACCTGTGCCTGGACCTATATAACTGCCAGCCTGGAAGCTTCCTTTTGCTTGTGGCAAACTTCTTACAAGCCCTCCTCTTGCCTGTACCTTGCTCCCAGCACCCAATTCCTGATACCTTGAATTGATCTCTGGACTCTTGACCCTTGGCTTTGGAACTCTGACTATGGTTTCGCTTGGTGCTCTAGTAATTGAACTTCCTTGAGTAAAAGTGCTTGCTTGTCTCTTCCTGGCTGGACTTTGCTGGCTCTCCCACTCTCTTCTCCGGGCTGGCTTGCTGCCCAGGTCTCTGACCTTGACAGAAAGAAGTGAAAATGGATAGGGGAAAAGTGGAGAGAACAAGAGGAGAAGGTAATACTGTACCAATCCAGAAGTCTTCAGCTGGGAAAAAGACAAGCAGAGAGCAAAACTCAGATAGGGGAGGGGCTGAGGGGAGCCTCAACTGACAGAGCGACAGCCTGCCAGTCAAGTCTGGGAGAACTCCAAAATGGGGTTGAAAAGGGGTCTAGTTATAGGGCCAAACATGCCTTGGGGACAGAGGCTCTTCCCAGAAAGAACAATGGCTGAAACAGAAGGATGATGGAGGTGTGATAGCTACTTGATGGCTGCATGATATCTACCTAATAGCTGCATGATAGTCGCACCAGGAACTGGACCTTGCTTTGATATGCCTTGCTTTGTTCCAAGCATTCCGGGGGGGGGGGAATCCGGCAATCTTCCCAAGTATTGTCATGTTGATGGCCCATAACCTGTGCCTACGTGCCTTTCCGAAGTTTCCTACGGAGACGTGACAGGGGGAAGTTACAAGTCTTTGATCTTTTGTCTGATCGCTAGCCTGACTCTCTATGTACCAACCTGGCCACCTATGGCTCAGATGCATTTTAATAGCAAAATCATACTTCCTGGGATGGAGGTCTGTCCGCGGGGTAACAATAGTGATTCTCATTTTTAAAGTTGTGAATCTGAAAAATTAAATAGCATAGGCAAGTCAGATATCTGATCTGCTGAAGGCAGTGAAAAGGGTTTTAGTTCTTGTCACTCTCCCACTCTAGATCCCTCTGCCCCTCCCATGTAAAATTTGTATTTGGAAGAGCTTTCTTTGAAGTACAAACAGCAACTGCAAGGATAGTGTGAGGAACTGGAATCAAATCAAGGCAGAGACAAAGATACAATCCCCTTCATGTCACACTGCTTCTGATTCAGAGTATCTTTGTATTTTATCATCACATTTAGTTTCATCCTGTTGTCAACTATGCATCCAACTGTGAAGAGTTTGTACAACACTTTTAAGATAAAATTGCTCAAGTAATTTCCAACTTTGATGCTGTAGTTCAGTGGTTCTCAACCTGTGGGTCCCCAGATGTTTGTGGACTTCAGCTCCCAGAAACCCTGAGCATTGACCATAGTGGCTGGGGATTCTGGGAGCTGAAGTCCACAAACATCTGGGGACCCACAGGTTGAGAACCACTGCTGTAGTTGATATGGGTCTAGTGGACATAATCTTAACTCCTGCTTGTTCCAGATTAATGAATACATTTCAATTTGTGCAGCCTGAGGATGAGGACAGGATCCTTGGAGAGGTGAAATCCACCCCATATGCACTGGACCCTTGCCGTACTTGGCTTATAAAAGCCAGATGGGAACTGGCTGAGTGGCTAACAGAAGTAGTAAACACCTCACTTCAGCAAGACAGAATTTCATCCTGTTTAAATGCCAAGGCCCTACTAAAAAACAAACAAACAAACAAAAAACCCTTCCCTGATCCTGACTACACTGGATAACTTCTGGCCAGTCTCCAATATTCCTTTTTGGGGGGCAGGGGTTTGGAGCATGTGGTGGCTTATCAGCTCTAGAGGTTCCTGGATGAAATGGATTATCTAGATCCATTTCAGTCTGGCTTTGGCTGTGGCTATGGGACAGAGACAGCTTTCATTACCTCAGTGGATGACTTAGACAGGGAACTGAGAAGGAGGATTGTGTCCCTGTTGATTCTGCTGGACTTTCCAACAGCTTTCAATAATATTGACCATAGTAACCTTCTGATTTGTCTCTCTGGGATGGAACATGGGGGCACTGTTCCACAATGGTTCCAGGCCTTCTTGGAGGGGTGAACTCAAAAAGTGTTACTAGGGGATTCCTGTTTGGTTAGCAAGGTCCCTCAGGGCTCAGTTTTTTCCCTTATGCTATTTAACATCTAATGAAACCACTAGGGGGGGTTATCTAGAATTTTGGAGTTAAATGTCACCAGATGTTATTGTCAACGCCCAGGCCTGGCAAGCAGCCAAGGGAGCCGGCTACAGGTCTCTTGCAGATGAGGCAGAGAATAAATTAAAGGGCTTTACTTCAGCAGAACAGAACAGGAAAAATAGCAGTAAATACCGGCAGCAGGGAGACTCCCTGGCTGTTACGTCACAGCCAAGCGAGCACACAGTCAAAGTCTGTCCGAACAAAAAAGTTACCAGAGCTGGTCCGGGATCAAGAGGTGGCGACGTTCCAGCAGGTCGGGCAGTGTTTCAGGAGGCCAGGCTGAGATCCACAACAAGCACTTCGCCCAGAATGGTCAGTTGTGAGCCGACAAAAGACCCAAGGCTGAGTGATTGCTTTTATAGGCAGATCACTCCTCCAGGTGTTATCACAGCTGGGCCCTCGTTGCCTGGCGTTTTCTATTTAAACGTTCTGACCTCCTGAGAGCACTCTTTTGCTCCCAATGCTGCTGGTAAGTAGGCACCTGCTCTTGAAACTCACTATCCAACTCCTCTGGCTGGGCTGGGTCTGGGGCAGCCCCTGGCTCTGCTGCTGGGACTACTGGGGCCGAGGGCTCTGTGCCTGGGTCAGCCTCGGGAGTGGGCTGTGCTGGTGCAGCAGGCTCCAGGGACTCTGGCTCAGACTCAGAGCTTGTGTCCTGGAGTTCCAGGGTCCTGACAGTTATCCAACTCTGTCTCTCCTTTCCATTCAACTCCAAGAAAACTATCTTCATACTAAACCAGTGTCTGCTACTCATAATAGACTGAATGCGGGGAAACAATTTGAAGCTTAATCCAGACAAGACAGAGATCCTACTCGTCAGTTGAAAGGTAGAACAAGAAATTGGTGTTGGATGGGGTACATTCCCCCTAAAATCTCAGGTTTGCAGCTTTGGCATGGTCCTGGATTCAGATCTGGGCCTGCATGCCTAGATCTCAGTAGTGGAAAGGAGTGTATTTGCACAGCTAAATTCTTGCACCAATTGTACTCATTCCTTCAGATGTCTGATCTGGCTGTGATGACATATGCCTTGGTTACATCCTATTTGGATTACTGTAATGCACTCTTTGTGGGGCTGTCTTTGGGAACTGTTCGGAAACTTCAGCAGGTCCAAAATGCTGTGGCCAGGTTGCTGACTGCAGAAGGTTATAGGGATCATATAACCTTGCTGAAACAACTCCACTGGCTGCTGACCCATATCTGGACAGAAGTCAAAGTACCTATATGAAAAACTGTAGCTCTCTATATGAGTCTGCCAGTGATCTAGGATCTACAGGGGAAGGCTTTCTCTTGGTCCCGCCACCATGTCAAGCATGTCTGGTAAGGATATGAGCGAGAGCCTTCAGAGTGGCTGCTCCCATGTAATGTAACTCCCTTCTCCAGGTCTGGTTGACACCTCCCAGCTAACTTTCCACTGGCAGGTAAATATTTTTTTTCCTTTAGGAAGCTTTTTGTTACCCTGATTTCTGGGGTCCTGTGGGGGATACTTCAATGTGCTCCAAAATACTGGGGAATGGGAATTAGCCAGAGCACAAGCTGTAGCACTACAAGAGGCAGGGTAACCTAGCGAGATCTTTAAACCCAATTTTTACGGGATAAGGCCAAGCCAAAAACCAAGCAAAATTGTTTAGTAAAATGATTTTATTGAGGGGAATTCACACATGCATGCACACAAGGTACACACATTCACACGAGAGCTAGCTGAAAGAGAAAGGGAGGAAAAATTATAGAGAGGTTGAGGGATTTTGGGGGATTAATAATTACCAGTCCAGAAGAGTAGTGAAGAGCAGAAATGTATTTTGGCTTAGGTAGCACCTAAGGGCAGTTCTCATTCAGGAGCCAGACGGACAGAGTGACGGGTAGATCTTCAAGAGACTGCACTGGGCCTCCTCAAATCAGGGGTATTTGTACCCTGAAAATGGCTTGTGGCTGTGTAGGTTCCAAATGCAAGACAAAGGGAACATGTTGAGGATAATGAGTCTTTCGCCTGTAGATGGGCTTAGTGCTTTGATTGACAAAGACGTGATGAATGTTGTAATAGCTGTCTATTGGGGGTGCTGTGAAGACAGATGAAAGAATCCAGGTGTACAAAGGATGAATAACTGTCAATCAGTGTCCTGGTGGGCTCCTCACAGTTGTATTCCTTGGAAAAGTCCAGCTTCTATTTAAGCCTATTATCCACAGGAATGATGTGTATTTGCCTGACAAATGACTCAGTCTTGCCTGGAGGAATTTTGGAGTTGACCTATGCTTCTCACATTTACAGTCAAATTCTTTCCCTTGCTCAGTTTGACCTCTCTGTCACCTTTCAGGCTTGAATTTGGTATCAGAGCCAATAAAATATGTTGCCAATTACATATGATGCCAATAAGGTGTGGTGCCCATCCAAACCATACTGATATTGGGGACCCCCAAAGTGGAGCCTTATATTTTGCCTTCTAGGCAATTTCCTCACTACGCTGTTACAGTGCTATTATTCCACTTTCAACATCCTGTGGAATTCTGCACTTAGAATTCTCAGCCAAAGAACTCTTTGGCCTCAGTAAACTACAAACCCCAGGATTCCACAGGATGTCGAAAGCGGAATAATAGCGCCGTAACAGTGTAGTGCAGAAATGCCTTAGTATGTTAGAACTGTGACAGATAAAGCTTTTAATGGGGGATGTAGTGTTTGCATTTTATTATGTTTTAAGCATCTTTTAATGCTGTTTTAATTTGTTCTTAAATATAAATTTAGTTTAATTATGGTTTATCTTTTTATTAAGATATATTTAAATTGTTTTGTGTTTTTAAAATGTTGCATGATTCCTTGGATCCTGTGCTGGGAGAAAGATGGGATTGAAATGAAATGAAATGAAATGAAATGAAATGAAATGAAATGAAATGAAATGAAATGAAATGAAAGCTGTCTGTACTTGTACTTGGTGTGTACTGGTAACCTGTGCAGGCTCTCTGTCTTGATTAGAAGCATCAACTGATCTCCTTCTATAAACAGACATCAATGGAAATTTGGGTAATTCTTTCAGGTGAAGCATCAGTTAGTAGCAAAAGAAATGTATATATCCAAAGTGAAATCTGAAGCAGTTTTGAAGGGTTCCTCTAGGAATTTTGAAAGCGAAGCAAAATAATTTGGATAAGACTTGCAAATATTTTCAGGGATTTTTTTTTCTTTACAGCCCAAAACATGATTACATCATTTTTAATTTGTTTTCTGATTCCTTCCCCAGGAGTTTGTGACCAAAACATTGCCAATGACATGGTATTAAAGGATGGCTCTGTTACATCTGACAGCAGTACCTTCATTCAAGAATGGACCATTAAACAACCAGGGAAAATTTGTCAGGTGAACAGAACTGACAGATGTGCTGAGCATGTCACAGCCAAGTGCAGCATTTTGTTGTCCTCCCTGTTTTATGAATGCCACCAAATTATTCCTCCAAACATGTTGTATGCTGTATGTGAAGAAAACAACTGCTATGAGAAAGAAATATGTGAGATTGTATCATCCTATGCCCACCTTTGCAGAACACAAGGAATCTGTGTGGACTGGAGATCTTCAGAGTTCTGTGGTAAGGATTTCAGTGCTTTCATTATAATAATCAGTAATCTAGTTAATTCCTCTTTGTATGTCAGATTTACTTATATAATGTTTAAATCCTGGACTTATGATTTAAATGAAAATCTAGGTGACCAGTTTGTTTGTTTTTTCATTTTCAATACAAACCATCTACAGGTGTACCATTCTCTATTTGGCATCTAATACTTTTGTTTTAAGTTTTAATCAAAGTGATAGTGAAAATAGCAGTTGAAATTTATTACATTTTATGTCATATAATCATAGAAGTTGGAAAAGACTGCAACAGATAATTAGTCCAACCGTCTGCCATGCAGGAACAGATACTCAAAGCACCCCCAGTAAATGGCCATCCAGCATCTATTTAAAAACTTCCAAAGAAGGTGACTCCACCATGCTCCAAGGCAGCATATTCCACTGTTGAATGGCTCTTACCAATGTTTAGATGAAATCAGTTTTCCTGTAGTTTGAATCCATTGCTCCAGGTCCTAGTCTCTAGAGCAGCAGAAAACAAGCTTGCTCCATCTTCAGCATGACATCCCTTCAAATATTTAAATATGGCTATCATGTCACCTCCTAACCTTCTTTTTCATCAGGCTAAACATACCTAGCTCCCTAAGCTGCTCCTCATACGGCAAGGTTTCCAGGACCTTCACTATTTTGGTTGCCCTCCTCTGGACACATTCCACTTTGTCAATATTAGGGATCGGCCAAACGAATCCGTGAATACTCGAATCCTGGGCAAGGATTCGAGATTCGTGGATCTGAATCCCGGGGAAGGAGGAAGCAAATTGATTCTATCGAATCCACACCTCCTCCCGTCCATGGCTGGCACAATTGGGCCAGGGCTGGTGGGAGGAGGTGGGGGAACGTGATCTTTTCCCACCCGCCCATGGTGCACTTGGGCCTGGGGCATGCAGGAAGAAGCAGGGATCATGCTCTCCGTTGTTTTCCTGGCCACCCCAGATGCAATTGGGCCTGGGGTGTGTGGGAGGAAGCAGCAGGGAGTGTGATCTCACACTTGCCATTGTTTTCTCTCATGTTACCACCGCGATCAGGGCTGGGGTGTGCAGGAGGAAATGGAGATCATGCTCCCTGTTGTTTTCCCGGCTGCCCCAGCTGTGACTGGGCCCAGGGCCTGTGGGAGGAGACGTCAGAGAGCATGATCTCATGCTCCCCATTGTTTTCCCACCCACCCCTGGTAATCCTGCTGGCACTCCCCGCTCTTCTCCTGCACCCCTCGGGGAGGATTTGAAAGATTCGAGATTTGTGACATTTGAGGATTCACAGAACCTTCCAGGGATTTGGATCCAGATTTGGATTCAAAACATTCTGGATTCATCCCATCTCTAGTCAATATCCTTCTTGAATTGTGGTGCCAAGAACTGGACACAGTGTTCCAGAATAGAGTGGTGTTATTATTTCCCTTGATCATGACACTATACTCCTTTTAATGCAACCTAGTATCTCATTAGCTTTTTTAGCTACTGCATCACACTCTTGACTCATGTTCAGCTTTTCACACATACTGCTTTCAAGTTGGTGTCACTCAACCTATATCTATGCATTTCAGTCTTTCTTCCTAAGTTTAGTACCCTGCATTTCTCACTGCTAAAATTAATTTTGTTAGTTTTGGCCCTGCTCTCTAATCTGTCAAAGTCATTTTAAATTCTGATCCTGTCCTCTGGGTTATTAGCTATCCCTTCTAATTTTGTGTCATCTTCAAATTTTATGAGCATGTCCTCTTTGTTTCCACTTCTCCATCTTCTCCTCATAGCAGTCCTACCATCTCCTTGTTTTTTCTTTGGCTACAGACATAACCAATTGCCTTTACTGAATCAGAGCACAGTGAATTAGTTCTGAACAGTATTTCTACTCGTAACTATCCAAATACTTCTTCAAATTCATAAGCAAATAAAGAAGGTTGTTATATTTCCCTGTTATTAGTACTGTCATGGTCTGCTTCTAGAGCATGATCTCTGACTCAGAAACAGAGGGCATGCCAGGACCTGCTGTAAAGAGAGAGGTTACAGTGCCAGAAACAGAACAGAGAGTCCTGCCTCCTCAGATATAGAAGAACACTTACTGAAACCCAGCTTCACAGAGTGCAGGCAGAAAAGAGAGAGCCAGCATTGCTCTCTCAGAATTTATAACCGGCAACAATCAATCAAGGCACAGCTGCGCTACGTTTCGGAACCTATTTAGCTGGCATCCTTCTCCTCCAGGAGTTGTCAGAGCTTATTTGACCTGCTACCTTGCTGGATACCTTGATGAATGTTCAGATTGACATTGGACACTCCCTTGCCATGAAACCTTGCCAGACTTTATTTATGTTGAACTTTATTTATGGCTCCGTACTTACTGGCTGGAAGTAAGTAACAAGATGGGAGATATTCAGTTTGTTTTGTTTGATTTGTCAGTGTGCCGGGACTGAGATAGGACAAGTATCTGGTATCTGATAGTAAGAGCAATGCTGTTCTGGACATATTCTTTTTAATCAATGCAACTAATAGCTATATGTAAACTTATTGATGAGCTGTTACCCCAAAAGGTCGGTGATTCAGAGGTACACCTAGAATACCAGTGCCTCTGTGTAACAGTGGGGAATATTACCTCAGAGGAGAGCCCTGAGAGATGGGAGTAAGCTAGCAGGATCTTTTACACTTGGGTATACCAATACTAATTCAGGAACACCAGCTGGAGATTCAAAAAAACATTTGTTTTACGAGGGGAAATTAACAACCACACACAAGAGTCAAGCAGTCTCATAATTACACAAGTCTAATGGAGGATGGAAAAATTAGATACTGAGAAGTTAGGGTGAAGTGGGTGATATTTACCTGTTCTGCAGAGAAGAGATGAAGCTATGTGGCTCAGATTAAGGGTCTGTACAAGAACAGGAACCAAAGCAGCAGAATGATGGCCTATATACTACAAATTATCTGGCTCAGAGCCAGGGTTTAAATACCCTATTTTCATTCTGAGGGGGGAAGGTGTTAATGGCTCTTTGGCAGAGTAAACAGTGGGGTCTGGGATGAAGTAATGGCCTTAGCATTAGGTGACAAACAACTGATGGGAATCATGATAGCTCCTTAATGGCTGGGTAGGTGATGGAACAAAGCAACGTTCTGGCGGGCAGAGGAAGTGGGTTAAAGACAATCATCTGCTCTATGAAGTCAGTTTCAGGTGCTATTGTTTTTAAAGGCTGGGTTATTGAGGAACATCATTAGCACCGGAGCTTCTTTGACTATGATCTGGCCATGCCCTGAGCTCCTGTCTGAGCTACTTTTATATTGCATGTGTTCAACCAGTCTTCTTTGCCAGCATAGCTTTTTAGCCATGGTAGTGGATAATTTATATTTTATGGCAATTAAATGATATTTGCCAATTATACTGTATCATGGAAAATGGGGTGTACAGCCTAGTAACAGAGCATCTATGCTACCCCATTCAAAATGCTGTCTAAGCTAGGGAATCTCAAAGTCTTCCACCCCTCCAATCAACCTCCTCAGCTTATTAAGGCATTCTTTTTATTATTAATAATATTTTATTATTGTAAACAACATAAAACACAAAAAAGGCAACACAAAAACAAACACAGAGGAAAAGAAATCCGCACAAAAATCAAAACCAAACCACACTACATGAAAACAGAAACATATATGAGTCTCCAACCGACGATACACCCAGTATTAGTCATATCCATTTAGCCCCTGTATTAGCAGCCGTTACTAAATAATAGCTTCTCTATATTAATAAACTTCTGACTTATACCTATCTTTTCTTTAGTTTATCTCTCTTTCTCTCTAATATTAAAAAAATTACCAATTTTTAAAAATCATTTCTCTCTTCATACAGTTTATTTCTCTTTATCTTTCCCCCCTTTTCTTTTTTTTTCTGTGTTAGAATATTCTTATCAATAGTTCAAAACAGTATCATGTCAAATTAATATCCTGGACAGCATAGAATTAAAATATAATCCATGCTGCAATTCCAAATCAAGACCTTTTAACAACATAGATTTAGATTAATAAAAAAATTATCCCACTCCAGTTTTTTCAAATTTCTTGGAAAAGTTTATTAAGGCATTCTGAAGTGGAAAGAAATATTTGTAATTACTCTGTCCAGCACAGTCATAATTTTAGGACCTTCTGTCGTATCTATTACTTTATACTTTTCCCACTGGGAAAGTTCTTTAATGACCTGTTTATTTCAGATGATTTACCCAGAAAACAAATCTGTGACTGCCACCTTATAATAGACTATTGTGCTAAGTATTCCACTGTTGAAGGTGATGGTTTGTTTTCAGGGAGCTGAAAACAATTTCAAAGAGCTAGCTGTGTTTGGGCACTTATCTCATATTTGCCCCACCACAATGTTAGCCAGGCAATTTAATGAAACATCAGATTTAAGAGGCAGTACACTTTGGAAATGGTTGTTGTTGTTGTTGACTGCTATCATGTCAACTTCAGCTCATGACAATGAAATGAATGAGGAAGTCACCTTGTATCAATTGCCCTGCAAATTCAGGGCCATGGCTTCCTTTATTCAGTCTATCCACCTGTGGCGTGTTCTTTCTTATTTCTTACCGCCTTCCATCTTACCAAACATTATTGTCTTTTTTAATGAGACAATAGTCTCAGCTTCATCATCTTGGCTTTTAGGAAGAGTTGAGGTTTGATTTACTATATTCTGTGCTACTCAGTCCTCATCTAGACTACTGTGTGCAATTTAAGAAGGATATAGACAAATTGGAGCAGATTCAGAGAGAGCAACAAGGATGGTAAGAGGTATGGAGCACAAAACATAGAAGGAAAGGTTGAAAGAGTTGGCCATGTTCAGCCTGATAGAGAGAAGACTGAGAGGGTAACATGATTGCACTCTAAATATCTAAAGGCCTATCACAGAGATGGGTGCAGGTTTGTTCTCTGCTTCTCCAGACAAATGGTTTTTATTAACACTACGCTAAACATGGCAGGGAAAGCAAAGCTGACTTGACAATGTGGAAAAGTTTTTCTTGCACTTGGCTGATGGATATATTCCTAGCATGTATTCAACAGGAAACAAAATTCCTCTTCAATTATTTATGTTATACTTTAGAATTATTGTCTGCTGTCAGTGCAAATTTGCATTGTACAGTTTGAATGTAGTTTGGATTTGCTCTTTCTTCCCAATGCTTTTGTTACTGCGTTGAGACTTAAGAATGTATATCATTAAAACTTATTCATTTCTTTTTTGCTCTGTCCAATTCTCATTTGGAAAAAAAGAGTTTATATTTTCCATCTCTTTTCTAAAATAAAAAAACATTAAAAATCATCTATTACCCAGTGATACACATCAAATCCCCACCTAATTTTTCCCCCTAAAATGAAATAGAGTTCAGTTTTTGGAGGTCTCTATGAGTCATTGGAGAAAATACTGTTATTATAGACCAGAGCAGTAAGAAGCAGCATATTGAAAATGCTCCATAAGGAATAATCTGAAAAAAGAGAGCAAGCGAAAGCAGTCTGCCTGCCATTTTCTGGATTTTAGTGAGAGATCCAGCTTTTCTGTGACAGGATCCAAGAATCTGGCATTTTAATAATGTCTTTGAATTCCTCAGATTCTCAGCTTGTGACATAGCTGTGATAATGGGGCTTCCCATTATCTAGGCTTAGCTAAAGGGGGATACTTCCCTCTTCAGGTAAACCAAGGGTTAATGAGGTGTTGGGATTAGATTACATTTTAGTGTGGGTCAACATCACAGGTCACAGGGTGAGAATTGACCAATAGAAAAGGAAAGAGGTGAGCATCTTTGGGATGCTTCAAGATGCTTCCAAGGAGAAGTTATAAAACTTCTTGGGGGGCCATGTGGGGAGAAGGACAAAGAGAGAACAAAGGGATACCTCCGAGAGATGAGATCTAGCCAGTTGTAGGCAGGCAGGCGTGCCTGGCCTCCTGGCTCTCTCGTCTCTTTTAGAAGATCTAACCCATAAACATCTGTGAGTACTAGAATAAAGAAGTTAGCCGCATTAGGGCTTTTTATTATTTTGGAGTGGCTGATCTTAAGAATGTATCTGTGCTTTTATATCTGTTTTTTTGTAACTTCTTGTAACTAAGCGTATCTGGGAGGGGGGGAGCCTCTCAAGAGTGATATTGTCTTGTTTATTTGCATGCCTTGATTAAATACTTTCTGTAAAACCTCCGTTTCTCTCCATTCCCACGCCAGTATTTGGCACACGCTAGATAGGGCCTCTCTCACTCAGAAGGGGGGAAGTGGAAAGATCCTTAAGCTTAGAGATTGGACAGTGTCCCCCTGTACTCTTCAACTAATTCATAATTCAGGGGGTGGTGGCAGCATACCTGATAACGCTGGGGAGATTGCCAGCCTTTTCAAGGGTGGGAGTCAGCCTTGGGGGCTGGCAAGAACCCCCAGTAGAACGCTGGAGGAATTTCCAATCTTTGAGGGGACTGGAAATAAACCCCAGTATCACATGGTGGCAGCGGTTTTCGAATTGGAGAATGGAGGTTTTTAAGTGCAGAAAGGGCTTGGTTTGAGTCTCCAGCATCCCCGTGCCTCCGGCTAGAGAATTAAGCTCAGGAGTGGGGGGGTGGATGTGTGAGTGAGGGAGCTCTAGTTACCTCTGTTGTTTAAACAGCCTGTGGTTTAAAAGGGACGCTTTGCAGATTTTTTTTCTCTCCTTCTCGTCCTCTCTGCGGCTTGAAAAAGGGAGTGGAAATTGGAGGCTGGGGGGTGGAGTCACCTACCTCCTCATTGAGAGCCACTCTTGTGAAAGGGTGATCTCTGGATTTTTTTTCTTTTTCTTTTCCCCCCTTCATCCCTTGGGGGGAGGCTTGCATTCCACAGAACACCGGCTCTCCTGGACAAAACCTCGAAGGGGATGTTTTCTAAAAGGGGAGTGGTGGGCGGAAAGGCATTGTTCTGTGAACAGGCAGGAGGATTTCTGTCTTTGACCTCGGCTAGGGGAGGGGTTTTTTTTGAAGGGCTCCCTGTTATAGTTTCACAGACCTCTTTTTTTTGGAAAAGGAGTGATTTTCTGTTTTTTTTTTTTCCATGAAGAACTGCCTGCTCTGTCATTCAAAGCAGGTGATTTTAAGGGATTTTAAAAGCGGGAAACTAAAGGGCAGTGTGTTTGAGTCAGCGGGCTTTTTTTTTAAAAGTCCCCTTTTCCAGCCACGGAGCAAAAAATTGCATACGAATTAGGCTTTTGGTTGAGAAACTTAATTAAAAGGCAAATTTGGGCTTTTTTTTTCCCTCTTTCCCTCGGGGGAAGGAGGAGGGGGGGTAAAGGGGGGGGAAAGGAGAGAAGGTTTTGGGGGATTTTTTCCACTTTTCTGTGGCTTTTGGGCTCTAAAAGCATTTAAAAATTTTTTGATAGCCAATCAAATTTTGGGGTTTTTTTTTTTTGAAGTTTTTTTGTGTACACTTTTATTTAGTGGATTTTTAAATGAACTTACGGTCTAAAAATCCTGGAATACACTATGGATCCTAAGCTGCAGCGACCTCAGTGGCAACAATCCCAAACCACCCCAAAAAGGGTTCTCTGTTCCCCGGGGGCTAAAACTACAACCTCATCTGCTCAAGCAGCGACCCCTAGTGGTGGTCATCTGACACAGCAAGGGGCCTTCAGCCCCAGGTACCTGTGTTTTTTGGGGGAAAATCAATGAAACTAATGCAGGACAAGTTAACACCTAAAACAAATTTCAGTTTTCCCGGGGGAAAAAACCAAAGGGAAAAAAAAGGGCCCTGAACTTTTAAAAAAGCCCTCCACTGCAAACTCCTTTTTTTTAAAGCACAAACCTAAACGCTAAAAAAGAGGTTGCCGGGGGCAGCAGCTATTTAGTTGCCTCCAGAAGTGGGGGGTAGTCCAGTATTGTTGCAAAGCTGAAGCCTCAGCTGCACAGCTCTACCACAACGTCACAGCCTCGCTCTGGGCAGCAGTCTTGGCAGGTGCTCGGGGCAGGGGAAAAAAGGCTGGCCTTAAATGCTTTATTTTGTGGAGAGCTGGGACATATTAAAGCCAACTGTAAGCAGAAGCCTAATTTTGGCCCCCAGTTAGTGGTTGCTTCGGTTTCCAGAGACACTGCCACTGACCTGCATGATCCCTACTCAAGAAGGCACACATTTGTGGGGGGGGCAGGAAAATTTTTTTACAGAGACACTGGACCCCCAAGTGTCTGCTATTATCTTTTCATTTTCTGGATCCGGGTTTTTTAGCCACATCAAGATCACCATCAGAGCCTTCAGAGCCCCCTCCAGCTCAACTGAACAGCACATGTTCTTGTTCAGTACAAAGGCTGGAAAGGAGTTTAATTTTTGCTGTTTATAATGGGCCTGCTCTGGGGGGTATGATCTCGTCTTCCTTAGTCAGGCCCTGAAAGAGTCCAGACAGCATGCCATGAAAAACCCGTAGCCTGAGCAGCGGTCAGTCTTCAAGGGAAATTTGGGGACCACCTAAAATTATCTGCAGTCAGTGTCCCTGCGACACCAGAAGGAGTCCTGCCTGGGAGGGGTGGGAACCTGGGCGGCTCTCCCCAAAATCGTGGGCCCAGAGGTCAGGACTATCCATCTGATACCTCGGATGCGGAGCAGTTGGGGGTCCAGGAACCCTTTCCATGCCAAGAGGCTAGTCAGCTGGGTCTCACGCTGGTCCCTGTTCAGCAGTTGGTATTCTGGTCACCCCAACCAAGCAATCCCCGGGGGAGCAAAGTTTTCAGGTGGGCACCGACAAGTCAGGTGCTGGAAATTTCCCTGAGATGCAAGAGGCTGGTCCCATAGGAGGAGCATCCAAACGCTGACTCCAAAACCAGCAAGGGATTCAACAGCAGCTGAAACTCCAGAGGACACTCCACCCAAAGGGGAAGGAACCTGGAGAAACTGCAATGCAATGAGAATCTGAGGCAAGTCTGCCACTCCAGGTGGAACAGCTGATTCCTGTTCAATGACAGCAGTTCCAGAAGGACCAGGAAGCAGATCAAAGCCTTCAAGCTGCCGGGACCAGAGCAAAGGAAGAAGCAAAAGTTTCCCCAAAACAAGGGGGCCCAGATTTGAAAATTCGTTAAGGGCCTATTTTATTTGAGTCTGGCCCAAGGGTGAAAAGGGGGGGCCCAACGCACTCAGAGACAGTTGCTGGTGCCTTCTAAGAAAGACCCAAATTTGAGTCTGGCTCATGATCATCCTAGTGGACATGCTGGGGTAAACCCAAACCCAAAGGACAGTTTTGGGGAAAGTCCTTCTACTGGGAGGGAATGGGCAAGGATGTTACTGACTATGTACGATCCTGTGAGGTTTGCCAGAGAGTAGGGAAATCCCAGGATCAAGCCAAGGCCCCTCTCCAACCACTTCCTATCATTAATGCCCCAAATTCCAGAGAGTGGCTGTGGACATCATGGGACCTTTCCCTGGGAAAAATGCGGGGGAAAAAGCAGATTGCTCACCTTTTAAATTTCCACTGTTAAAAAACCAACCAAAAAAGGTATTCAAAAAAAAAATTTTTTAAAGTTTTGACAGACTTTTTTCGAGATTATGTTGGCCTGCAGAGATTTTAACAGATGCAGCTTCCAATTTCAATTCCAAAGTCATGCAGCGCCTGTTAGAGGCACATGGTGTGCGCCGTCTCACATCAGTACCTTACCATCACCAACTTTAAAGGGTTGGGGGGAATGCTTTAATGCCACTTTGGGGGGCCCTATCCGTAAGTTTGTGAATGAACATTCCAATACTTTGGGACTTGGCGCTCCAGCAATTTTTTTTTGCTTACAGATCTGTTCCACACGCAAGCCTGGGTTACTCACCCTTTGAGCTGGTCTATGGTCATGATGTGAAGGGGCCATTACAGCTGGTGCAAAGTCAGTGGGAGGGGGTTTTCCCCTTTTTCAGAGACTTTAAAGTGGTTGGGTTTTGTGACTAACTTGCAGAATACTCTCAGGGAAAACATGGGCAGATGCTCATGAGAATCTGCAACAGGCACGAGAGAAGCAGAAGACCTAGTATGACCTGTATGCCAGAGAACATTGCTTTAGAAAAGGGGACCAAGTGATGGTTCTAAAGGTTCTCCATTAACAAGATGGAAACTTCCTGGGAAAAAGGCCTGGGCCCAAAATGCAAGAACGCATTGGGACAGTGAACTATCTCATACAGTTTCCAGAACCCAGGGTTAAGCAAAAAGTTATATTTTGGGAAATTTACTGAAACACTTCTACAAGAGGCCCAATCATCTTCTCACACTTTCAGTCCCCGGAAGATGAGGAGGAAAAGTGGCCTGGGAAGGGGCTTTCTATAATCGGGAGGGTGGTAGCTTGGAAGATGTGAAACCCTCCCCCCAGGCTCAATGCAAAACAACGCAAGCAGTTCTTTTTACTTGACGGGAAGCCCCCACCCTGTTTTCACCTATCCCAGGTCGCACCACAATCCCCAAAAGTGGGATCCCAGGGGAAAAGCAGGCCATCAGCAGAACAGCCACGACGGGTGTCACCAAAAGGGAAAGAGGCGATGAGAGGAAGGTGAAAAGATGTTGGACATGGGGATCATTCACCCATCACGCAGTCCATGGGCATCCCCAGTTGTCCTCGTGCCCAAAAAGGGGGGGGAGGGGTACGTTTTTGTGTGGATATAGAAAACTGAACTCAGTGACACGCCCTGAACATTATCCAATGCCCAGAGTAGATGAACTGTTGGAGAAATTGGGGATGCTAAGTACTTATCCAGTCTCAATTTGACTAAGGGCTATTGGCAAATCGCCTAGCAGAAGAGTCTAAGCATCCAACAGCGTTCATCACTCACATGGGCCTGTTCGAGTTCAATGTCCTTCCCTTTGGGCTACGCAACGCACCTGCAACTTTCCAGAGGCTGGTGGACTTTTTTGTTAAGAGGGTGCGGAGACTTTGCTGTTGCTTATTTAGATAATTTCAATTTCTCAGTCCTGGGAAAACCCTTTTAAAAACTTTGGGGAATTTTCTTTCCAACCATTTGTGATGCTGGACTTTACGGGGAAAGCAAAAAAGTGCCAGTTTGCTCTGGACAGAGTGACCTATCTTGGCCATGAAGTGGGACAGGGGACTATCACTCCACTGCAAGTCAAAGTGGAATTTTTAATAGCTGGCCAATTCCTCGTTCCCCGGAAGCAGGTGCAGTCCTTCCCTTTGGGCCCGGCTGGGTTCTCCGGAAATTCTGCCCAAATTAAAACCCAAAAGGCAGCACCTCTAACAGACCTGACAGGTTCCAAGAAGCCTAAAATAGTGAAATGGACAGCAGAGTGTCAAAAAGCCTTTGCAGCCTTGAAACAGGCCTTGATGGCAGATCCTGTGCTCAGGGCACCAGACTTTGACAAACCGTTCATAGTGGCTACAAGTTCTGACAGAGACGTTGGAGCAGTCTTACTGCAAGAGGGTCTGGATGGCACCTTACATCCCATTCTGTTCCTCAGCAAGAAGCTTTCTGGGGAAAGGGGGTCCATTTGGTCCATACAAGAGAAGGAATGCTATGCTATTGTGTATGCGCTAGAGAAGCTGAGACCATATATTTGGGGACGGCGCTTCACTCTCCAGACTGATCATGCTGCCCTCCAATGGCTCCATACAGTCTGGGGGAAATAACAAGAAGTTACTACGATGGAGCCTGTCCATACAAGACTTTGGCTTTGACATTCAGCACATGGCTGGAAGTTCTAATGTGGTTCAGACTCCTTGTAACCAAAAGGACTGGAGGGAGGTTAAGAGGGCTGAGTTTTACATTTCTGTTATTGATAATATGGTTAACCTGTACTGTTGGGGTTTTTGCATTTTTTCTTTGACCTTTCCTTTCTTAGGTCCCAGGATGAAAACCCCCCCGGTATGGCTCCAGCCTTCAGCTGTTTCCAGACCGTTGGGGATTTTGGGGGGGATGTGATAATGGGGCTTCCCATTATCTAAAGGGGGAACTTCCCCCTTTTTTGGGAAACCAAGGGTTAATGAGGTGTTGGGATTAGATTACATTTTAGTGTGGGTAAAATCATAGGTCACAGGGTGAGAATTGACCAATAAAATGGAAAGAGGTGAGCATTTCCGGGATGCTTGAGATGCTTCCAAGGAGAAGTTATAAAACTTCTTGGGGGGGCCATGGGGGAGAAGGGCAAAGGGGAGAAAAAAGGGATACCTTGAGAGATAAAATTACCAAATTGTAGGCAGGCAGGCATGCCTGGCCCCCTGGCTTTCTCGTCTTTTTAAAAACATCTAAGCCATGTGAGTACTAGAATAAAGTAGTTAGCCGCGTTAGGGCTTTTTATTATTTTGGAGTGGCTGATCTTAAGAATGTATCTGTGCTTTTATATCTGTTTTTTTGTAACTTCTGTCTTGTTTATTTGCATGCCTTGATTAAATACTTTCTGTAAAACCTCCGTTTCTCTCCATTCCCACACCAGTATTTGGCACAGGCTAGGTAGGACCTCTCTCACTCAGAAGGGGGGAGGTGGGAAGATCCTTAAGCTTAGAGATTGGACAGTGTCCCCCTGTACTGTTCAACTAATTCATAATTCAGGGGGTGGTGGCAGCATACCTGATAACGCTGGGGAGATTGCCAGCCTTTTCAAGGGTGGGAGTCAGCCTTGGGGGCTGGCAAGAACCCCCAGTAGAACGCTGGAGGAATTTCCAGTCTTTGAGGGGACTGGAAATAAACCCCAGTATCACAATAGCACTCTTGAGCATCCAAAGAACTCCCCAATTTAACAACATAATGTAGTCTTTAGCATATAAACATGGCATCTTTCCTTTTTTTTTCTTCTGAGCAGGTGCATGCCTTACGTGGCCAGAAATAATATTATTAGACATTGTGCAGAATGCATTTATGACTCCTTAGACAGCATTGCTTAATCACTGGATCTGTCCTAATAAAAACCTAAGTATAGATTCAAGAATCTATACATCTAGGTCTCATATTAAGAATTACTTCATCTCTGAATTCTTCATGGAGCTCAAAGCCACATTGAAGGAAAGTAGTGCTGTTATTGCTTTCATATCATTTACAACCAGTGAGAAGAAGTCTTCATTAAAGTAGTTGTAGGTAAATGTTAAACAATGGTAGAAACATGTATTTTGAAGTCCCCTCTCTGTGCTCTAAATTTTATATAACCTCACTCAACTAGTTGGTAGTTGCTTAGTTCTTGCTTCTTTGAAGATGCGGACAGCAATCAGTCTTCAAGGACTTCACTTGTTAATCTAAGAATTCTCAAAGGATTTTATCATGTGATGTAGTTTCAATATTCTGGCAGTCATGTAGCATCAGTGAGCATGGTTCTCCTCTTCTGTCCTTCTCTATCCACAAGCAAGGTAAAATCACCCCACTTCTGGAGTATGGAGAAGCAGGACATTGTGGTGCACAGGAACAACATTGTTTTTACTCCATTTTGTAGTATCTTTTTAAATTAGTTTCCCCGTAATTGTGCAATTGCACTGCCATGGCAGTTGCTAGCTTGCTACAATTATGATGAAACAAAAAATGTATACCAGGGAACTGAAATTCTGCAATTTCAGCCTTAAAGAAACAAACAAACAGGAACAATGTTGCTGTTCCCAGTACATATTTCTTTGTTACTTGTTTTGCTAGCATGGCGCCATAATGCAATTGTGGCAAAACAAATTTAAAAAGAAATATGTACAAGGGGAATTGAAATTATGCAAGTGTGACAAAAATAAATAAACAGCATACATGTGATATATAGCATGGAGACAGACAGGACAGCAGGGTCAGTGAGGCTATGTGGAAGATGATTGTGGGAACATGCATCACCAAAGCTACACCATAGTGTTATTGCAGAGAAAGTATGAAAGTGACTGTTTTCATAATGGTATGTTTCCATTTGCTTAAACAACACAATTGTTATGAGACAACAGGACAGAGTGATAAAGCCCAAAGATTACTGACACTGGGTACATCTACAAGGTCTTTTAGTACACATGGATACAGTTCACCCAGACCTGGAAATCTGAATATATTTAGAGTTTCTAGGTGTTCCTGTACCACTTCCTTATCTACTCTGGACTTCTGTCTCTTAGTGCATGATTTATTCTTCTTTTCACCATAAAAATACTGTTTTCCTATTGGAGATGTCTGAGGCAAACAAGGTATTAAACAGTTCAGTCTTCTCTCTATGCCCTCTTTGCATTTCACCATCCTCTTCATGCAGTGGCCCAACTGTTCTTCCTCTTCCTCCCAACATAGAACAAAACAGCTGTTTTTACTGTTTGAAACCTCTGTAGCAAACCTGAGCTCATTCTGAGCTTTAGATTTTCTATCTTTATCCCTACAAGCACAAGCTGTTTCTTTGCATTCATAGAGTCATAGAATTAGAAGAGACGACAATGGCCATTCAATCCAATCCCCTGCCATGCAAGAACACACACTCAAAGCATCCCCAGCAAGTGGCCATCGAGCTTCTATTTAAAAATTTCCAAAAAGGTGACCCCACTACACTCCTAGGCAATGTATTCCACTGTTGAATGGCTCTTACCAATGTTTAGATGAAATCTCTTTTCCTGTAGTTTGAATCCATTGCTCCATGTCCTAGTCTCTAGAACAGCAGCAAACAAGCTTGCTCCATCTTCAATATGACATCCCTTCAAATATATAAACATGGCTATTATGCCACCTCTTAACCTTCTTTTCATCAGGCTAAACATACTTAGCTCCCTAAGCCCCTCTTCATAGGGCACAGTTTCCAGACCCTTTACAATTTGGTCACTCTTCTCTGGACACCATTCCACCTTGTCAATATCCTTTTTGAATTTTGGTGCCCAAACTGGACACAGTGTTCCAGGTGAAGTCTAACCAAAGCAGAATAGAATGCTATTATTACTTCCCTTGATCACTATACTGTACTCCTATTGATGCAGCCTAGAATTGCATTGGCTTTTTTAGCTGATGCTAAAACACGACTCATGTTCAGCTTGGGGTCCACTAAGACTCCTAGATCCCTTTTACACATACTATTTTCAAGCCAGGTGTCATCCGTCTTGGGTAGAAAGAGTGCACTTTACTCTTTCTACCCAAGTGGAGTACCTTACATATATCTGTTAAAATTAATTTTGTTAGTTTTGGCCCAGCAATCGAATCTGTCAAAGTCATTTTGAATTCTGATCCTGTCCTCTAGGTTACTAAGCTATCCCTTCTAATTTGGTGTAATCTGCAAATTTGATGAGCATGAGGTCTATTCCCTCATCCTAGTTATTGATAAAGATGTTGAATAGCACAGGGCCCAGGACAGAACCCTGTGGCACCCCACTAGTCACTTTTCTTGAGGATGACCATTGAGGATGACCATTGGTGTTTGTGTTTGGACAGTCACCTAATTACAAATCTACCTAAAAGTAACACTGTCTAACTCACATTTTACTAGCTTCTTTGCAAGAATATTATTGTGACATTTACAAAAGTCTTCCTGAAATCAAGATACACTACATCCACAGCATTCCCTTCATACACCAAACTTGTAACTCTAGCAAAAAAAGAGCTTAGTCTTGCATGACTTGTTTTTGAAAACCCATATTGACTTTTAGTGATAACAGCATTCCTTCCTATGTATTTACAGACTGTCTGTTTAATGATCTGCTCTAGGATATTTCCTGGTATTGATGTCAGGCTGACTGGCATTGTTGTTGGGTCCTCTTTTTCCTCTTTTTGAAGAGGGGACAACATTTGCCCTTCCCCATTCTACAGGGACTTCTGATCTCCAGGAATTCTTAAGTATTATTGGCGTGATTCTGAAATCTGCCAGTTCCTTTAATACCTTTGGATGTAGCTCATCTGGCCCTGATGATATGAATTCATTTAGAGTAGCCAGGTATTCCTATATTACCTCTTTACCTATTCTGTGCTGCATTTCCCTGTTACATCATCTGTTGCATTTTCTTCAGGTTGAACACTGTTTTTCATTTGGAAGAAGACTAAGGCAAAGAAGGGATTCAATAGTTCTGCCTTTTCTCTGACCGTTGTTAGTACTTGGCCATCTTCTGCATGCAGAAACCCTATCATTTCCTTGTTTTTCCTTCTGCTACAGACATAAACAAAAAAGGCCCTTTTATTGATTTTAACCTCTCTAGCAAGCCTGAGCTCATTGTGTGCTTTAGCTTTTCTGACTTTTTCCTATGTGTGCTGGCTGTTTCTTTTAATTCCTCTTTGGTGATATCCCCCTTTTTTCATTTTGTCTACGTGGCCCTTTTAAATCTTAGTCCATTTGACAGTTCTTTAGACATCCATCCCGGTTTCTTTAGATGTCACCTTTAATAGACAGCCATGCATTACCCTTTCCTTTGAACATTTCTGACTGAGAGATCTTACAAAAAAATTCCCTAAGCTTACAAAAATCACCTTTGTTGAAATCTAGAAAGTATATCTGACTATTGCTCCCCTTTTCCTCTGCGATCCAGGAGAATGTGCTCATTTCCACCCATGGATTCCAGTGCATCCTCTTCATTGACCAGTTCATCTCTATTGGTCAGGATCTGTAGGGGTCTGGAATTTCTACAAGAATGGGCAAAGAGTGATAACTTTTACATTCACCCTAGACACATGTTTTGTGTATTTAAAAGATGCATAATATTGTATATGGGCGTTTGCTAGTTAATCTTGCAGGCTTGTAGTAGAATAATAATCATGCACGTTTTTAGTAGTTGTAGCTTCTCGGGCAGGCTGAGCAAGGGATAAATAAGAATATTTACATGCTGAATAGATAGATAAAAATGTTTACATCTTAGAATGCCTGGGAAACTAATCCTTTTTAGGATGTCACAATGGGGTGATCTCCCCCTCTCTCACACACACCACTTGTTGGAGGTTGCAACTTTTGTATGCCTTATGCTCACTGGTAGTTAGAGCGAATGTGGCTCTCTAGGGGTTTAGGCACAGCATGTTTATGATTACTTCCTGTTTGTTTGTTCATACCCACTCTCTTTCTGCATCATGTAGGCATTATTTTGTTCCAAGGATATCACCTGCTCTCCTCTTCCCTCTCCGTCTCCTTGCTATCTTCCATGAAGTATGTGCCTTACAAGAGCTCACTCAAGGCCGCGGTGCTCCAGCTTTCTGAAACAATGTAGTGCCTTCTTTTTATTCGTTTCCCAAGAAGACGAACTTGTGTTGATTACGCACAAGTATTCAAGAGTAAAACTACTTTTATATATCTTACTAAGACTAAGTTTGATTTCTTTCTCTGCTAGTTTTGCCTGGCTCATTTACATACTCTGCTTAAGAGATCTACTAAATCTCTCACATTTCCCAACATGCCTGTGAAAGGTTCAGCACCTCCTAGGACAAGGAAGAGAAGATATTTAAAGATCAGTAAAGATCAGCTGGCTGGTCTCATTCTGAGAGGATGTAACTAGCCATATTCCTGCCTAGAAAACCAGTCTATTGGGAGGAGCATTCTGTTCATCGTGGGAAACACAACAGACAGCAGTTGTGACAAAGAACTGTATCAAACAGCTACAGGATGTGAGCTAACTTTGTCTTTGCCTTATTGCTGCACCCTGTTTGACATCTCCATATAATCAATATACTGTTGTCTTCATGCACCTGTGGGTATGTTTCATTTTGAAAGAACCTTGAACCTGAGTAAGTCTGGGAACTCAGTGGATCAGGGCTCTGGCATTGTCACAAGATCCAGTCCAGAGTAGTTGATCCCCTTGTTGCCTCATCTACATTTTGTGTGATTAAATTGTCAGTAAGGGGAAAGGAATTTATTGGACTTACATTTTTGGCAGTCTGACTTTCAACAAATATCAGGATGGTTAAAGCTTTCCATTACTGTTCCTTCTCTCCTGTTTGAATATTTGGTTATTTGATCCAGGAAAGCATCATCCAAATCTTCATTCTGGCTTGGGGGTCTATAGAAGATTTCCACAATGATGTCACTGTTGTTTCCTTCCTCTTTAACTTTTACTCGAATGTTCTCAACTGTTTTCTATGCTCTGTAGTCATGGATCTGCTCTCTGGGGTACATATCCTTGACATCCTCCTCCTCGTTTCCTGTTTGGTCTGTTTCTTTTAAATAGGTTATAACCTTCTTTTACTATGTTCAAATCATGTGTCTCATCCCACCAGGTTTTAGTAATACCTATTAAATCATACTTGCTTTCCTGTATTAGTTCAAATTTAACTTGTTGATTTCCCATGCACTGTGAATTAATGTAGGAATACCTAAGACCATGGGAGTTTTTTTCCTGATGCTCCCTTGTTTTTGTGTTATTGTTTTTTTCAGCCCACTATTGGTTTCTGTACTGTCACCCGAATCCCCTCTGTATCATTGAGGCTATTATCCTCAGCATTTGCTGCCCCCCTGCTGGAGCTGAAACACTGCCTTTCTTTCCCATGTAATTCAGTTTTAAAGCCCTCCTGATCAATTTGCAAAACTCCTGGCAAATACAGTCTTACCAACTGTTGTGAGGTGCAACTCATCTCTTGCTAGTAGTCTTTATTTATGAAAGCTCAGACTATGGTCCAAAAAGTCACATCTTTCCAAACAGCACCAGCTATGGATCAAGGTGTTCACTTCTGTTATCAGAGTTGTCTCTGATGAAACAAGGCTTACATTTTCAGCCTTCAGCATATTCAGGCAGAGTCAATAGTACATGCACTATAAGCAACAATGTGTTTTTGCACAGCATATTTAATTATCTGGAGGGAATTAAAAAATAGCCTGCTTTTAAGATTTTTGCTTCCCTCATTTAAGCTCTTGCTGCTATAATAGATTTGTACTACATATTGGTATGTTATGAAAATAAATGTACTGGTATATGAGCTTCAGCCAGGGAGCCAGCCTAAGACAAAAGTGAGGTAATGACCAGTGTATAATAATAAGACCAATAATACAAGGTTACTGGCCTGTACAGAAGAAAAAGAGACTCCAGTAGGTTGGAAGAGAAAACAAAGTTCCATACATACACTAGCTTAAACGGGCAGAATGGTAATGATACCTACTTTACCTAAAATCTCCATTTTGACTGGATGAGAAAATAGGTGGAAGAGTGAGATCTTTTAGCTGACTGCCTAAGCAAAGGCTATAGTAAGTATACAACAGAAGTCTTGGGGCAGAAAAGCATCAGATTTTGCTCCTGGCAAAGCTGGTCCTTCTTCACACTACTGCTAGGCAATTGCTGAAAACCCAAAATCCTACATGTGGTGAGATATTTCTAAGACCAACAGAATGCCAGTGTAAAAATAAAGTTAAACAAACATGCTAGGAGAGGGGTGTAAGTTTGTCATAAGAATGTGCCTAGAGTGACTTAAAGTCTTTGTAAGCTGTGCTGCTGAGGACAGTAGATTTATCTGAGCTATCTATGTTACTAGATACAAAGCAGCAACTTGTTCTCCTGTTAATTTCCTATAGACCAAAGCTTAAGAATACTTAAGGGGAATACATATGTTGATCTCACTATGGGATAGGAATGGAGTTTGCAACTTTTGGCACTTAGGTGACCAGCAATCTAGAAAATCCAGACAGATTCAGACCAACAGGTATAAGGTAAAGAACCTTCAATCTTCTGCAAGATATAGGGCTGGAGGAACGAACCATGCCTGTGTTAAAGGGGGACCCCCATCTCTTCATTTCATCTACAGAAGGAGAAAAATAGTTTGAAGGCGGTCAAGAACAGACAGTGTTACCCCAAATGCATGGGGTAACTAGCAGTACCCACAAATCAGTATAAAATGGGGAATTTAGTGGTGCTAATTAAGAGTGCTGCAAGAGGTGGGGTAACTAGCAAGATCTTTTCACCAGTGTTTATGAGGTCACTGAGATAAGAAACCAACCAGAGATGCAAATATATGCTACATTGTATTTTATTGTGGAAAAGTCAGACAGTGACTCAGAATCAACAATTGCTCACACACTCACACAATGCTAATCAAAGAAACAGGGAGGAAAGGTGGACAGCAGAGAGTTCAGGGTAAAATGAGCAATATTTACTGTTCCAGAGAACAGCAGGGGAAATGCAGTATGGCTTAGGCTGGTGCCCAAGGACAATACACATTGAGAAATGCAATTGATGTGTGTTGGCAGCATGCAGGGTGGTGTTTTCCAGACTTGTCAGGGATTTTGGATTGCTGGCACATTGGGGTAATGCAAAGTGGCTGTCAGCTGTCATCAGGATAATGCTCAGCAGCTGTCGGCTGTCGTTGGGTGATAGGTAGACAGGGCTGATGTCAACAGGATTCCTACAGTATAGGGAGGAAACTTAGAAAAGAGGGTTAGCAGGGTGGCCTTCCCAGCTGGGACTGGGGGCCATAATGTGCAGGAACACAGGTGGCATATGGAAATTTAGCCTGCAGCACCTTGTGGGAATGTGATCTAGGGAGGTGGTAGCTTGTGACAAGACAGAGACATCAGTGTCAGGGAGATGAGGCAATGGCTTTGAGTGTGTCTGCCTGATGGATCTTTCGGATACTTGAACTACATGGCTTACTGTGTTGGGGATCTCTACTGGGGACATCGGGAAGCCTCTGAAAGTAAGGGTCTAGTTCAGTTGAGGCAAGTCAGTAATCCTGAGTCAGGAATGACTGCCTACCTAAATCAGGCTGAGACTGCCATTGTGCATGAGTGCTCACATCCAGCAGACATCTCAGGTGTCTCCTGGTTGTTCAAGCGCAGACAATCAGAGACAGGTCCCCAATATTGGTGCTCTGGAGGATCAACCAGCTCTTTTTGGGGAAACCTCTACTGATTGTATTTGGACTGGCCAGGTTGTTATTCTTCACTCTGGTCCTTCCTCTGGTGGGTAAAGGCAGCTTGCTGGTCCCACCTTTTACCATCTGAAGAAATCCTCTTCAGACAGAAGTTCTTGTGTCCCCTTCAAAAGACCCTGGGCCAATATGGTTGGTCATTCCCTTTTCCCTGCTATTCTGGTATACTTGCCTACTTCGGCCAAGGTTTCCCTTAGGGGGACCCCAGAGGGCCTTAGGTATCCCAACCAATTCTAGTTAAAGGGAAAACCAAGCCTTGGTGGACTTTGTCAATTCACCAAGTGCTTTCAATTGAGTCATCTCGTGATGAATCCAGTACACCAGCTCATCAAGGCAGACTGCTAGAATTATTTGAAATGCTAGGATCATGACAATGGGGTGCAGCATAATATTAAAGATCCCAGTTGATTGAGGGGACCATCTCAGTAGGGACTCCTACCATGAGTGATGCCCAGTGGTCACTATGGATCAGGAGAGGTTCACAATGGTCTTACCATTGTGTGACGCTGCCAAAACGGGCTTGTCTCCTGCTGCTTTGAGTTCTAGCAGATGTGTCTTCAAATCAGGGTGCATTAGGAGTTGATGCAGAATGCAGAGGTTGAGACCAAAGAATGCCAGGGTGACAGATTTATATAGATTGGCATGGAATAATCAATGTCACAACAGCTGATGGTGATGACATTACAGAAGCAGCGATTCGGACTGGGTACTGCGGGCTGTATTACATAATGGTTAATGATAATGGTGTGACAGGCTGTCCTTATACACATGTGTGTATGTATATGTATATGTGTATACACACACACACACACACACACACACACACACACATGTATATACAATGGCTGAAGCAGTGCTGTGGGTCAGTTCATAAGCACACTGACCTTCCTGGCCCTTAAAGTGTGTTAAACATAGATGATGGGGATATAACGATTGACCTTCATATATAAAGACCAGGCCTTCTACACTGACGGTTTGCCAGTTGGGTCCTAGCACTGTGGCTCAATGGTTACAGCCCTTGGAGTACAGAACATCTTCTGAATCAATCTGTATTCTGAGGGGGATAACTGGATGGATTGTAAGGATAGTCCTGGCAGTGACAATGGCAATGAATAACTGCAATTGATTCCACCAGCAGATGAACATGGCATTGACAAGAGTCCACCATGGTTCTAGTCTCATTTCTTCTTTAGTCAATTTTGCCTGGATAAGTTCCCTGTTTCTTTTGGGATATGACCATTGTAGCCATGCTGAATTAAATCTCTAGTTGTCATTAAATTAATGGTGTGCATCTGGATGCATACGAGAGCAAGGTATGTGTTCTGACTTGCATAGAGTATTTCTTTTGCTAAGATCAGCATGTCCTCTTCCATCTTAAGTTCCAAATCAATGAGTATGGATGCGACAGCATGTTGTACATTGGACAGAGTTTGGATGGATTGCATTATGGGTTTGCCCACATTAGCCATATTGACACAAGAGAATTTATTTGCTACTTCCTCAACTTTGGCCACATCCATTAATGACATGCCTGCTCCAACAGGCATGATCCAATTTCACCATGCCCATTTTCCTCTAGTGGGACTTACTAATCCAGACCACAGTTTTAACCACTCTGCCCAGCAGGATTCACTGGGGTTTAAGTAGAGTGTACAATTAAGCCATTGTGCTGAGGTGTTTAGCTTCTGAAGCCCCACTCAGACCTCCTTCAAGGAGATCGTTGGCTGCATTAACACTAACTCTGCACATCCTATTTTAACATGAGAGCCCACGGTGGTGGACTCTGCCTAGATTAAAGTGAAAGCATTCCTAATGAAGGAATTGATGCTGTAGCAATGGAATGTTGGTGGCTGAATTGAAGGGTGTACCTGCCTTCTTCATGAGTGAGGTTTAAGACTTGCAGACCTTGGGACTGAAATCAAATTGAAGCCCACATTGCATTGCAGATTTTAGGATTAACAAGAATGTACCAACATGGTGGACTTTGCTTAGCCAAATTGGTTTGTGATACACTCCAGTATTGTGCTTTTCAATTTACAACAAAAATAATTTGACGTATACCTGATAGTGTGGTCAGATTGACCTCAGTGGGAGATGTATGCATTTCAGTGGTATTGAGGAGGATGGAAAGCACAAAGAAATCACCTCTTTTCCAAATTGTATCTGTAACAATCGCCACATCACAGGAAGGAGATGGAGGAGTTGAGTACAGGCTATTGTACACTAAGGCAGCTATGTTCCCCTTGGAGCAGCACTGAGTGACGTAGGTGAGTACCTTTGCCTTTGGAATTTCCTGGCAAAAGATCTTCTTCTTCCTGTTTTCAGGGTAAATACATTTGGCTATGCTGCATGCAGTGGCTGATCCATGTGCAGCAAACCAGGGCTGAATCTGTGTGAATTAATAAATGTGTTCTCAATTGTTGCCATCCAATGCGGGGGAAAACACTAGATGACATACTGTCACCAGGACTATGTGATGACTTTAGAATGATGCAATTCCAGGGGTAATCCTTAGGGTCTGGTGTCTGAGGAAGACAAAGGGGCACTAACAGAGGGAAAAAGAAGAGAGTGGCACTCACCCAATTTCCTAATGTTTGAGCCATGTTTGAGCCAATGTTTGAGCTTTTTGTCACTGTAGGGGATAAATTCAAAACTACTATCTATATACATTCAACTGCTATACACTAGGTACACCAATTTCATTCAAAACAAGTCAACTCAGGGGGGCTGCCACTATAAATCTACCACAGACAGCTCTTTGTAATTAGGAGTGATCTGTCTGATTGCCACCATGTTAATAAGGGCAGGAACCTACTCTGTCACCTCATCTTTTGTTTCTGTTTGTGCTGGTGCTGTGCCTTTTCATTTTTTAAGTTGTGAGACATGAATGTATTTAAGCCACTGCCCCTTTTAGTGTGAAATTGCTACTTGGTACACAGTGGGAGAAACATGTTTCATTATTCTAACAGGTCCTTTCCACTTGGCGGACAAGATGTGTTCATCCTGGGAGAACTTCTGATACATGACCAGTTGTCCTTTGTCCTATTGCCAAGCTGTTTATCCATGGCCTGCATGTTCTTTCCCTCTTGCAAGGCCACTTCCCTGTGGATTCATGAAATCTCTTGCATCAGCATTTGCACCCACCTACTGTTGATGACAACAGTTTCCAGATCAGAAGGGAGGTTAGTGTCAAACCAGAAGGCTTCCAGTAATAACATATCCCTCCCAGTCATCGCAGTGTGTTGAGCAAAGCTGTGGACTGCTTTGAGAACCATCAGGATGATGGAGAGCTTCTCATCCCAGCCACGCCCTGTTGAATACACTACTTTTTGGAGCTTTTCCTTCAGAATGCTGTTGGTTCACTTAATCTGTCCTGAACTCTGGGGGTGATGAGTAATGTGGAACCTCAGCTTGATCCTGAGGGCCTTGCAGAGTTCGTTGGTGACTTCTCCAATTAAGCGGGGGCCCAAATCACTGTTTAGATCACATGTGATTCTCCAACATGTTACTGAACAGCAAACATACAGCTGTAGCCATGGCGTTATTCTTACAAGGGAGCGCTTCAACCCATTTGCTGAAAGGATCTATGACTGTTAGGAAGTACTTGTTACCTCCCAGAGTGGAAGGCAAAAGATCTAGGCCCATGGGCCCTCAATCTGCTGGTGCTGGATTGAGGACTTGGAGACACCCTGGTTGGCCTTGAACATGGTTCAGGAGAGGCAGTTGTCCATCCACTGCTCTACTTCCTGGTGCTTGCATGGCCACCAGCCTGTCTCTTGTGCCCTTTCCAATGTAGTCTGTTTCCCCTTGTATCCCAGCTCATGGACAAACTGTATCAGGTCTCCTGAACCTTCAGGGGCACAACCCAGAGACGGTGTCCCTTCTTGTCCACCACCCAAATGATGCTTCCCTTCTCCTTGATTACATACTACCCAGTGGCATCTTTCCCTGCTTCTACTAATTCATTCAGTTGGGGATCTCCCTTCCAGAGGCTGGCCAAATCTAGGAATGGAGTGATGACAACCTTCTTTGGATGCACATTGATGGGGCATATGGGTGCTGTGTTTCTGGACCCATCATCCTTGAGAACTACTTCTCTGGCAAGTTCATCAGCATGATTGTTCCACATGTATGTGTCAGAAGTGTTTTTCTGATGGCTCTTTACGTGCGTTATCTAAGTTGGGGCTGTCCTATCCTGAATTTGTTTAGTGATGCACAGCCATTTACTTTGATGGGAAGTGGTCTTCCCATCTGAGGTCTTGCAGTCATTAGCAACCCAGACTGGAAGCCAGATGGTAGCTGCCTTGGCTGACCAGTCCAAATTGATGTAAATAGTGAGTGGGTGGTTGATTGGCTCAAATTCTAGGATGGCTCTAAGGGCTCAACTGCCTGACTAGAGTGAGAGCACATGGTGCCTTGCAATGTGAAGGAGTCATCCACTCACATGGTTCCATAGCCTGTCCTGGGTGAGCCTGACACGTGTAGGGATGAGCTGTCATAGAACCAGCAGATGAAACCCTGCAGCAGTGCTTCCTTGAATGGCTCTGCCCACTCTGTTGGCCACTGATCATGGATAATTGAGGGAAGAAGACACTCATGTTGCTATCCCCTAACAATCAAGTCATAAGAGGCAAGAACTTTATTCTGTTCCATCTTGTAATCAACCCCACAGTTCACTAGGGCAAGTGTTCACTTTGCAATTCATACATTGGAGATATCTCTATTCTGGGTCTTGCCTGACAAGATATAGTTGAGAGGGATTTGCGTAGTCTAAACTCAACCACTCCTGCAATGAATTCCTAGTGTGTGAGGCTCCACACTAGGACCGGGCAGACATTCTTGAAGGGGCTGTATCTTTGCTCAGCCAGCTTCAGGCCACGAGAGGCATATGCAATGACTGTGTTTGTCTGAGTACAGCTGAGTGTAGTGCCAATGCTATATTCAGATGTGGCCAACTGAATGTAAAACAGCTTAGACATGTTAGGGTAAGCAAGGGCAGGATTTCTCACTAAACTGAATTTCAGCTCAACAAAGGCATTCTCCTGATCAGGTCCCCATTCCCAAACTGCATTCTTCTTCAAAAGTGCATATAGACAATGAGCTTTCTCCGCAAAGGACTCAATGAAGTTCTGGGGGAAAATTAGTGTTCCTAACAGTGCCCTCAATGCATGTACATCAATGGGTGCAGGAAGCTTGGAGATCACCTCCATGCACTATGTGTCTGGTGTACATCCATCTGTCCCTGGAGAGCCAGAGAAAGTCCCAAGTAATTCAGTTTAGTCACAACCAACTGCGCTTTTCCCAGTTTGCTTTGAACTCAGTGTCTCTGATCAGACCTAGGACTTCCTTGGTTATCTCTCTGGTCTCCTCCTCAGTAGATGAATGGATCAAAATGTCATCCACACAAGACAGAATGTGTGGCTGCAAAGACAGGGTCCTCTCACAGTCCAGGATGTCAGCCAATGCAATGCAGCTAAGGCAAAAAGCAAGCATACAGTTCAGGATGTGTTTCCTTATTTTTATCTAGTAAGCAAACAGACCAGAGACAAAACGAAGTACAGCAAAATCCCCGGCAACATCAATAGTTCAATGAACAGTCAATACAATTCTAAGTCAGAGTTCAGAAACGTGGCAGAAGAAATAGTCAGCCTCCTTCTGACTGGTACTTCGAGTGTAGTACCACTGAGGTCTCTATGGCTTCAGACTCCTGAGAAGCATGCAATCGCTCTGGCCAGCAATGTTCCTGGCAGTACTCTGAGGCAAAGAGCACCTCACGCTGGGACCACAAGATGTGAGGGTCATGTCTAGACAACCACAGCATCCCCAGGACCACAGGGAAATGCAGGACTGCTGCCAGGAAAAACTACATTTGCTCAACATGGTTTTGGATCCCCACAGTTAACTCAGGGGTCTGATGTGTCACTGGTTTAGAACTCAGGAGCCTCCCATCAATGGTTTCAACAGGCCACAGTGCGGGTAGCGGGAACATCTCTATGTGGTGCTGGGTGGCAAAGCCTAAATCCATGAAGTTGTTGGGGGCCCCTGAGTCAATCATGGCACCCATGGGTGTTGGCTGGGCATCAGCAACCCAGATTGTTGCTGCTACCAGCAAGGGGTCTGGCTTGGGCTCTATAGGTGGCAGTGAAGCCTTGATAGATGGCTTCTTCCCTGATCTTTGCTGGCTGAAAGCTTCCTCTGTAAAGCAATGGCCTCGGAGGTGGGCTTCCCTTGCGCAGCTGGATTGAGGTGCAAGACATTCTGTGCAGCTCCAGTGTCAATCACGAGCTTGGTTGATGTCTCTGCTCATGTGATTCCAGTGACTGCCTTGACAATCGGCCTTTCTACATGTCAGGCTCCAATTGAGCGATGACACCATAGGGAAGCACTGTGGACCCAGGGCGTCGCTAGCATGTTGAATCTCTGTATGTGTCAGGGATCTGTATGGTATTGATAGGCTGTGCTACAGTAGGACTAGCCTGCAACTTCACCAGGGCATCAATCAGTTCAATAGTTGATTTTAAGTGGAACTGAGACATGTCAGCTCCTGCTTTCTTCAGCCATTCCCCCACATGTCTCCTCTCTTTGCCTGATCCTGACCACTGAGGATCATGTCCTCCTGGCTGTTGCCAAGGGTTTGGGCCTGGGTTGACTAGGACCTGCTGCTGACCAGGGGCCATCTCAACCACAACCGTTGCCAGGAAAGGAGTGGCTGGACTGGTCCCTCCATCCTTGGCTACTGGTATGACTGCCAAGACAATCATCCCTCCTCACCAGCCAGTACGGGGGGCCAGGTTGTCAGGACCACCTGCCGTGTTGTATTGGGTGTGTGGCCCATGATTGTTATAGGTTACCACCTGGATGGGTTCCCACAATTTGAGATCTGTACTCTTGTGGGCAACCTTTGTGTTTTTAACTGTAAGGAGATCTGCCACCCTCTGGATCTGTTCTGAAAACAGGGTCCATGTGTGCAATCTAGCACTCATAGGACCCATAGCCATTTTTGTCTGTGAATTCAAGCCTCCATAAAGGATCATTTTGAATTCAGCTGAGTTAAAATCATGAGTCCCCTGCTCTGGGGGGAACAGAACCTTTTCAGCCAGGACAACAAGCAGTTTTTTCCTGGCCACATAGACCACATAAGCTTCTGGGTTTTCCTCCAGGGCTTGGCACTCCAAGACTGCATTGGCCATCTGACCTGAGCAGAGAATCTGGACATTCTTTCTCATCCAAGAGAGATCCAAAGCTTGTCCAGCCTAATCAAATAACGAGTGGCCACTGCCAATTCCAGAGTGGGCAGATCTGCTTGTGACATGCGAAGTGTAGCCAGCTGTGTCAGATCCTGTCCATTTGCAGTAGGATAGGTGTGGGCAACAGCATTGAGTCACACGCTGCCTGTGTCTTGATTGAGGGGGCCTGGTTGTTGGGAAATGGCCCTCACCTCAGTGGCAGTCCAGGGGACCCTGTTATCTACTTCCTGAACTTCCTCTTCCTCTCTGGCGGCATTGGTTTTTCTCTTGGTGACTTGATCAAGTCTCCACAGGGATGAATGGGGCAAGTGCAGTATCCCTCCAATCAAGGTTGTAGGGAGACTAAAGGTATGTAGCCTCTGGCAAGGTCTCATCCAGAGAGCACACTGGAAAGGGGGGCAAACTTCAGGGCAGACCGTGGTGATCACAGTCTCCTGGGTGGCCCAGTTCACAATCTTGCAATCACAAGCCTCATGACACATGTTTGCATGCTGAACCTCAGTTTATTTGGCCAGATATTGGACAGCGTGTTGTGCCTTTATGTGCTGCTCTTCAAGGATGTCCTGAAGCACCTGAATCTGGACGTTTTCCAATTTAGATTGGGCCTCCTGTGCTGTGGATGAGAAAGCCAATTTATCTGTGATTAACATGTTGTTCTGGGCCTTCAGAAAATCCAATTCAGTGGCTTGTTTTTCAACTGTCTTAGTTAACTCTTAGATGAAATAGGTGGACTCACTCAGGGCCATCCAGAAAGCCCAAGTAGCTATTGCATATTTGGAGAGGCCAAGAAGCAACCTCCCTTTATATTGTGCATGATAGGCATTATGCAGGGTGTTGAAGGGATCCAGAATTTTATTTTTATTTTTTTCATTTTTTTTATTAAAATCATTAATAATCACAGCAAAATATTTACAATTGTCTTATAATACATTTTACAATTATAAAAACACGCTTAGAAGCCTTATTACTTATATTTCCTCCAACTCAAATTTAACTTCCCCCCACCCCTTGTTCGAGCCTTATACAACCAAACTCATTGTGATCTCCTTAACTACATATAATCTCTTGAAGACTTGCCCCATTAAATTGTTATATCATAGTATAGCATGAACATCATTACATTTTCATTACATCATTACATTTTCACTCTCCTTCAATCATCTTCCTCATTACAGATCTTAATCCAATTCTCCTCTATTAATTTTTTTATGGATCTCAAATCTTTAACTTTTTTCTCTCTTTTATCATCTTTCAAGCTAGAAGTGAGATCTTCTAACATAACAAATTCCAAAACCTTTTGTAACCACTCTTGCATTGTTGGTGTTTCCTCTCTTTTCCAGTATCTCGCATATACAATCCTAGCAGCTGTTATCATATACAAAATTATACTTTCACATCCTTTGTATTCTTTATCTAACTGATGTAACATATTTAACAATAAAATTTCTGGTGTCATGGGCAGCTCTATCTGTAATATCTCAGTCATTATCCTGCATACCCTTTTCCAATATCTTTTAGCTTTATTACACTGCCACCACATATGATAGAAAGTCCCATTCTCTTGGGAACATTTCCAACATGTCTTGTTTTTTAGTTTATATATATTGCCTAATTTCACCGGGTCTAGGTAACATCTATGAAGCATTTTTAAATGATTTTCTTTAAGATTTTGAGCTAGTGTAAATTTCTGTGTATTAACCCAACTTTTTGTCCAATGATCCAATTCTATCGTGTGACCAATATTTTGTGCCCAAACCGTCATTGTTTCTTTAATTGTCTCTGTTTCCAATTCTCTATCCAATAGATACTTGTAAAATTGTGATGTTGAATGCTCTTTTTTCTCAAATACTAGCTTTTCCCATTCTTTTAATTGGGTATTTGTTTCTACCCCCACTAATCTAAGATCCATTTTCAATCTTTCTTTTAATTGTATATGCAAAAACCATTGGCAATTCCATCCTTCTTCCTAATTCCTCTCTCGATTTAATTCGCTGACCACCTTGTAAATCTGTAATAACCAAATCTCTATGTGTAAGCCATCTTTTAAATGGTTCCTTTGATCTCCCCATCAGGGCTTCTTGAGGAGAAACCCATAATGGTATTCTTGAATATATTTTCCTTTTCCAAGTTTTCCATATTCCAAATAACGGCTTTCTTATATAATGATTCAAAAAATTATTATCCACTTTTGTCTTATCATACCAAAGGTAGCCATGCCACCCAAAACGTAGACCAGCTCCTTCTAAATTCAAAATTCTATCATTTTTTAATTCAATCCAGTCTCTAATCCATGTCATTCCATTTGCAACAAAATACAGTCTTAAATCTGGTAAGGTACAACCACCTCTTTCCTTCCTATCGATCAATGTTTTCCACCTAATTCTAGGTTTTTCCCCGGCCCAAATGAATTTTGTCAAATCCTGCCTCCATTCTTGAAAATATCTAAAGTTTGTGATAACAGGTAAATTCTGAAATAAATAATTCATCTTAGGGAGAACCATCATTTTAATAGTAGTCATTCTACCCATAAGTGAAAGATTTAGTTTTGTCCAATTTTGTAAGTCCTTCTTAATCTCCCTCCATTTTGTTTAGAAATCACTATTCCCAGATAATTAACCTTTTTCGCCTCTTTAAGTCCAGTTCTTCTTTCCATTAACTCTATTTCTTCCCTTCGCATATTTTTAGTCAAAAATTTCGTTTTCTCCTTATTTATTCTAAACCCGGCTAACTCTCCGAATTCATCACAGATCTCCAAGAAATTCGGCACGCTTACTTCTGAAGGGATCCAGAATTTTAAAGGACCCTTCTTTCCATGAGTTGTACCTTTTTGGCAACCCACTTTTCCAATTTATCAAGCTTGCTTTGTTTAAACATTTTTGACAATGGTTTTGCTGATTGCAATCTGTCAAACAAAAGGAAGTGAGGGTGCATGCGTTACACACTTGTACACAAAAGTAACACATTCATGCACAAATGTCAAAAACTTGTCAAATTTAGATTGAGGATACCTGTTACCCTGTTTACTGGGGGTCCCGGGTTTGAAAGCAATGAATGATCTTTATTAAATACAGGCACACAATGTAAGCAACACCCACACATAGATAACTAAGGAAAATTAAAGGTGTGAGTAAGATAGCGGGATTTTCAGAGGGATAGTTGATTCGGGTAATACAAAACCTGTTCCTGGAGCCCGGAAGAAGATAGAGAGCGACGCTGGGGTTCGATGTAGCTCAGCATGAGGAGCTGAGGGGAAGCTCGCCAAGCAATGTGGCAGCAAGGCAGTTTGGAACTCAGGAGCAATCTGAGGAAGGCCTTGGAATCAGGGGTTTTTATAGGGAGAAGTGTGACTGCAGGCTATGCCTTACTTGGGGGCAACAATGAGTTTTGGGTGCGAGAAAATGTCTCGGAAATGTCACAATTTAGCATGATGGAATCAGAGCCAAATTAACTATGGTGTAGCCAGTATGTAAATATGTAATGCTTGACAGTGAATGGTTCAGCTTTTGTCAAGTTGCCTGCTCGGGGCAGGGAGTCTTTTGTAGGTAGCACGCATACATCATAAGGGTGTTTGCAGAGAGGTCTCCTAAAGCGGTGATCTGGCTATTTCTGGCCTGCCTGTATTGTCTTGGGATATTGCAGGGTTTGATGGCCGAGCCTAGTTCTGTGCTTCTCCAGGGGCCTCTCAAACACGTGGAGAGGGATGGTGGAAGAAAGCCAAATTATTGATATCAAAGTGATATCGGGTGCTATCGCCAGGTAGACCTAAACTGCAGTAAGAATCCCCCCGAAAATGGACGATGTTGGGACAATATCGGTCATTTTCCAATTAAACATTTCAAAACAAATTTAGTGTCAAATAAGGGTCTACAGGATCAGAGGTCATATCACTCTTTGGGTCAGGGCTTTTGCAATGAGCACAAGGGATTCCTAACTTATAAAAACATTCCTATCTAAAAACCTAAACCTAAACATTCACACAAACATACACAATAGCAATAAACAATGAGCAATAACCAATGAAAGAACCCTCCCACCAATGGAGAAAGGTAATGTGGCAAAGCAAAATGGAATAATCAATGAAATACTGTAAATCCAATGCAGGGTCTGGCAATGAAGGTAATCCAAGGAGCAATCAGTTTGAGAGTTTGTAGTCCTGGGGAGGTGAGGTGCAGGCAAAAGTCTCTGCACCCCCGCCCCCAGAAACAGGAAAAGTCTTGTAACTGGAGCAGACGAGCAAAGCATGAGTCCATTCAGGCAGCAGAGCAGGAACGGCAACAAAATGTCCAAATCTGCAGACAAGCTAGCCAGGGAGCTCTAGCTCTTTGCCGGAAGCAGCTTGCAAAGCATCGGCAACAGGAATAGTCCAAAACGGCAAAAAGTTCTTGAAGTCAAAGAGTTCAGTAAACAGTTCTTTAAATTTGCTGAGGAGTGGCTGGATCACTCCGTCTGGGGTCCCACAGCTGCATCAGAGGGCTTAGGACCTTGCTCCCGACTGGAGTGGTGATGTTTCGGATCTCACCCCCACACACACAGTGCCTGGGGGTGATGTTCGGGTCGGGGGGTCATCCCGGTTCTCTGGAGCCATCGACCTGTAACTTATTGGTATAAGACTGACATGATTAGTAGCCAATGTGTGGAAAAAGGCACATTACCAGCTCAAAGCCTGATGGAAGTCAAACAGAGAAAGAAAGAGGCAACACTACTCTCAAAACTATTTACATGGCGGGACTATTTACAATAACTGGGGACTCAGAGGGTTCGCCACTCCACCTCTATCCCCTTCAGACAGTGGCTGCTCAACCATTGTTGAACGCCTCGTAGATGGAGACAAGCATCTCAGACCAATTAATGGCTGACACTTCCTTGCAACTCAAGGAAGTCTGGCAAATCATTGGGCTTACATTGGGTCTTTAGGCACCAGGATCTTCTGGCTCGGGGATGACCACCGATGCAGGATCAACCGGCTGACCCTTCCATTCCCTTGAATGTGGTTGTCTGTGGGTCTCTGAAATTACTTGCAAGAGTGGCAGTGCCCACTCACTGCTGGAGACTCTTTTGGCCAAATTAATGTGGAGGCTGGTGCCTCACCCAAGTGCCTCCTGAATTGCCTTATTCCTGATGGGCACTCTGTGACAGAGTGGTCGTACCTCCTCTCACAAACACCAGAGTGACAGTAACTTGGGTGCCACAGAGCATGAAAACAATCTGGCACCAGAACAACTTTGCGGAGGGGAAGGCAGTAGCCAAATTCACCTCCATGAGGCAGTTAGGTCTCACACTGGCCGAAATCTCCCCTGATGGAATGCTGCAAAGGGGTGTGTGTGGTGTTACCACAGGGAGTGCCAGGGCGAGAACCGTTGTTGACCTTTGCTCTGGCTGGGCAGGAACCTTTTGCTGTTTAAATCCCCAGTCTCCTTTGAGATTCCCCTGAAAGATAACACGAAGTGGAAGAACTCTCTGGGCCACGGCCTCAAGGAAGCCTCTGGGGAAACTGCTGGGTTCCAGCCGGGGGCTCAGAGCACGGACAATGGAGAGCTTTGGAAGCATGGGGCTGGCTTCCCTTGGCTGTGTGTTATCCTCTTACCAGCTCTCACACTGGCTGGCAATGTACTGTGTCTCGTCCAGTTTTAAGGGGGTCTCCTCCTGAACCTTAGCTGGTGCAATCCTTCTCGGTGCTCTGAAAGCACTATGGTCTCCAAGGTGTCTGGATTCGCACTCAGGGGTAAGTCAGGGGGAGGCGCAATCTGTCTATGTCTCATGCGCCCTAAGTGCTTGTGTTCTCTGGAGGGCTTAGGTTGGGTTCCCCCCCCCCCACCGTATCCAGTCAAACGAATAGTGTCTGGGGTGGGCTCACCCTGTCTCATCAAATTTGGGTGCAGCACTTTCAGCGCTGCACAGGAGTCTGCAGGAGGGGTGGCAGGAGTCTTGTCCCTCTCGGTCCCTATGCCTGCCTTCACCCAGAACCTTCCCCGCTTGTCTGGTTTCAACTTAGCCACAATGTTGCGGGGAAGCTTCCTGGATCGAAGGCAGCCTTATTCTTGCAGGTCCAGGTTCAGGTAGTATCCAGCCGGAGGAGGGCCATTGGTCACAGCGCGGACAGGCTGTTTACCTCCCACCTGAAGCTGCTTCTCCAGAGCTTCCAAAAGGTCCGACGTTGGCCACTTGTCGAACTGGCTCATGTCCAGTCCAAACCTCCTAAGCATGCCCCAGATTCTTACTCTATCAGAGGAGTATGTCTGGGCTGAATTTGGCACCATTTTCCAATGTTGGGAATGGGGCCCATAGTTCAAGTATGTCACCTCAGCTATGGGTTCCCAGTTCCCGGGTTCCTTCCTGTGTGACTTTGGGGGAGGACGGAGGAGCCAGCCTCTCGAAGCAGGTCCGCGACACGCCGGAGGTTGTTTCTGAATTCCTCCCAGGTGGTAGTGGCCGGGTCCACCAAACCCAGGGCCATCTTTGTCTCGTGGCTCAAGCCTCTGTACAACAGAGTCTTGAACTCCACGTAGTCAAAGTTGTACCCATGGGCCGTCAGGGGGACCTTTTTGGCCAGAATGGCAAGCAGTTGCTTCCGCGCCACATAAGCCTCAGGGTTCTCACCTAACCAGGCCTCAAGCTGCCACAGCTGATTCAAGAGTTGGGAGCTCGGAAGGAGCCATGCAAAGCCGAGCCAACTGGGTCAGGTCCTGACCATTGGCTGTCGGGTGAGAATGTATCACTGCATTCAACCACATGATCCCTGTGGACCTGGTCAATGGACCCAGTTGGTCTGCAATTACCTTGGCCTTGGTGGCACGCCAGGGGACCCTAGTCTCTGTGACTTGCATCTCCTGTGTCTCAGACCTGTCTACATTTCCTTCTCCTATGGGGGTGGTCCGCTTCGTCATGGACCGAGTCTCAACCAAGTTGACTGGGACCTTAGGGGCACTCCAGTCTGGATTGTGGGGAAAGGTTGCCAGAGCATCCTCCGACAAGGGCTCCCCGGAAAAGTCCTGTGCAAAGGTTGGGAGCAGCTCCGGACACATGACCAAAATCAAAGCGTGTATGGAGCTGGCTCTCCAGCGCAGCAATTTGCTTAGGGCAGGCTGCATGACTCACCGCCTCTTGTTGTTCCTTCACCTGCCCAACCATGAATCTAGCTGCAGACCGGGCATGATCCAGCTCAGCCTCTAAGGCGTGGGCTTTCTCCTCCCATGTGTGAGCCAGCAGAGTAACATCACTGAGTTTCTGGGTGGAGGCCTGCGTGACAGATGCGAACGTTGCCTTGTCTGTGTGCAGTGCCTCAATCTCGGTATGAAGCTGGGCATTCTCCTTTCTGCCTCTGCTAGCTTCCCTCTGGTCTCAACAAGGGCACTACTAGCGTCTCTGGCCATAAGCCAAAGTCCTCAAGAGGCCAAAGCATCCTTTGATGGCCCGAATGGGTTCCTTGATTTACATGCCAGGGTGTATGCTTCTCGGAGTGTGGTAAAGGGATCGGCTGTCTGGAAGATGGAGTCCTTCCAGGGGCATTTCCCCTTACTCAACACCCACCTTTCGAACTTGCCTCGGACCTCCTCTTCCAACAATAGGTCCTTGATGGTGACCTTACTATTCTCAGCCATTTTCCTCAAACCTATAACTACTCTACCAAACTTCCTAACACAAGCGGGACCAGGACCTGGAGTGACAGGAAGGATCACCTAGACCCCTGGGGGAGCTGAAGGAAAACGAACACAACAGAACTATTCTAGGAAAGAGGGATGGGTACCTATCTCCAGCCTGCCCAAACAAAGTCACTTTTGTACACCCAGGCCCGGTTTTCCACCTTGACAGCACAAGGAAACATTTCATGGACAGGGAGGTCACCTAGACCTAGGGGACCCTCAGGAGTACTCCGCCTGCTTGAAGCGGGGAAACAAACCCAGTGGAATTTACAGTGCTGCCTGGCCAAGCAGCGGGGAAAGAGGGGCAAGGAACCAAAACCGAACTGTCCCTCACTGGTTTTGTGGGTGAGGGGTGCCTTCCTCTACCACGGGCTAAACCTCTAAACCCTAGGCTAGGTCAGGCATCACCACCAGCTCCTAGTATGCTAGCAAATTGGGACGCACCTGAAAATAACACAGTAGGATGCACCCTCATTTCCACGACAATTACAACAACTACAAGGAGCGGGACGCACCCACGTTCTCAACTCTGGGGGGAGAGAAAGGAGGAGGGTCTCCTTTCTTAAGTGCTTTTGTCTGCCTTGCTGCTAAGATGTTGGATGGGTGTAGACTGTTCCTACGGTGCTAAGACCCTATCACTTCAGATACGAGCCCATGATAGACCCCAAATTAGGGATGTGATTCCCGGGTCAGCTTGTGCACACCGATAGCAAGGGATGTGCACAAACCAAGGCAGAAAAGGGGAGCAGAATTCCAACCCAGATAGAGTAGCTCCTAGGGCTCACACACACAGAATTCTCACGCACACATGTGTTCCTGCCTGACAGAATCTCTTGCGACTTGACTGGCCGTTCCCTTGGTCAATACCAGCCTGATTTGAGGAGGTTTGCGACTCCTTCTCAAATTAGGGGTACTGGGGTTGCCTGCGTTGCTCCACCACTCTGTTACCCTGTTTACTGGGGGTCACGGGAGGGACTCCAAAATGTGCTCTACTATAGGTGGGGAAAATTAGCTCAGAGCACTGCTTAGCGTTATGAGAGGCAGGGTAACTTAGCACGATCTTGTAACCCAGTGTTTACGGGGTCAGGCCAAGTCAAGAAAAAGATCGGTTTGAAAGCAATGAATGATCTTTATTAAATACAGGCACACAATGTAAGCAACACACGCACACAGATAACTAAGGAAAATTAAAGGTGTGAGTAAGATAGCGGGATTTTCAAAGGGATAGTTGATTCGGGTGATACGAAACCTTCCTGGAGCCCAGAAGAAGATAGAGAGCGATGTTGGGGTTCGATGTGGCTCAGCACGTTGAGCTGAGGGGAAGCCCACCAAGCAATGCGGCAGCAAGGCAGTCTGGAACTCGGGAGCGATCTGAGGAAGGCCTTGGAATCAGGGGTTTTTATAGGGAGAAGTGTGACTGCAGGCTGTGCCTTACTTGGGGACAACAATGTGTTTTGGGTGCGAGACAATGTCTCGGAAATGTCACAACTTAGCATGATGGAATCAGAGCCGTAGCCAGTATGTAAATGTGCAATGCTTGACGATGGATGGTTCAGCCTTTGTCAAGTTACCTGCTCGGGGCAGGGAGCCTTTTGTAGGTAGCACGCATACATCATAAGGGTGTTTGCAGAGAGATCTCCTAAAGCGGTGATCTGGCTATTTCTGGCCTGCCTGTATTGTCTTGGGATATTGCAGCGTTTGATGGCTGAGCCTAGTTTTGTGCTTGTCTGGGCGCCTCTCAAACACATGGAGAGGGATGGTGGAAGAAAGCCAAATTATTAATATCAAAGTGATATCGGGTGCTATCGCCAGGTAGGCCTAAACTGCAGTAACATACCCATGCACATTTCCTTGAACAATTCCAGCCAGGACATGCCCTTGGAACTGAGGATCAATGGATCAGGTATTTGGGCCAGGAAGACCTCCTGAGGTCCTTGGGGAAGAATTCCTTAGTGACTACCACACATGGAGCAGCTAAGAGAGAGAATGAATCTTGTGGAATTGATTGTTGCTTGGCCAGGCAATGGGGAGTGAGGGAATGGGGTCTTTAACTGAACCCTGCTTTTTTGGACTGAGGGGTACCTTCCTACTAGCCCAGGTAAAGCACTGAAACCTTGGTCAGTTGGTGTTACAGACACTGCCCAAATGTCAGTTGCCACCACACACTACACACAGACCATAAATCTATCTTTCAGAGAGTGACCCTGCAAAGCTCTAACACAAAATGGATCAGGGCATCCTACCTGCCCTAACAAAGGTACACCATCCTAATCTGAAGCGGCACACAGTCCATGCAAAATAAAAGTTGGGGAGGATCAACTTCATTAGCATTGTTTGGTGTGTGTTCCTACTGTGTTTCTGCCCTAACACTTTGGATCCCACACAACAGGACCCAAGTTAGGGAGTGATTCCCAGGACAGCCTCATGCATGGCCCTTGCTATTTACTGTGGGTTCATGAAAAACTCATGTGGCCTCATAAGTGTGGCTGCTAATACATGGATGAAGACAGAAAAGGAGGCAGATTCGCAACCCAACAGTAGCTCTATGGTTCAAACACACAAGATTGCATTCTAATGTGTTCCTAAAAGATCAGACTGGAATCTCTGCAGATTCCCTATGTCTGCTTTGTGAATCACATGTCTCAACTTCACAGGGACAGGAAAGTAGGGTTTGCCTGCATTCTCCACCAAACTTGTTATCCCCGATGCGTGGTACCACTTGAGATCCTGTAGCAGTGCCTGCAAATCAGTATAAAAATGGGGAATTAATTGGTTCTAATTGAGAGTGCTGCAAGTGGTGGGTAACTAGCAAGATCTTTTCATCAATGTTTATGGAGTCACTGAGAGAAGAAACCACACAGAGATGCAAAAATGAGCTAAATTGTGTTTTATTGTGGAAACAGTCAGACAGGCAGTAAGGATCAACAATTGCTAACACACTCACAAGGCTAACCAAAGAGACAGGGAGGAAAGTTGGATATCAAAGATTTCAGGGTAAAATGAGCAATATTTACTATTCCAGAGAACAGCAGGGGAAATGCACTATGGCTTAGGTTGATGCCCAAGTAAGGAAACAAATACAAATAAGAAAACAAAGCAACAAAGTGGATGCCAAAAATCAATGTACTGCATTGAGGTGCCCAAAATCGGGAATATTTATACTCAAAATCTGTCCTGAGAGCAAGGGGTATACATGGCTCTCTACCAGAGCAAACGATAGAAGTTGCAGAGTCGCAAAAGGTGGCTAGAATAAGTTGACGGCCTTAATTGTGTGAAAGAAATATGTTGATGGTTTTAGTGTGTAGGTGACAAAGGCATTGATGGCTGTGTTAGCTCTGTATTTTGAAAACAGGATAGGACAGATGCGGGTGAGAGGAACAAGGTGCTTGAGAGAATCATTGATTTGGTGGGAAACTTACTGCTTCATGAGTCAGTGCTGTCAGAGCCAGCAGAGATCCTTTGTGTTTTGGAATTGCCCAGTGATTTCCTACTCATGATCTCACCACACCTGGGGTGAGGGTCAGTGGCCTAATCCACTGTGTACGTGCCTGAATATTTGTTGCCCCTTAATCAACCCAGCTACCTGATTTTAGCAGGACCAATTTAATAGTAGCCAATTCCCATAATAAGACCAATAGAAATTATATTTTGTCAATTATATCTTATCAAATCTGGGGTGTGTGCAGAGTCAGTAACAGTACTACATCTTCAAAATCAGATGCTAGATCCTATCTGTCAATTCTCCCATAAATAAACATTTTCTGCCATCATAAAGCTTGCTCAGTGGAAAGTGAAGTCAGTTTGAGGATTAGCAGGGAAGTGCTTAGCTTCCCCATGTCTCTAGGAGGGGAGCAAGATCTCAGGGTGAGTGGTGTTGGTGGAGGAGAATGTTTTATTTTTGTCTGTGTTATTAAAGTTTTGGCACCTTCTTCACCCATTCTCAGCTGGTGACAAGGCTCAGTGGCCTAGCATGAAGAGTGTTTATATATATGTTGCATTTGGCAGACATACCAGTGCCTCAAATAATTGGGAGTGAAGGGAAGAGACTGCAAATAGAGCCAGTGTGGGTGCATGCATTTGGGTTCATCATGCCATTTGGAACAAGGCAGGAAGTGGAGAGCCAGTATCTCCTTGGTACACCATTGTACAACATGTGAAAATGCCTATGAGTTAGAGCTAAGCTTTGCACAAGCCTTAGCAGGGGCATAGGATATAGAAAAAAACAGTGTTCTGTATGGTATTCTGGCCATATTCTAGCTGCTGCATTTTGTACTGGTTGCGGCTTCAAAGTTGTCTTCACAGACAGACCCTTGTAGAGTGCACTGCAATAATCTAATTGGGAAGTTACCTGTGCATGAACTGCTGTAGCTATGTTATCCCTAACCAGGAAAATCTGTAACTGGCAGACCAAGTTACATGGAGCCATGGAGTTCACCTGAGCCTCCAGTAACAAAGATGGAAATGAGCTATGCACCTACTTCTTCAGGTGATGTGGAACCCCATCTAAATCAGATCATTTCCTCAATTCCCAAACCTGAAAATCACCAGTCCATAGATTTTCATCTTATTGGGAACTCATTCAGCACCAGGCACCTCTCCAGCACATGCTTACCCTTAATCAATCCCAATGACAAGGAGAAATAGAGTTGACTGTTATCAGAGTATTGATGTACTGCATGTATTGATGACACTCAGCCTAAAAACTTCTAATGACCATCCCCAGTACCTTCATATAGATATTGAACAGCATGGGAGACAAAATATTGAATAAAATGGGAGATATTAATCCATGGACTTTAACAGCCATGGAGCTGAACAGGAGTCCCCAGTGCCACTCCCTGGAACCAGCTCAATAGATACAAGTAGTCCATACTCCTACCCAACAGAATTTTTCTATTATGTTATTTTGGCCCTTTTCGCACCGTAGCTCAATAGCGCGATGAACTAGAGCTCTCATGCTATTACAAACATCGCAAGAGAGCCCCTTGCACTCTGCATACAGTAGGACATTTGTGAGAGAGCACCAGTCCCTGCCTGGTGCCTCTTCCGCATGTCGGTGTCCTGGGCCATGCCCAGGTCCCACCCTGTCCCCGCCCCACCGGCCCTGATTGGTTGGTGGGTTTTCTTTTTTCCGGCCTATCGTGCTAACGTTAGCATGATAGATCCTGCCAACAGGCTCTTTCATACTATGTTGGTAACATGCTAACGTGCTAATGATAGCACCAGGTTTGGAAAAAAAAAAACACAGTCAGCTGGACCCCGGGGGCTGCTGTCGTCTCGAGTGTGAGTGGTGACACAGCCCCGGGGTGGCCTCTCACAGCGACGCATCATGCAGTGTTCCCTGCTGCGATGGGGGCAGCGGCCAGCCTGCTGCTGGGCGGAGCATCCCCGGGAGCTGCGGCATGAGGGACAGGCAGCACGGACTGCCCACACCCCGCCGATTCCTGGGTCCTTCCCAGAAGCACACCGGACGACGGTTCCTCAGGCCCTTTGGTTGCGCGACTGATGCGTGAAAGGGAGGTTATTTTCGCCTTTCAGGCGAAAATAAGAAAACGCACTATCAGCACTATCTGTGACTGAGAGCACCTGGTTCACCAGAATGTCATGTGGTACGGCGGCTTGTGAAGGGGGGAGGGAGCGTGCTTAATACGCTTTAAAAACGCCATGCGAAAAGGGCCTTCGATTAGTGGTATCAAAAGCCACTGATAGAATCAGGAAGAGCAATAGGGTAGCAAAGGCCATTGCCAAGAAACAGCTACTGGATTGTTTTTGGTGAGTCTCAAGATGGTTATGGACTTGTAGCATAGAAAAGATAAGAGCTCTTCAGAAACTATTTTTATGACTAAAGGAACGATACTGGTGGTATAACTGTCTGGGAAAAAGAAGAGGAATTGTAACACAACAACAAGTAAGATAAAGCACCACAAACAGACTTAATAGTATCTTGTTAGAGGCTGTGTGCAGCAGAATAGTAACTTCAGGGCAATTAAAGGAGCAGTAATACTCTTAGAAAACAAGATACAGCAGGGTAAAGGGGCAAATAAGTTAAAGATAAGCTACAGTAAAATAAGTAGGATAAAAGGAAGGAACTGAAATGATTTAAATATAAGAACATAAAAAGGGTGGCTCTCCCCTTGAATTATAAATTATACATTACAAATTCTAAATCACAATAGTGGTTTTCACAAGATAAGGTTACGAAACCCCAGGCTTCTTACCTACCAGTTCCAATGAATTAGACTTTCTTCCCTGCAAAAGAGGAAAACAAACAAGTATCTCTGGCCATTTCCGCATGGGGCGAGGGAATCGCCCCACGCCACTACTTAATGGGTCTTATGGCTCCCCGGTTCAGTCCAAGCTGCTTCTGAGCAGTGCATGCTCATTGCTCTGCACTACTCTGATATCGAAAATGGCGGCTTCAGGTCGGCTGAGGGTCTCGACCAACTGCTGACAGCCTAATGCCCGTCCCCAGCAGATCACAGGCTTTCATTGGTGCGAGCCTGCGAATATGCACAAGGGAGCAGGCCCGCTGTGGGTGCTCCGTGCTTTTGAAAGACCTGATTTTTCCAGTCTTTCAAAAGCACACTAGACGACCACTTGGGGTCGTTCCAGAGCGGGCTGAGGTGCGGATCTACATTAAGTAGTCCGGACCCAGTCCGCTCCCAGGTGCAGACATCCTCCCTGGAGGACGGACTGCACCGTTTCAAATACCCCGTGCGGAAATGGCCTCTATTTACTTTTCCCCAGTTGTAAAAGCAAACAGTCCAGGACCAGAATTGTTCCCCAATTAGGTTACAGATTGGACTCTGAACAACAGACAGATCTTGTCTGATTCATATGTTGTGGGAGTAAACATGGCAGCTGAAATTGCTATAGCCAAGAAGGCTGAGAGTAAGAGTGTAACACAATGATGTAGAGTGTTACAAGGGGAAATCCTTCCTTATTTTTTTCAAGTAGTAGAAATAAATAATGCAGGATCAGAACTGCAGAACTTCTGATTCTATTTTAAATTGATTCCTGAATCATAAACAGTTTTTGTTTGATCCATATGATCTGGGAGATAAAAGTCCTCCAGCTGTTATGGCTTTTGATGAAAACTCTAAGAATTTTAATCACTCAACAGAATGGAGAAATGGAATTACCTCAGAGGTTTCAAAGGGAAATGAAATTGTGCGATATTCAACAGTATAGATTGTACCAGAAGGAATGGGAAGAGGAGAAACTATCAAAGCTAATGCAACAAGTTAACAATATAACCAAGGATTTACAATCAATCAAGTCCTTCCTTTCTGAATGCAATGCCTTATTTTCAGGACATTTCCACACTTCACTGTTATAGCACTATCATTCCACCTTCAACATCCTATGGAAATCTGGAGTTTGTAGTTTACTGATGCCAAAGAGCTCTCTGGTTGAGAATTCTAAATACTCCTCCCTAAACTGCACACCCTAGGATTCCATAGGATGTTGAAAGTGGAATAGCACTATAACAGTGTAGTGCAGAAATGGCCTCAGTCATTGCTGAATCCCTGGTAAAGTTGGATTCTGGGCTTGAAACCAAGTCACTTGCCCAAAACTTGAACTTATTACATTCTAATAAAAGCAAAAGGGAGGCATGTATTAAGGAAAAAAAACTTCATGTCAAGAAAGGTCTAAGGCAGGGAAGAAAGGCAGAAGTATTATAAGGCCAAGGACAGGATAGAGGTTGTCACTGAAGCATAAAAAAAGAGCAACTCTCTGAATTTAGTCAGATCAACAAACAATAAAATAATTAGATCTGTTCGTTTTCAGGTAGAGAATGAAGTGGTAACACACTCTGATCTCGAACAACCACCTCCTGTTAATCTGCCTGTCTCTTTACAGTCCTGGTGTAATGGTACTGAAAGCTTCCCAGCATCCTTGAGACAAAGTTGTTGAGAAAAGTTTGAACCAAATAGAGAAGAAATTATCTTCTTCACTTGAACCCTTAATACCTCAGGATAACTCTAGCAATAAGTTTTGGAATTTGATATTATTGAAGCATAAACTGGTTATTAGCAATCATTCCAAACCATTGGGTTTGTTACCTCAGACAGAGTGTAGGGGGCATCTTTTATATACCCTAGGACATGTGGTCATGGACTCCCAATGACATTGTGCAAGTAGAATACTTATTTTATTACCATATAAATGCACAAGCTGTTGTGACCTTCTAAAACAAGCACATAGCTAAAACAGTATTTTCTGTAAGGTAACAGCTACTAAACAGGGGACTTCCTATCTCTCAGTTCATTGAGAACAATCCCCCCTCAGTGCCACTATTCAAAACTTCCTCCAGATTAATTCCTCCCAGTAATCTCATTGATAATATGAAGGGTAACCTTACTGATCTAGGAGATACTGTATTGTGCCCAAGTCATCCTTCTCAAGAAGAACAAACTTAAAATATGCCTCCTGAATTAAAAGGCTTGGCAGCCCTCAAAGCCTTTATTAAGTGTCTGCCATATGGTGCACAGATTGCTCTGGTTTGTTCAACTGATTTTGAGACAATTGTGGGACACTGCCTCAGTCTTACTATACTGCTAAAAGACTCTATAAATCACTATTAACGAAGAAAAAGAAAGGTATTCAGAGGCAATGGACGTCTCTGATATCTTTCTCCTTACTAAAAACACCATGATGTTCCTGGCTATAGTAAAAGGTATGATAGGGAATATTGCAGGTTTACCCCTTTGCCATATACCTGTAAATGTATGGGAAGATTATTTCTGTACCTTGTATAGAGATAGAGAGGAGCAGGCTTTTGTGACATCCGAGGAGATAAACTCATTTTCTTTGAACTGCTTGGATGCTCCCCAGTGGTCTCCTGTGTCCCAAGATGAAATAGACACTAATTACCCAGATCAAATCTGATAAAGTGTTTGAGAGAGAGATTATGGGACAAACTCTTTGCCTCCTCTATCAACAAACAATTACTATGGTTAATTATGAATTTATATAGGAATACCTTTATGCAAGTGAGATGTGGTATCCACGGTAATCTCACAAATACTATCCCCATTGAAAAGGGTGTATGCCAAGGTTATGTTTTGGCAGCTTCATTATTTAACATATATCTTAATAATTTCTCTACTTGTATCTCTTTGGAGGCCTTCCATCCATTTAAATTGGTCTCAGTCAGAATTCCCTTGCTTTTGTATGCAGATGATGCTGTCCTTTCATTTACTAAAATAGGTTTAAAAGGAATGCTGAGAGCTTTCTTGGATTATTGTAAGGATTATTGTTTCTTTTATACCAAAGGAGGTCAATTTTTACACTGCAATTAGGATGTTTTGGCTAAGGTGTTGTCACAATCATTTTTGGCATCCCAATGTGGATTTTGGGGTTCTCCTCAATGCTAGAACAGGTCCTTTTAGTTTACCTTCAGAAATTATTTGGGGTGCCAAACTGTGTGCTGTTAGCTGTTCTCTGGCTTGAAGCTGGTTGCCCCTCAGTTGGATGCACTGCCTATAGCTGAGTACTAAGGTATTGGTTGAAACTATACTATGCAGGCCCTGAGTCTGACTACCCACATCTCATGATGAAAAATACTAATACTACTCTGTGGTCTAAAAATATTAGGTTAAAATTCCAGAGATTGGGACTTTTGGATAATTTTCTTGTCGTACAAGGCTTGACTAGGGCACAGCTGATTTTGGTGCACCACATTATAGATATAGATTTACAATATTCTGTATCCACTACTCATACAATTTGTTCTCATATTAGTCTTGGGCTGCAGTTTAATCCTGATGAGGAGCATATCATTTACAAAACTGGACCATCTGAAAATATTGTACTGCATTCACCAAAACATGATTCAGTGTTATCCCCTCTGCTGCACTACAGGGTCATTTCAAGGGATCCCTTATAAGGACCATATTTTGAGGCAGACCTCTTAACTAGTACCTGACCTGAGAAAAGAATAATGGAAGCAGTGCAAAGTTCTTTCCTTTTTTTCTGCTGCTAAAAACCCATAAGATACATGAACATATTTAACAATCAGCCCTGCTCAATTTCAGTAATAACTGAACATCATGATCTTAAGAAAACTGACAAAAGGCATCTTCTCAGATGCTGTGACAATTCTGGGGTCAAGTTCTGAGCAAGTAAAAAACATTTGAAAGAAAAGTGGGATAACTTTATGCAGTGTTGGCAAAATGTATGTGGCATCAAAAAAATAATCACAATAAATATGCTAAATTTTAAAAAACTTTCAGTGGCCCTCCCTACCAACACCTGTAATGCTATTCTTGGAATTTCTGAGCATTGCTGGGAAGTGTATGTAACTTCCTTTTATTTTTCTTACCCTAGTCTAAGGATGTACTATGGATGTCCAAGAATGCGTTATATACTTCATCAACTACTTCTTTATGAAATTGTAAATAAGTGACATCTCCTAGCATAACCCCCCCCCCCGACCTACCTTAACAGCCAGCATCTGCACTGAGCAAAAGAAGTCTGTTCAGCTGATAATCAGGGTGTAAAGAAGATGACATTTCCAGCCGCCTCCCACCAATAACCAAGGCTGCCATCAGGAATTGTGATGGGGTCCTGCTTCTCATTTTCACAGCCTTGGTTGCTGGCAGGAGGAGTTTGGAAATGTCATCCCCCTATATCAGGAGGCTAGACTCCTGTCGTGTATTGGGGAAATAGATTTAGCTCAGGCAGTAGATGAAAGGGATTAGAGGTCACTAGTATTACCATGTATCTTTTGTTAATTGTTATTTGCTACAATGTATTCATTGCTAATCATCACTTGCATTAATGTATCAAATACCAATTGCTGTTTGCAACTTGTATCCAGGCATGGATTCAAAGAGCTTAAGGCATCTATGGAGGTGACCTGACAATAGTTGGTGCCTAGGGAGAGGATCAGAGAGGGGGAATGTGAAACCAACAGGAAGGTGTTGTGAGAACAACCAGGCTGGGCAAGATAAGAGCGTAGGAACTGTATGAGTTCCCAAGATGAAAGTATTTAAGCAACAGGGAGGCCTGGGAAACTCAGGGGTCTGGTCGGGTGAGGTGACATTTATGACTTTCACCAATCAATGTCATTCACACCTGAATTTGGATGTCAAAGTATAAAACCTGTTACCCTACAATGTATGCCATTCTAAGCAACTTTTGGAAGTTGCTATGTTGCTTACCAATTTCTAAACAAACACTGCTGCTAGAAATCTACATTACAAATCTGGCAAGTTAGCCAGCACATGACGCCCTGCACTCCAGTCACCAGCTGAATAGACCTCCTTCACTCAGTTTGGCTGTTGGCTGTTAAGGTAGATCTGGGGCATTTATGATTCTGGCAATTGTACCATGATCATGCCTATACAGTGCTATTGAATATGGAACAGTTACAGATCTATAACTCTAGGTTATGAATCTATAAATGCAATACAGAATGCCAGCTGTTGTTTATTATCCTGATTTTCTCCTGACCACCTTCTGAACAAAATATTTAAGCTTTTTATTCACTTGCAATTTTCTTATTGTGCCCTGTGTTTTTAACAGCTGTGAAATGTCCACTCTCCTTGATGTATAACCACTGTCAAAAAGGCTGCACAAAGCAGTGTGAGAATGGTACCACCACTGAAATCTGCATGGATTATCCCATGGAAGGCTGTTTCTGTCCAGATGGACAAGTCAACTTAAATGGTAGCTGTGTTCATGAAGACATCTGCACTCAGTGTGTCAGTGAAGATGGAAGGCATCACAAGGTAGATTTCCAGTAATCTTCAGAGTCAGTAATTCTCTACTGGGTAGAATAGACTGCCACATACACACAAAAACAAAACCACATGAGAATTTATAGTGGAAGCTGTGCTGTGTCCCTGCGTGACTCACTGCTCTACCCTTTATTCCAAATTTTTTATAACTTGGTACAAAATGCTTAGATCAGTGGTTCTCAACCTGTGGGTCCCCAGATGTGCTTGGACTTCAACTCCCAGAAGCCCCGAGCATTGACCATAGTGGCTGGGGCTTCTGGGAGTTGAAGTCCACAAACATCTGGGGACCCACAGATTGAGAACCACTGGCTTAGATGTATTGAGACTGTAGCAGATGAACTGAACTGTTGTGACCTTTGTTTCTACAGACTCATGCATGCATGTCCAAAGCTGATATTCTTACATATGACTTCTCCTTGCTCTGGGAACCAATGGACTTGCCCCACTTGGTTGTGCAACAAAGAAAACTGGACATTGAATTTATTGCAAAGACAGATTATTACAAGTAAATAGTAACTGTTTGTAAGTGCCTGTATTAAACTTAGGTTATAAAATTGGAAGCTAACACATAAAGTGAAAATTAGAAGGATTTTTTTAACTGTGTGAGAATTTGGGTACCTTGCTTATTTAAGAGAAGTGAAATGGAGGAAAATAAATTACAGAGCGAAAGTGTGCATAGTGGCTCCAACAACAGTATGTAGCATACATTCCATTTTATCAGGGAGCTGAACTGAACACATGGTATAGTTTACACAATAATTCTTCTTTGATTTCACAGATAGCAGTTGTATTATCATAACTTCCATCATAATTTTTTCCTGTAAAGCTGCCTTGTCCTTTAAGAGCGTGATCAAATAGTTAGCCTGTCTTTCTTTTTCTTTGACCACAGATCATTTTTAACCCTCTGCTGATGGAAAAATAAACTGTATTAATCAGTCTTGGGCGCCAAATGTACTCTCAGGAAACCGTACAAATAAAATGCCCATTAAAAATATTAAGCATTATACTACTTGCAAATAAAAATAAGTCCTGACTATACTGTGAAATTTCCCTTTCCATTAAAATACAGAAAAATCCAAAACCCAAATGCAGAAAATACATCATGCAGGCTTTCAAAGCTTCACTGGCTTCTTCATCAGGAAAATCAGGAAAATATATTAAAAGCCATATAGGAGAAGAAAAGTGATTATGTTAGAATCACAGGCTTACATTTTGTCCCAGATATTATTTCTGTTGTCAATTAAGATGGCATAGAAGGATATTAATGCAGGCAGAGGCCACTCCCTGTTTTGATTATGTTGGGCCTGGAGACAGACGGCGATAAAAAAACAAACAAACAGATAATAAAATTCAGGTTATTCCTGAATATGTTTACTTTCCATTAAACTTATAGTTGTAGTTTATTGTTATTAATGCTTGAACCATAGGCCAGTTGCAAGTTTTTATCAATTCTGTCAGGACCTCCATCTCTTTGGGAGCCATAGAGTAGAACTTTGTTTTAGGTAATTTGGCCCCTATCTCCAATTCTATAGCACATTCAGTGTCCCTGTGGAGTAAAAACATATTGCAAACCTTTTCCGAACCCACTTCCAGCAAGTCTTCATATTCTACTAGGAGAGGCAGTGAGGGGGGCAACACAAACTGTATAGTTTCCCAATGGTCCCCTACTCCTAAATAAACTCAGGAGGTCTGATTTCTCACCAACCCTCCCTTTCATTTCACTTCTATTTATCACTGCTCCTTTGTTATGGCCCTGTTTCCATGCTGCAATCTCTATTGCCACCAGTCACCCTCTGCATGGTGCATTCACAGTGCTGAATAGATGACCTGGTTCCCCCTTAGTCTGTTGACCTTGGTCTCAGCCACTGTAGATCTGGTGCTGCCTGCCACCTACCTGTCCAGTGTTGTCTTACCTCAGATGCTTTTTTTCCTGCTGTCTCACTCCACCCTGACATGAGGTTCCCTGCTGCTGCTGTTGAATGAATTCAGCTTTCTGCTTTGTTATCTCCTTCTCCCCAGCTAGTCATATCCATGAGGGTGACTCGTAGGTCTTGCATCAAAATCCACTTCAGCCCCTCTTGAGAACACTGTATCTTAGTAGCCTCAGACTGGTCAGCAATCTCTGGATCTCATCTGAGTATTAAACCACTGACCAATTCCCTTACCTTACTAACAGGAGGTACAAGTGGGCTTTTTCCTGGCAAAGGGGTCTTCAAACTGTTACCCTGACTTCTGGGGGTCCCTTGAGGGACACCTTGATTCGCTCCAAAAATGCAAAAATTGGGGAAATTAGCGGAGCACTGGCTGTAACCAAACGAGGGGCAGGGTAACCCAGCACGATCTTTTACCCAATTTTTATGGGGTCAAACCAAGCAAAAAGCCAGACAATCATACCAATAACTGGATTTTATTAACAAATGTATTCTCACGCACCAACACACTTACTCATTCACGCACACAAGGCCTATGGAGAAAGGAAAGAGGTGAAAATCGATAGGGGATTCAGCAGAGAGGGTGTAAAAGTAGTGATACTGCACCTATCCTGAAGTCTTCAGTCTGGGAAGCAATGAGAAAAATAAAGCTCAGGGAAGAGAAGTGGCTGAGGGGATCACTCGACTAACAGAGTGCTGGTCTGCTAGTGTGGCGGGGAGTTCTCCAAAGAGACCCTCAAAAACTGGGACTACTTATAGGGCAGAATGTACCTCAAGGGTAGGCCCTCTCCTAGGAAGAACAATGACCAAAATAAAAGGAGAAATGCAGCACAATAGTAACTTGGTAGTTTGCATGATTGGCTTATGCAGATGCAGTGCAAGGTTTACTAACGTCAGAGTTACTCAACCTGTGGAAAACCCTATAATCCACTCAGGTTGACTATTCTTTGGTTGAAGACCCTTTGTTCATGTGGACGTGTTTAGCCTGAGGTCTCCTAGGGGAACATGACTGCGGATTTTCCCGGCCTGACCTATTTTCTTTTTTTTCTTTTTTTTTAATTTTTATACTTTATTTAAATAAACATGAATACAAATACATTTCTAAAATACATATTCTTAAAATACCTATAACATTGTACTAAACTAACAGAGACAAAAACAACCATTTACCCCACACCTCTGTGTCCAACCCTATCTTTCCACATATCCTTCATACCCCAACCCTTCCCTCTCTTTTCTAAACTTACCACACCATATCTATTAACTCCCACCCCCCCACACCTCCAACATTCACCTCCTGTGCCCATTTCTTCTAAGAACTGCCCTCCCTATTTCTCTCCCCTTTCCGAAACTCAGGAAATCAATGCTTACTTATCTATTATTCCCTTCATTCAACTAAGCATAATTCTCGAATAAAATATACCCTTTATTCCTTCCTTCTTTCAATGACCATTATTACAATTCTTATAACAATTTTATAATATTTCTCTGTCTCTAAGACTCTCTAAATCTCCCAGTTCTCTTCCATTATAAATTCCTTTCCATCAATTCTTTACATAAATCCAAATTACATAAATCATATTTTTGGGCTTTTCCGCACTTTGCAGGGGAAACGGGGCAGTCCATTACTCACGGGACTAGCTCGCTCTCCCCTGACGATCCACGTTGCTCCGGAGCAGCATGCGCCCACTGTACGCACTCTCTGGGGACGAAAATGGAGGTTTTCGGTTGGCGGAGGCTCTCCACCAACCAGAGAACCTCGCCAGCCGGAAGCCCGCCCCCGGAAGATCTGCAGCCTCACACTGGTGCGAGGCTGCAGATCTGTACTTTAGCACGACGATAGACTGGTGCGCGCTGCACTATTGAAAGACCTTTTTTTATCGGTCTTTCAATAGCACGGCGAAGCCCCAGTTCTGGACTTTTGGGAGCGGACTGAGGTCCAGACAAACAGCAAGTAGTCCGGACCCAGTTCACCCCCAAGAGCAGACGTCCTTGCCGGAGGGCGCTCTGGCCCATAGCTAAAGTATATTGCGGAAAAGGCCAATATCTTGCAAAAATTATTGCTTTCTCACCCCAGCAAGCTTCCCACAACAGGAGTACCATTTTCCATGCTTCTAATATTTTACTTCTCCTATTTTTCAATGATTCAGTTACAATGTCCGCCTCGGCCATATCATAAAATTTGAATAGCCAGTCTTCTATCCTTGGTATTATTTTTTGTTTCCACACTTGGGCGTAACACAATCTCGCTGCAGTTATCATATATAATACAATTTTCCTTTGTAATTTATTTAATTTATTTTTACCTAATTCCTGTATCATGTTTAACAGATAAATTTGGGGTACCATTGCAAATCTTATTTTTAATGCCTCTTGTATTTTACTATGGATCACTTCCCAAAATTTTTTTGCTTGTCGACATTTTCACCACATATGGTAAAATGAGCCACTTTCTTCACATTTCCAACATAATTCTCTTACATTTTTCTGCATTTTTGCTATTTGGACTGGTGTAATGTACCATTTATATAACATCTTATAATAATTTTCCCTTAAACTAACTGTTGTTATCAATTTCCATGTGGTGTTGCAAGACTTTTCCCATTGTTCCATTGTAATAATATATTTTATATCTCGTGCCCATTTTATCAATTTTTTTTAACTACTTCTTGTTCAGTTTGCCTCGTGAATAAAATTTTGTATATCTGACCTACCCTATGCTTTGTTTGCGGTTTTAATACCTTATCAAACTCGTTCTCCTTAATTTCAAATCCCTCTTCCTCATTATCTTTCCTATATCTCTCCCAAAGCTGTCTGATTAATAACCAATGTGTGTCCCAACCCTCTATCTTTAATTCATTTTTTGTTTTAAATGTTACTACATCTCCTTGTGCTTTCAATATATCTTTATACCTTATCCATGTTTCTATCCTTGGTTTTTCTTTCTTATAAAATGCTTCATGCACTGAAATCCATAGTGGTATTTTTAAATATAATTGTCTTTTATATTTCAACCATGTTGTTATTAGGGCTCTTCTCACAATATGGTTTTTAAAATTTTTGTCAGTTGATGTTTTCCCATACCATAAATATGCATGCCACCCAAAATATATTTCTTCACCTTCTAGACATAACAATCTATTATTCCTTAATGTTATCCAATCTATTATCCAATCTGTGTTATTTGCATAATAGTATAATTTCAAGTTTGGGAGACCAATTCCACCTCTTTCTTTTATATCTTCTAGAATCTTTGTTTTTATTCTAGCTCTCTTCCCTTTCCATATAAATTTTCTTATATCTCCATTCCACTCTTTGAATGGATTTTCATTCCTTATTATTGGTAAATTCTGAAATAAAAAATTTAATTTGGGCAATATATTCATTTTTATTACTGATATCCTTCCTAATAATGACAAATCTAATTTTTCCCATTTCTTAAGATCTTCCTTTATTTCTTTCCATACCTTTTTAGAATTATTTTCATATAGAACTACATTATTTTTGTAATCATTATTCCTAAATATTTTACCCTTTTAGCTATTGTGAATCCTGGTAATCTAATCAATTCCCCTTCTTCTTCTACTCTTATATTTTAGTAATTATTTTTGTTTTTTCTTTATTTATTTTGTAACCAGATAATACACCAAAATTCTTCAATATATCTATTAAAATTTCTATACTGTTTAATGGATCCTCTACTATAATCACTAAGTCGTCCACATACACATTCCATTTATATTCTTGATTCTTGATTTTGATGCCTTTTATTCTTTTTTCTGTTCTAATTCTATTATTAACTATTTCCAGAATTAAAATAAATAAAAGAGGTGACAGTGGACATCCTTGTCTGGCTCCTCTTTTTATATCTATTTCTTGTGTCTTTTCTCCATTTTTAATTATTTGGGCTTTTTGCTCTTTATAAATTGCTCTTATCCAATCTAAAACTTTTTGTCCCAAATTTATTACTTTTATTACCTCTTCTAGAAATTTCCAATTCACCCTATCGAATGCTTTTTCCGCATCTAAAAAGCAAAGAGCCATTTTCCTTTCATTGTGCTTATGATAATACTCTATTATATTTAGCAGTGTTCTTATATTATTCTTTAACGCCCCTCCTGGTAGGAATCCATTTTGATCCATATGTATTACGTCCTGTAATACTTTTTTTAACCTTTCTACCAATATTGTAGTAAATATTTTATAATCCACATTTAGTAATGCAGTAGGTCTATAATTCCCTATATCTTGAGGGTCTTTTCCTTCCTTCGGGATCACCATTATATTGGCTTGCTCCCATGAAGGTGGTCGTATCTCCTTATTTATGCTATTCATTACCTCATATAATGAGTCTATCAATTGTTCATTGTATACTTTATAATATAATGATGAAAAACCATCTGGGCCTGGCATTTTTCATGTGTCTTGTTTCTTAATAGCTTGTAAAATCTCCTCTTTTGTTATTTCCTTATTTAATTTTTCTCTCTGTGCTTCCAGCCTGACTTATTTTCAGTTGTTCGACCTCGTTGTCTATGTACCCATTGGGCAACCTCTCTGGCATGGCAGGCATATTCAATATCAAATTTATAGTCCCCAGGATAGGGTATGCCAGTGGGGTAACAAAACTACCCTCTTAAACAGTTCATGAAAAGACAAAAATCAGTTAGCCCTGGAGCTCCTGCATCGTAAAGGCCCACTAGCCAGTCACAAATGTGCGCTTCCAGTTGTACGGATGCACATCACACCTTGACTTCTTTGGTAGGGAACATGGGTTCCCATTCTACCATAAATCTTGCCACTTGGGTTAAAAAGATGTTCACCCTGGCCATCAAAAGTAGCTTTCAACTTTTGCTCTCCAGATTGGTAGGTCAGAGCAAGTATGTGGTGGGGCACTGCCTCAATCCCACTACCAGTGAGGTCACCCAAGTGCCATCATCTGGTGCACCTATAACCTCGTCTTCAGCAGCTGCTCCACGTTCCTTATTGTTTTGTGACCCGATAGGAGGTGTTGGAACCTTGCCTGAGCCTCCAAAATCACCCTGCATATGCTGGATTTGCCAGTCTTTGGTTTCTGCCTCCAACACATGGCCAAAGATGCTGCCAATCTGGACATCCCAGTCCATCAGACTCTTGGTTCATTATCGATGTCACATTGACTGTTCCTCACCTTTAACTGCCCTTAACTGCCACTGCCACTGTACCTGACTGTCTATTGAGATAAAGAGGCAAGTTGCCTGCAACCATTGCAGATGCAAGTGAGGTTGCAGTGAACCCAAAAGACAAATTAATAAGCATAGTACAAAATGAATAGGTATCATGGCAAAAAATTCTCCTGGTTTGTGAAGAAAGGTTATTACTGGGCGTGGGAGAGATTAGTTTTATGACAGAATTTTTAAACTAATCGGGTATTGTTCAGCTCTAAAGCAGTTCATATTGATGTTAAGGAAAATGAGCAATTTGTCTATTATGAAAATGAACAAAACATCATTTTTACACGCTCTGTTACCCCAAAAAGTGGGTGACTTGGGGAGTACACCCATGATGCCAGTGCCTCCATTCAAAGAGAGGGAATTATTAGCTCAAATGAGGAGGCCTGTAAGGGAGGGGGGTAACCAAATGAGATCTTTGACACCAATGTTTACAGGATCGTCTGCAGGGAAGAACCAGCCAGAGATTCAAATGTAAGCTAAAATGTGTTTTATTGGGGGAGATTCAATCACTCACACACAAGATCCAAATAGTCACACACTCATGCAAGGCTAAACAAAGGTAAAGGAAGGAAAGGTTTTAAGATAGTGACATTTCAGAGTGAAATGGGTGATATTTACCAATTGAGAAGAATAGCAAAGAAGCTGCAATGTGGCTTAGACTTGCATCTAAGGACAGTATACAATTCAGAAATTAGAATGACAGTGTGCATGCTAGCAATCAGTGTGCTGCATCTGACTGCTCAAACCAGGGGGTTTTATACCCAGTTTCTACTAGAGGGCATAAATGTAAATGGCTCTCAAGCCAAGTAAACAATGGAGTTTGCAACCATTACAATGAGATCCGGAATGATTTGATGGTCTTACTTTTAGGTGAGAAAATATTGATGGGAGTCCTGATAGTCTCTCAATCTCTTGGTTAGGTAAGGTGACTAGTGATGATTTCAGCAGGAAATATGCACAACAGGGGTGCTTGCCTGCTGCATCTGGGCAGTTTCTTTAACTATCGTTTTCTGTGGTCAGGCAGTTGAGAGGATTAGCTTAGAGCCATTAAGTCAGGTTTTCCCAATTAATCCACAGCAAATTTATGATCTAGTCATGCAGAGGTCACCTCTGACCTATCTTTGCACATCTTCCCAGCCAGTGTCCCTTCTCCACGTGGCTTTTCAGCCATGAGTATATAAATTTCATGCCGATTAATATTTGCCCATTAGACCATATGAAAGTGTGGGGGAGTACAGCTGCTAACACTCTTTGCTTTTTTCTCACAGAAAATGGAAGAATATGCACTGAGCTAAGCACTTGTAGATATGAAGAATAAGTTAATAATTAAAGCTAATATGTTACAGGGTCATTTTGCCCTTAGCATCTTAAGTGCATTTTGTCAGTTTTCTTGGGTGTATAGTTAACCCCCCCCCCGCAACTCTAGGGGAGAAAAATTATTCTTTTCACTAAATTGAGAGAGATTGAAACCTCACAACTGCTCTAGGAGTGTCTAGAGTATGAAGTTGTGGAATACTGAAACAGACACCTCCAGTACTATTTGGGAAACTGGACTTTACCTAGAATGAGGGTTGAAATCTTTCATCATAATTTTAATGTACAGTCTTACAGTTTTACAGTTTAACTATAACTATATACATACAGTCTTATACAGTCTTACAGTTTAGAAGAATTGAGTGTTAAATAAATTTGGATTGAGTGTTATATTACTTAGATCAATAAGCAGGTCTTCTGCACCTGCTAAATTTCTGTTTCTTCTGCCAACAATGACCTACCAAATGCTTCAGGAAAACTAATAGTAGGCATAAAAACAACAGCTCTCCTCTAAATCCAGTATCTGGTTTTCAGAGACTGTAGGTATGAAAAAGTAAAGGCTACATTTAACCATAAAGAATGAGAGCATTTAGCTAAGTTATTCTTCATTACATTTTGTTTAATCCATGTTAAAGTCATCACAAGCAGTGGCTATCCCTATATCTTGGGGTGAAGCATTTCCTAATTAGGTAGTTTTTGTAGAACTGCTTCTTCTCCTTTGTGTTCTGAACCTATTGTCAGTCCACTTTATTGGATGAGTCAAAGTTCTCCACTGCCTCTGTGTCAGTTTTGTTCCTCTTTCTAAACTTCTGTTCCCTTCCTACATAACATTCCACATACACTGATGGTATCATCAAAACATATTGCATATTACAGCACCTGTTGAATTCTAGATCATGACTATTGTATTAAGATTCTGGCTATAATCCTAGACATATTTGTGTAGAAGTAACTCAATGAAAATAATGGGACTTCTAGGATATTAAATGCTTGTTCTTTCCCTCTTTCTTATGTGGAATACTGTTACCGCAATTTTCTAGCCCGGACTTGTGGGATACCAGATATCATTTTGATGACAATAATTTGGCCTCCTTTACCTATTTCACGTGTTTGCGAGGCCCCCGGACAAGCATGCGTTCAGGCTCGGCCGATAATCGTTGTAATATTCCAAATCAACACAGGCAGGCCCAAAATAGCCAGACTGCCACTTCAGGAGACCTCACAGCAAGTACCCTCATTATGTATGCACGCTACTTACAAAGAACTCCCTGCCCCAAGCAGGCAGCTTGACAAGCCGAATACTCAAGCGTCAAGCACTCCACGTTTGCATACTGGCTACTCTATTGACAATTCGAACTTAACTCAATCATGCTAAATTCTGACCTTTCAGAGGCTTTGTCTCCAGCCCAAAACTCATTGTTTTCCCCAAGAATGGACTAGCCTGTGGCTGCAATTTCCCCTATAAAAACCCCTGACTTTGAGCACTTCTTTGGATTGCTCGAATTGCTGGGATCGCTCCTGACTTCCATACCGCCTTGCTGCCGCTTTGCTCGGCGAGCCTTCCCCTCAATCCCACGTACTGAGAACCTTCATATCCACGAAGTCTATCTGCAGACTACCCGGGCTTCAGGACAGATGCAGTATTTCCCGAACCAAACCTCCTCTTAAAATCCCTCTATCCCACTCCAATCTTTATTTCTATAGTTATCTGTGTGAGTGTGCTGCATACATTGTGTGATTGTACTTTAATAAAAACAACAATTATTATTTCACATCTGTTTGCTCCTTGACTCGACCTGACCCCATAGATGCTGGGTAAAAGATCTCTCTCCATTGCCCTGTCTCTCACATTGATAACTTGTGCTCTTTGACTAATTTCCCCAACTTGTACAATTTGAAGAACATTGAGGTGTCCCTCACGGGACCCCCAGAAATCAGGGTAACAATACCATATCACCAATTCTACTCCATGTTTCTCAATCCAGGGTTTTTGTTTGTCATCAGCCTTGGAACAAATGGAAAGTTCTATAGTCATGTGCTGAACAAGAAATCTGGTATGTTCTAGCCTTGTATGATTTTGTTCTGAAATGCACAACTGAATAATAAGTAAAACTCCTCTAGTTCAGCTACAACTTCCTTCTGTCTGCTGAGTCCCTTTTTATATGGTTTCTTCAATTATTAGCACTCTATATTGCCTTGGGTTTTATAACTATGCTCATAATCCTGAAAAATAGAACAATGTTCTAAAACATTCTTTTCATCTTATCCTAAAAGCAGTAGCTATGATATTAAATTTGTTAACATTTCTAGTTTTTTGTGATAACTATAACCAACAAAGGGGTATCACATGTAGTTTTTGTCTTGTTTTCTGTATTAGTTCTCTTTTTTCACCTATAGTCCTGCCTAGTTTGCATGCTAACCTATCGGATAAATTCTTTGTTTAAATCAACGTGCTGTTCTCATATAGCTCCTGGAAACATGGATTCCTTCCAAAGAACCTTGCAAGATCTGCATGTGCCTGCATAATAGAACCATAAACTGCACTCTTCAGAGCTGTCCAGCTGTCAAACGTAAGACAAACACAAATAGAAAAGGTTGTTTCTTTCTCGTTCCATTATTTAAGACATTGCTCAAGCCTGGCAACTTATGTTGTTTCCCTACCAATTTTTAACACAAGGAAAAATGTTCCTTCCACTTTCTTTTGCAAAGCAGTGAGTCTATGTAAGTTCTTTATATGTGTGTTATTTATTCAGTATGTCATACTCATTCTGTAAGGTCCAAGGCATGAAAGGATCACAGTGTCATGCTTAGTTACCCTTTTAGTCTCAAGAAAAAACACAGAGTTTTCTCACAATATTTAATAGGTACATGAGGTGTAACTTACGACTGTAGCTGGAGTTAACAATTTACAACACACAGTTATATAGTGGTACACACTTTTACATGTGCCCAATGCCTATTGGTGGATACTCTGGGTCTCCCTCCTCCCAAACGTTCAGTGTTTCCCAAGGAACTTTCCTTCCATTCCTTGATCTAAAACAATTCCACGTCTTTGGTGTTATCTCTGGATATCTTACTTAACACTAGCCATATACCTTGAGTTATCTTTTCTCAGCCTATTCTCTTTGACCCCTTTTCACTAGGTTGAGATTCCCAGACTCTTTCCTTTTATGTGCAATACTTCGTTACCCACAGTTCTATCCTAGGTACCCTAAAGCTCATACATAGGCCCTTTCCGCACGGCATTTTCCATGTGAAAGGGTGCCTGGAGCATTGCGTAATTGTGAAGAGTGATCTGCACGATGCATTCACAATCACGCGACGCTCCAGGGTAGGGCAGGCACCAACTGCATACCTTTTAATTTTCGGCTAGAAGCTGAAAATGGTGCGTGATTGTGCATTGCTCCCAGGCCCCACGCACACTTACCTGACATGTGGAGTCTCCGGAGCTGCGCCGGTCACACTTCCTGCCCCAGCGCAGCCTGGGAAACTCCCAGGCTGCGCTGCGGAAGGAAGAGGCGGAGCTCTCGCATGAGCAGGCAGCTCATGCGGAGCCGAAGGACCCTGGACGTGAGAGCCTCTCGCCGGAGGCTGTTTGTGCGATCCCTGCACCCCAGCACGGGAAGAAGGTAAGGTGCGGAAAGGGCCATAGTTAATCACTTGTTGATTGCTGTCACTTTCAAGCAGGGCCATACCTTGCCAGTCTGGCTGAATACTCATTTACAACTAACATAACATAATCTACAGGCATACATAATCATGAATGAGCCACACTATCAATATGACATGGAGCACATGACACACAGTCAGCTTGCCACTGAACAGATTTTTCAGGAAGTACATTTTCTTTTCCTCTTTATTGAGTCAAAGAGTTCATGCCTCTGAGTACATGTGCTTCACAACTGTGCAGCTAGTAGCTTTTCTTTAAAAAGAGGACTTGGACATCTATGATAGCAGTGGCCTCTCAAGTAGTCTAGGTTGAATAGCGTAGGCCTTGAGAATACTCAGGAATTCTTGATTAAGATATTAAAACATGTAGCTTATAATTTTCCTCTAATTATAGCAGGTATTTGTGGTCCCTGTGAAGTTCCAAGATTATGGAAGGATTCTGATCAGTGCTGTCCAGTCTACAAATGTGGTAGGTTTCTGAAGGAGGCATTATTGATGGTTTTGTTTCCATTATGTGCATACAGTAGTCATTCCAACTTTGTTTTGAGAAAGAAAAAAAATCTGTACCATATGGCTGCAAATGTATGATTGCAAATGCATGTCATGCTTGTGTTTAAGAGGTGGAAGGAAAAGGTTTTTTTGTTTTTTTGTTTTTTTGAGTATTAGGGAAAAGTTTCAGTGCTATTATCATCATCATCATCATCATCATCATCATCATCTTTTATTTCTATGCTGCTTTTCCCTCCAAAGGGACTCAAAGTGGCTTACAAACATAAAAAAACAATTAAAAACTGTAATATACAAAAGTTAAAACACAAATTAAACATCAATAATAATTAAAACAATGTTAAATACATATTAAAAACAACATACAAAAAGCAATTAAATAGCAATTAAAATAACCAGCACCATTCTATATACAGATTACATATTAAATGCCTGCTGGAATAGGAATGTCTGTAACTGTTTCCTGAAGGTAGGCAGGGATGCCTACCTTAAATGCCTTGTCACTCTTCCCTGTGACTAACTTATCAAAGCCATGCATATTAAAAGCAAACTCATTCTCCAGATCCTTACCTGTGTGTAGACAAAATGACCTCACCCTCACACAAGAAGTCAATATGTGCAACTCAAACATTTCTGGGAGTAAAAAAAGATTAAAAACCCTATTGAGGAGATTCAAATAGCCAAATGAGGATTTAATATTGAGGGGACCTAGGAGTGCTCACCTCTTTTTTTTTCTTCATTATTTTGCCTTCAGATGGCCCTTAGAGAAACTTGGTGGCAATGTTGCCATGTTTGTCACCCCCTCTAGGGCATTCAAGGCACAGCAGATGTCTTTTCCAAGAGGAAATGATTGGGAAATTGCTTTCTGGGTCACTTTCTGTTGGAAAAAAAGACCAATCTCTGCCTAAAATGTCCCTGGAGCAGTGAAACTTAGTAAATTCTGCCTCCACTCACTAGTGGGGCATTGGAATTCATTCTTGGGCACTTTTTCTCAATTTTCTTTCCAAAATAAATGAGGCAGGAAGGACTCCCAAGCCACAAAAATGGCCCCAAGGGCTGCATGCAGCCTGCAGCCTGCACCCCCCCCCCGACTTAATATATTCAGCCGCTAGATTTAGGGTGAAAAAATGGAGTGGACTTTCCTGGCAGATGATATGGCATGGCATGGCATGGCATGTCTGTCTGTCTGTCTTTCTGTCATCTTAGGGAAGAACACTCCACAATGTGATATTTGTTACAAAAGAGTAAAATCATTCAGTGTGAATTATGTATTCCTTTTCTGTTGTTTTCTTTAGTCTGTGATCTTGGCGCTTGTAAACTGCCTCCTATACCTCACTGTGAAGATGGTCTCCAGCTTCTTCAGACAAATCCTGGAAAATGCAGACCAGATTATGCTTGTGGTAAAATTCCTTTGAAGCATTCACCTTTATTTACACCAGAGCTCTCCAAACATTTCATGTTGGTGACACACTTTTTAGATACACATCATTTCATGTCACACTAATTCAGTTTTACTAGCAAACGGGATGTTAAACAAAATGTATGGAGAAACAACATATCTCAAGAAAAACTTTCATATATTTTTAAAGTATATGATTTATAAACAATAACATACATTTCCAAGATTGTAGGTGACACACCTACACACTTCAGGTGACACACTAATGTGTCATGGCACACCATTTGGAAAACCCTGATTTACACTATTTCTGTGTAGGTGCACATATGTGCACATGAGTTGTTTGTGCATATGCATGCACACACTAGTTGTGTCATGTAATTGTTTTCCAGGCAGCAACTGTTTGATGCATATCATTCTCTATTTACTGATTGTTTTTACAGTGTGCAAAAAGGAGGTGTGCACTCCACCAACTGTTATTTCATGTCCACCACACCGAAAACTTACTGTGAGGAAGACACTTTGCTGTGATGAGTATCAGTGTGCTTGTAGCTGTGTCAACTCAACTGTGACCTGTCCTAGTGGATATTTGTCAACATCTGTCACTAATGATTGTGGCTGTACAACTACCACTTGTATTCCAGACAAGGTAAAAAGGCTTAGCTATCTCTCCTTACTATAGAGCTGTGCTTCTCATGCTATCTGATATGATCATCTGGCAGTTACTGTTTTCCCGTGGCTAGAGACCTGCACTAAATTTGTTCCCCTTGGATACAGGTTTTTTTGTTTGTTTTTTATTTTGTTTTTTCCTGGAAACTTGCCAGGGACTGACATCACACCCCTAGACAATTTGGCTTTATTGGCAAAAGTGTACATGAAGAGTAGGCTATTTACACTGCCCAAGCCCTGATCTCCATGCGTAAGTTGGTAGTGATGTAGCTGTTGTGCATTTTAGGACTGGAATTGTGCCTGCTTGCTTCATCTCCTTCTAACCCTGGTACACTTCGTTCAGAACCACTTGATATTTCATTGTTGTATGCTACTTTGGAGTAGGAGTATACTGCAGAATACTAACCATCTTCATCTACCAAAAGAAGAGGGCCACAAAACTATGGCATATTTTTCCATTTTTTTTCCATTTTTCCATTTTTATTTTTATTTTTTTTATTGAGCACTGGACTACAAACCTGGACTCCAGGATCTGATTTCCTGCTTGGCCATGGAAACACACTTGGTGACCTTTAGTGCATCACATACTTTCAGTCCTAGAAAACCCCTTAAGGTCACCATAAATCAACTTGAAGGCACACAACAACAAAATGACTTAAAGGCACAGACAACAACATACAATATGATAAGGTTTCACAGATGCATAGTCATAATGCTTCAGCATGTCATTACATTTATTTTTCTTAAAAGAGACCTTCAGAATCATTTTGCTCAGAAGGCTAGCAAAAGTTATAATCCTTTGACAATTGATTTAGTACAGACTTTGTGTAATAAATGCCATGTTTTTATTATTGGCAGGTTTGTGTACATCAAAACATTGTTTATCCTATTGGAAAGACTTGGGAAGAAGGCTGTACAGAGTGCTCCTGCACAGATATGGAAGATGCTGTTACAGGACTTCGAATTATGGAATGTTTTGAGAAAGAGTGCAATAAGATTTGTCCTCCAGTATGTAAAACATCAAGATATTTATGAGGATAGTAATTCTGGCTGTTGAAATGCTTAATTCCTATATCAAGATGATGTGTCTTGCATAATCAGTAGGAAGCATACTTGTTTCAAAGACTGAAAGCACTGGTCCTCTCACAATCCGGTCATTCTAATAACCTCTGCATTTCTTCCTATCTTCTGCTTTCCTTATTGAAGATAACAGGCTTTAATAGCATTAAAATAGAAACCTATTTCAAGTCTATAGTTGACAGATTTTCTGTTGCTTAAAAACTTATTTTTCTGCCTTACATGTGTCCTCTTTTGGTAAGAAAATGGTTCCATTCAATTCAGTTATTATTGTTTAACCATAGTCTTATCTTCAAAATTTTCAGCTAGTGCAATAATCAAAACAGCAAAAATTATTACACAGCATAAAGTTTTTATTAACTAAAAATAATATCAATATTATTTATAATATAAATACAGAAGACTGATAAAACTAGTAAAAAATTAAATTCTCTTCAGTCCCACACTAACTGTAAATGGGGACTCAGTTGACAACTCATCTCAGAATCTTTGGGTCTGGCATCTCAGCATGAAACTATACAGTATATTAAATACATAGCATACAGCTGCAACTCTCTTTTCTTAAGGAAGGATACACATTCCCAATCTGGTCTGGGATTGTTGTATGTGGATAGGAGAGATTTAAGTCTTTCCTTTCCCATCCTCAGCAATTTTGGACTCATATATCTTCTGCACCAGCAACAATGTCATGTCCTATTCCAGGTTTTAAATCAAGCTTTTGCTGATTTATGCTGGCTTTGTAACAGAAGCTAAATAGACCAGAGCAATTTCCTTGGGTAGTTGGTAGCCTACTCTTGGTCTAGCCACTGGCTCACAGCGAATGGCAGATCCTTGTTTACAAGTAAAAGATAAAAAGAAAAGCCCTCAGGTATACTTATACCTATACTTACTTATACTACCTATACTTAAGGTAGGTGCTAGCAATACCCCCCATCACCCCCAAACGAATATTCACAATTAAATTTCTTCATTTTCCCCAAGGACAGACCATTGTTATATCGAATTGCATTTTCTCTCATTACCTAGGAAAGTAATTTCTGAGAAGTTGCAACACATTATGAATTTATGTAGATACATAGATAATTTTAATAGACTAAAAATGAACATTGTTTATGACCTTTTGGGGGCATCCCACTATCATGGCAGGATGCTTCTACATGCCACTTGCATGCAAGAATTGTTCAACAGTAGAATGCACTGCTTAGAGTGTGGTGGTGATGTCTCCTTCTTTGGAGTCCGGAGGGGCACCTTCCAGGAGTGCTTTAGTTGTGTATTCATGGATCTCAGAGGGTTGGACTAGATGGCCTTACCATTCCTTTTCCAACTCTACAGTTCTACTTTTTTCCATTCCTAGGTCTGTGACTCCCATTTTATAAAACCTGCATGCTGAATACATGGCACATGTAGAGACACTAGGTCTGCCTTGGTTGGGTGTAAACAATTTTCCTCCAGTTCCTCTTAACTTAAATATTTTTTCCAAGGGCTTCATTCCCTTTCAGACCAAAATACGGAAAAAGAACTAGGCCTGAACATTTTTATCTGTTGTATAATAAAAATTAATTTACTATAACATCACTAATCAGAGTTATTCTAAAAGCTACTAGACAGATTATAAAACTTGACAGGCATTGCTTGACTAATATTAATAAAGCCATTTTTATTCTGGCTTCTGTTGTTGTTTTTAAAGTCAACCAAGACCAGTTACAGCTGATTTCACACACCATATTCATATGTGTGTTCTAGCTGGTACTGAGAACTTCTTTGAGGCAAATTTTAATGCAGTCTATTTGCCAACAGAATGTGCTTGCTGGATTTTCAAAATCTTCTCTTAAGGAACTACCAACTGCACTTTAAATTTCCATTGAATTTAAGAGGCAAGGTGTGGTTTGCAAGGGAGTTTTAAATCAAAATTGCCGCATGTGATTTTGAGCTATCTCACTTCTTCGTCTCTATTTTCAAAATATTTCATTCCAAACCCCCAGACAGATTTTTAAACTCTAAGGTAGTTTAATAGCAGCATGACAAGTTCTGTGGAAGACATTCTGAGGGAAAAGAAATGTTTCCCCCACACAGGTGTGTTCACAGATGGTGTCCACATGCTCCTTGGATCATGGAGATTATGTGCAACTTTTAACTGGGAACTGAAAGGGAGAGTATTAAAAATGGCATTATATTAGGAGTGCTTTTCTAATTCTAAATAGCCTCCGTAATTTACATTAAAACTAGAATCTTTATCTGTGGATGGTTAGTACTATGTTTTACTTACAATGTTAGCTTTCAGGTTAAAGTTGGTTTGTTTGGCTCAAGTTAGTTTTAAGGTTATGTTTAAGGTTACTTTTTTACCCTCTCTTATTTTGGAGTAAAAAGTTGTCTTGGTTTATTTATGTTAAGGTTGTGTACTTCAGGCAGATTAAAGCCTTGACAAAAAGGCTGGTTCAGAAGCTAATCTTGTAATAAATAATTGCACAAAAGCCAGACTAGTTTTATTTGTTCATAATCATAAAAAGAACAATCCTTTCTTCAAGCTATTGAATATATAAGCAGCAGAGCCTGAAAAACTGAAAGGAAAGAGTCCTCTGGAGTTTGCCCTATCTTTCTAATATATCCTCTGAAGATACCAGCCACAGATGCAGGTGAAACATCAGGAGAAAATACTAATAGAACATGGTCTCAAAGCTCAGAAAACCCACAACAATAACAGACTTTATAGAAGCAATACTAGATTCTCCTGTTGTGGGAGGAGCTTACCTACCAAACAGCAGAACACACAGGGTATATGGAGGACTGGGATTCCTGCCAAGTTATTCAGCTCTGCAGAATTCCAACTGGGTCTCTGCACAGGCACAAAAACCCATTTGTGGAAGTTCATAGATAACCACTCAAAGAACCAAAGTTACAGGTGAGCAACCTGTTTATCAAAGATGGTTAGATATGTCAGGTGAATTTCCAGAGACTTCCTCCTTTTCTCACCTCCAGTCCATTCTGCATAGATTTTAAAAGACAAGAGGAAAAACATACACCCGTATTTGCTGGCATATTAGACACACCAGCATACAGGACACACCCCATTTTCCAAGGGGTATTTTTCAGGGAAAAAATAACTAGTACCCCACTGAGGCAAAACGCATAGGAAAAGAAAGGGGTGAAAGGAACACTTGTTCAAAGATTCCTCTCTCCCTCCCATTTTGCCTCGGTGGAGAGAACTCCCTGTCGAGGCAAAATGCATAGGAAAGGAGTGCTCATGGGATGCAAATATGGTATACACCACCAAATATGGTATATCTTGTGTGTATTTTTAAGTGGACACGTGCCCTGGTGTATATATATCTGGGGGAGCGATAATTATGACACTGCCTCCTCAATAACATATTTTCCTTCAGTTCCAAATGTCTAGCATTTCAGAAAGTGAAGCATTGAAAATGATTAACACAGCTATTTGTATATTCACATTCCCTTGGTAACTTGGACTGTCCCTTTTCTTTTGATGCCTAAACTGCATTTTTAAATGCTGGACCAAAATTGTAAGTTATTTCAATACTAATTTGGAGAGAAAAGGAAATTTTACTTGGAAGCAGAATTTGTATGGGAGAGCTGCGATGTCATATGCACCTAGCTATATCACACTGTCTCAAAGTGCAGTGTGCCCTTGGTATCCAGTAAGGCTTGCTTCCAGGACCACCCCTCCATGGATACCAAAATGTGTAGCTGCTCAAGTTCCATTATGTATAATGGTGTACAATGGTGTAATAAAATGGTGTCCCTTACATAAAATGGCAAAATCAAAGTTTACTTTTTGGAATTTTTTTAAAAAAATTTGAATGGTTGGTTAAATTTGTTGAAACAGAATTTTGTGGATATGGAGGGCAGACTGTATACTTGTGCACACGTTAAAAATTTTCCAATGTTTTTTGCCCATTTTTATGTGTTATCACTTTTTTTTTACTTTTGTGGAATATGATTTGTCTAATTCACACCTCCCAAACCAACACAGAAATAGATGTAACTGTGGTCAGAAATCTGCATATGTGTTTGGTCTGGGAGGTGTGAATTAGACAAATCTTGCTTTTAAAATACTTGATCAAGTGGATTTCTTATGTATTACACTGAAGACTATGCTGAACTGTAAATCATCAAAATCTAATGTATATGGAAGAGGTATGTGCACCTTAATTCCCTATGGAGACTATTCTCCAGTATGACTTCTGAGTGAACATATTTACAAACGGAACTTCAAACAAGACAATAATGTGAAGTGGGAGACAACTATAAAAGTCTACAATCTTCCTTCATAAAGATTATTCTAATTTTCATTTAAAAGTTTTGTCAGACTGAATTGGCTAATTGTATGTAAAATATTCATGGAAAATTTTACACAGGGAAGCCAGAATATTTATTCTACTGAGATGTGACATATTATTAGCATCATGAAAGTTGACAATGGCCCTTTCCACACGGGGGGGGGCGTGAAACGCGGGGAAACGGGGTAGCGCACACAGAAACGGAGCTTACCTTTATCCAGTTTGCGCCGTCGCCATGGGGAGCAGCGTGCGTTCGCCGCTCTACAAGGCAGCGATTTTTTGAAATCTTACCTACAGTAAGATTTAAGATCTTTCAATATTTGAAAGAACCATTCTGTAAACAAGATGGCTGTTACACACATTTTCTTACTGTGCTGTCAAAACATGGGCAGATAAAGTTTGTTTTTGTTTTTAAGAGCATGTAGGTTTTTCAATTTGTACTCTACACCTTGCTTTGTCATATGCCCTGCAGAGTTGCTATAGGATCAGGGTTAATCTGTTCTTCCATGCTTTATGTCCTGATGCCACCTTTGTAGTTTTATGAATGTAGGTTCTATTGGCATTTTTTCCCAGAACAGCCCAGTTTCATTTCAACTGAATACCAGATTTGCATAGTAACCTCTGTCCTCACTCATTCTTAAATTGATCTGAAAATGTGGCAACAGCAGCCACTCCACTCAGTTTTATATTTTTAGTTCAACGCTGTTTCTAAACCTGTGCAACCACCCTTTACTTGCAGTAAATGCCTTGGTGGCACTCATTTGAGGGGGTGCCCTGTTATATACCCTCAGTGCTTTGTGGCACAATACACTAATGGGAATTCATTTTCTGTTCACATCTTCCAGTCCTAAATTTAATGTCTTCTCTGTCTTTTTAAGCACTTATCACACACCGTGGAGGTAATGTTTGTACTTTGAGGTGCGATAACAAAACTAACAAAGATTTTTTCTCTCTCTTCAGAATTTGATCAATGGAAGATCCATTCTTACCATAGATCTTATCAACTTCAGTGCATGTTTTGTTTTCTTTCCTTATTAAGTCAAGAATTTCAAATCAAGCTAATTATGCGTTAGACATTAGGGGTTTCTTTGTGTTATTTGCTTGACATACATAATTATTTTCTATTATAGAGCATCTTATTTCTGGTTTTCAAAGTCATCATCTCTTATAGTGAGTGAATTGCTAATTTTTCTTCCTCCCACCATTAGGAATTTGTACAATCTCATGTCTTTTTCATTTTTTCCAGGGATATGAGTACTTCAATAAAGAAGGAGCCTGCTGTGGGAAATGTATCAAGATCATGTGTGATGAGATCTTACCTTGGTCTCAAGGAAATAAAGATGTCCACTGGCATCAAGTAAGTCATGGTTATAAATTATTATTCATGTCTTTTTTCTCCTCCTTGTGCAGGAGACATAGGCCCTTTCCTCACCCTCACCCATTAGCACATTCTTATGTTACAATCTCAGCATTGCCATTCACTTGATGGTAACAGGTTAGAAACACTGTCTTCCATACCCTTCTGCCTTAAGTGCATGAGTAGTGGTATTGCCACTGGTGTTCCTTCTGCACCTCAGCACCCTTGGCCGCTCCCTTTCCCTGCCTTCCTCCTGCCCTACTGCCTCTGATTGGTTGGGGGGGTGTTTTATGTTTTGAAGCAATACTAGCACAGCAATGTTGTAATGGCATGACATGCCAGTTCAGTATTGCACTTTTGCACTATAACAGTTAAAAGTATATTAAAAAATAAATAAAAAGTTTTAACTCAAAGGAATAATCATGGAGAGGTGATAGATTTTTAAGTTACCATGCCATAGGAGTAGCTGAGGGAGGACAAGCTGGACAGACCCACACCCTGCCTGCGCTATCAAGTACTGTTAATGGTACTGCACTGACATGGCTGACAGGATTAAAGTGCTAGAAGAGGCTCTTAACATCTTTTTTCCAGAAATAGTATATGCTTGGGGATGGGATAGCAGCTGGATAGTGACAATGTTGTGCGGTAGCATGGCTCCTGGACTAGAAACAACCCACTGATGTGGAATAGCAACATCGTGTGGAAATGGCTGTAGTTTTTCTCTGTTGCACTAGTGGCTGGGTGAAAAAAAGAAATATTAGACCATAAGTTACATACAACATTTTGTATGGTTGTCAACAACAGTAATCCCACCTGGTGGTCAGACTTCTCTGGTGGCATGTGATCTGTTGGTGAAACAAGGAAGGGACAAGCCACATTCATACCTCTTTATAAGTCATGGTTGAAACAAACCAGAATTCATAAATAAACAATAAACCATACTTCTAATAACTGTTTAGGTTGCTTAATACACTATAGTTTATTATCATTTATTGTCATAGTTTATTATAAGGATGTGCCTGAATGCCACAAGAACCCACTGTTCAACAAACCACAACTAGATTACAGTGTGAATCCAGCCAATGCATATTGTTGGTAAAGCCTTATATGAAATATTAGCACATTTCTCAGAGAAATATTTTCTAGTTACCAGATATTTTTTAAAAAGCTAGGGCTTGTGTATATATTATTCCTTGTTTTTCTTTAAGAACTATGGAGCATGAGGATATTCACTGATCGGACATCTTCCACTCAAGTTGGTACAATGACTTAATCCAGTTATTTGTTTGTTTGAATTATATCCTGATGTTGCTCCAATATGAGACTCAAGCCCGCTTACAAAGTTACAACATGATAGAACTAAAACAAGTTTTAAAAAATTAAATCAAACTGTCAAATTGAAACAATAATACTTTAATATAGTATAAAATCATTTAAAAAACATAATACCAATGAAGATAAAAATACAGCACAATCTTCATTAGAAAACAGAAACAAACAAACAACCTTCTGGTCAGTCAATTAATCACCAAATTTCAGTTGAAACAAGCAAGTCTTCATCTGCTGGCAGAAGGAAAACAGAGAGGAGAACAGCCTAGTTTTCCATGGGAAAGTGTTTCACAACCTGGAATTGGTATCTGAGAAAACCCTCTGCCAGATCAGTGTAGTTCCCCTACTCTTTCTTCATGCAGCAAATGAGACTGCTCTACAGTAGATGGTGAAAAAATAGGATGTTGCTTTCCAACATTGAAATGGAAAAAGCAGCAAAAGAATGTCATCTTCCTACAACATTCAATCCTTTCACTTGCTTTCTTTAACTCATAGGTTGGTACCGAGTGGCAATCCCCTTCAGATCCCTGTGTTATCAAAGAATGTGTCCGAGTAAATGAAGAAGTGTTTATTCATACAAAAAATGTCTCATGCACACAGATGGAATCCCTCAGCTGCCCATTTGGATCAGAGCTGCACTGTGACCAAAAGACTGGCTGCTGTCCCACATGCCATTGTGGTAATGAATGGTCCATCCAAAACTGGAAGGGAATATGTTTTTATATCAGCTACTTATTAATTGAGCATTTCATATAAGGAGTTTGAAAAGTGGATTGGCATTCAGATTTAAATGTTAAACTTTTTGCATGAGTTATAAAAGATGTTCAACAGTGTTTCACCTTTGCAATGTGTGGCATCAAGACTTTATTGATTGCACTGTTTTTCTGTTTCTCTATTTTAGCCTGTACTCCCCTTAACAATTTATCTTCTCCATCTATTCTCTTTCTCATTTATGGCTTACCTCTTCTTTTCAGATATATCTTCATTATTTATTTATTAGATTTACATCCTTCTTTTCTCCTGCCATTATACCCGCGATGGCTTACAAAATTTAAAATAAAAGTTAGCTAAAATGTACTATTACAAAAGTTTAAAAACAGTTGAACATCAATTCTATTAAAAATACATGGTTAATACAGCTTAAAATATATTTAGAGCACTTACAGCTTAAAATACATTTAGAGCAAGATTAAAAACATGCAGAATAAAAGCTGTGTAAGTGCAGAGACTGAGAGAAAACCCTCTTCTGAGGATCTTAGTACCTGGACAGGCTTGCATGAGGAGATACAGCCTTTTAGATAGTATGGAGAAGTACAGCTTTAAAGCTCATAACCAGCAGTTTAAATGGGACTAATAGCCAGTGAAGATGTTTCAACAGGGGAGTGATGTTATTGCAGAATTCACTGTAATTTTCTCATGAAATTCACTGGCACAGGACCTTGCAATGGCCACTGGTTTAAACCAGACAAAGCAAAAACCCTATTGCTTCACAGTACTGCTTCTGAGTTTTAATTCTTCTAAATTGATTACTTACACAAATAGTGATTTGCACATACTACCTTCTCCTTCTGCTCAGCTTCCTCTACCTCACTCACTACAGAAGGTGCTGCTAATGGACATTCAGGAATGCTGAAGCTCTATAGGCAAGTTTTTGGGGTGCTCTGCACTATCTAGATTCCATATATAGTTGGTTCTCCTGGTCAATCAGGGATCAAGTTTTTCCCAAAGGATTAATGGAAGAAATGGTCAGGAAAGAGAATGGCCATAGCCATTGTATTTTGTTGGTTGTGTGCAGAGGAAAGAAAACAACAAACAAATGGGATTCCCCCCCCCCCCAAGATAGCAGCCTGGTGCATTTTTAATGTTCATATTGACAAGCATTTGGGTTTTTGTTGGTTGCCTCTATGGCAATCCCAATATCCATCCCACACTGCATTGCTCTGTCTTAAAAGTAAAAAGAGAGAGCACTGTTTTATTTTCCACTTTGTAGAGACTCCCTTGAACTTCATCCAGCCCCAGAGATCTGTATGATACGTCACCTCTCTTGTTTCAAGCTGGCTGTAGCTGAGAAATCATTACCTATCAATGACTATTGCTAATTAATAGCTAAGTGAAACTTCCCTATACAGTGGTAAGCATGCTTCTGAATAACAATAGTTGGGAGGATTCTTTTCTTCAACTAGTGTGCTTCCTGAGAACATTTAACTGGCTGATGTTTAAAGCAAAATGCTGGAATAGATGGATCCTTAGATACACCAGTATTTTTTGTGGTTTACTTATGTGCGCTGCAGATATTGGTTTCTTGAAAATGTGTTGGCTTCTTGATTTCCAGTAGAAATGGCAGAGAGTGACATGGTTCCTTAAGGACATCTTCCTGAGGGACTATGGGCTCAGGGCAATAGGAGCCAGTCTGGTGCATTGAAGACCAGCATAAATTCTTTCTTGGTGATAAGAAAGTCAGAGGATGCCACTTAAGGTTAAAGCTGCCCAATCCAGATTCCATGGGAACAAACAAGTCCTCTCATGGGCCAAATGGATCAGAGGAGACCAGAACGCAATTGACCCTGTTACTATGGAGGCTGCTGCTAATTGAGGCAGTACATTGCTGCTCTCCAGTTTTCTAATCATCGTGATTGAAGATTTAAGAATATGGATTTCTCATCAACATGGATTTCGCAGAAATAAGTCATGCTGGACTAATCTTATATCTTTTTATGATAGGGTTACAAGCTTGATAGGTGAAGAGAATGCAGTAGATGTAGCATATCTTGATTTCAGTAGGGCCTTTGACAAAGCTCCCCATGACATTCCTGCAAAGAAGCTTATAAAATGTGGGCTGGGCAGGCTACTGTTAGGTGGATTTGTAATTGGTTGACTGACTGAAGACAAAGGGTGCTCACCAATGGCTGTTTTTCATCTTGGAGAGAAGTGACTAGTGGGGTGCCACAGGGTTCTGTCCTGGGCCCAGTGCTATTCAACATCTTCATCAATAACTTGGATGAAGGCGTAGAGAGCATGCTGATCAAATTTGCAGATGACACTAAATTGGGAGGGATTGCTAATACCCCAGAGAACAGGATCAAATTTCAAAATGACCTTGACAGATTGGGCCAAAGCTAACAAAATGAATTTCAACAGAGAAAAATGTAAGGTCCTACACTTAGGCAGAAAAAATGGAATGCACAAATATAGGATGGGGGACACGTGGCTGGATAGCACTACATGTGAAAGTGATCTAGGAGTCTTGGTAGATTACAAGCTGAACATGAGTCAGCAGTGTGATGCGGCAGCCAAGAAAGCCAACACAATTCTTGATTGCATCAATAGGAGTATGGTGTCTAGATCAAGGGAGGTAATTGTTGTGTCTGTGGCAGTGCAGGCAGTTACAAACAGCACAGCTCCTACGCACAAAGTGAGAGTCAGAGAATGTCCAAACAGAAAGGCAGCTGAGAGTCGGAGTCAGAATCTTCCTCCTTGCTGCCACAGTCCCCAAGGCAGGGCATGACACCACTCCCCCTCCTTCATGTCCTCCCCAGGTCTCCCCCGGTGCAGGCTTGCCGGGATACCAGTGGTGGAACTCCTGGTCCAGGACAGGGGCATACACATCAGAGGCATCCACCCAGGAGTGCTCCTCGGGCCCCTAGCCCACCCAGTCAATGAAATATTGCAGACGGCTCTGACGGTGCAGAGAGTCCAGGGTCTGTGCCACCTCAGACTTCTTGTCCCCATTGAACTGAACTGTGGGGGGAGGGCAGAGTCACCGAACCAGAGTCAGGATGGAAGCCAGCGGCTGGGATGAGCAGAGAGCAATGGAAGACAGGATGGATCTGAAGAGACTCAGGGAGCTGAAGGCAGAAGGCCACCAGATTTACCTGTGCCACAATCCTGGTAGAGGCTGATGAACTGGGCATCCAGGTTCCAAGAGGGACAACAATGAGGCAGGTCCTTCACAGAGAGCCACACAGAATCACCAACTTGCAAGGGAGTTCCCTGCTGCCGCTCCCCGTTTGTAGGCCTGCTTGACTGAATCCAGGTGCTCTTGGAGAAGGGCCTGGGCAGCCCACAGTTTCCTGAGCCACTCATCCATCACAGGCACCACGGAAGTGGGACCAATCACAGGAAACAGCTGAGGGTGGAAACCATAGTTTGCAAAGAAGGGAGTTTGCTGGGTGGAGGCATGGAGGGAGTTATTATAGACAAACTCCACCAAGGGGAGCAACTCAACCCAGTTGTTCTGTTGATGGCTGATATAACAGTGAAGATATTGCTCCAGAACAGCATTGACCCATTCCATCTGCCCATCGGACTGTGGGTGGTGAGTGGAGGAGAGGTGAGGCCAGATATCCAGCTGCTGCAGCAGACTTTGCTAGAAGCGAGCAGTGAACTGAGGACCTCTGTCAGACACGATCCCCTCAGGCAGGCCATGCAACCAGAAAACATGGTGGAGGAACAGTCAAGCGGTCTCTTTCACTGTGGGGAGCCCAGGGCAGGGGACAAAGTGCACCATTTTGGTAAAGAGGTCCACCACAACCAAGATGGACATATTCCCTGCCAACGAGGGACAGTCTGTGATGAAATCTGCAGAAACCACTTTCCAGGAGCCCAGAGGCATGGGCAGTGGGTGCAGGAGACCCACAGGCTTCCCAGGCTGGTCCTTGGCTAAGAGGCAAAACTCAGTAGTATACTGCAACAGACTTCCTTTGCCTTGTTGCAGACCATGAATCTTTCTATTTGCAGTCTCAACCTGCACTGGGTCACTCCAGACACTCCTCAATTCATCCAGGAATGCAGGATAATTAGATAAGACAGGGTCAGAACTTCTTAGTAGGGGCAGGACCCATTTCTGGGTTGAGCCAGTGAGGAGACTGCAGATAAAGGCAACTTTACTCTCATCATTGGGGAGTTCAGCTGCCCAGACAAAGATATACAGTTGACATTGAGCCAGGAAGCCCTCAACATCAGTAGCCTGGGCTGACAAGTGGCTTGAAAATTTCTCTGGCAAAGACAAAGGGGTTTTATGCCTTGCTGGAGGGAGGGGAGGCACTGCAGCCTGAGCACCTGGCTGATTTATGTTTGTCTGGAGGTCTGCTACAGCAGCAGCCAGCTGAGGCACTTGCTGACAAAGTAAACTATTCTACTTCAGTAGCTGCTGATAAGCTAAAGACACTTCCTCCTCCATTATCTCCCTGTCAAAATTTGTATTTGGGAGAGTCAGCAATCTGTTGTGTCTGCAGCAGTGCAGGCAGTTACTCACAAACAGCACAGCTCCTACACACAAGGTGAGAATGTCCACACAGAAAGGCAGCTGAGAGTGAACAAATCCAAAGGGGCAAAACCAAACCACAGTCCAAGCAGGCAGAGTTTAAAGACAACCAAATCCAAGAGCACAGCACAGGATCTCAGGGCCAAAGAGACTACTTGCTGACCCTGGGAAGAAAGGCCAGATGGAGCCCTCCTTTATCTATGGCTGCTGCTGTCACAGGTGTTCCTTCATTAGGGCTCATTTACTATTTAAACAGACCGAGTGACACATCCCCTCCCTTTCACAGTGTCTCTGCTGCAAGGTAGGTTTGTTAGCTATATCTTCTTTTATTTGTTCCTCTGGCTCAGGCCCTTGTTCTTATTGTGTATTAACTCCCTCTGGACCAGCTTCTGGGGACACTTCAGCCTGTGGGAAAGCTTCTGCCTCAGAATCAGGATCCTTCTCCTCGCTACCACAGTCCCCAAGGCAGGGCATGACAGTAATGGTACCACTCTATTCTGTTTTGGTTAGACCTCATTTGGAATACTGTGTCCAGTTCTGGGCACCTCAATTCAAGAAGGATATTGACAAGCTGAAACGTGTCCAGAGGAGGGCAACCAAAATGGCGAAGGGTCTGGAAGCCATGCGCTATGAGGAATGGCTTAGGGAGCTGGCCATGTTTAGTCTACAGAAGAGAAGGTTAAGAGGGAACATGAAAACCATGTTTAAATATTTAAAGGGATGTCATGTCGAGGAGAAAGTGACTTGTTTTCCACTGCTCCAGAGACTAGGACAAGGAGCAATGGATTCAAGCTGAAGGAAAGGAGATTCCACCTGAATCTCAGGAAGAAATTCCTGATGGTCAGAGCTGTCTGGCAGTAGAATATACTGCCTCAGAGTGTGGTAGAGTCTCCTTCTTTGGAGGTTTTTAAGCAGAGGCTGGATGGCCATCTGTTGGGAATGCTTTGATGTGTGTTCCTGCATAGCAGGGGGTTGGACTTGATGGCCCCTGTGGTTTCAACTCTATGATTCTATGATTCCCTAAAGATGGATTGAGCTAACTTGGACAAGTGAGTTCTACAAGACTAATAATATGAGTCTTTTATAATTCTAACCTTTAAAAATTGTTATAACTCCATCAGAACCACAGTGCAGCAGAGGCTGAGAGACGAGTGCTAATTTAAAGAGACAGTGCACGAAAATGATGAACTTTGAATGAAACAAGACAAGGAAACATTACTTTTGGAACAAAAGTTTAAAACCGCTTATCATCAGGAACTTAAAAAGAGTCAAGGCCATGCTGCTGGAGCTAATAACAGGAAAAGAATCTGACTTGAACCTCAGCTGAACTGTTAACCTTCCTACCAAAGGAGAACTAGAGTGGCATACCACAGCTGCATAGTGCTGACATCTTGTGGTGATAGTGATAACATAGAAAAAATTTGAGTCTGACACAGCTGTCAAGAATGCAGAAAAAGAGAGAGAGGAAAAGAGAAAGACTGCTAAGGCTGCAAAAACTTATTTAGCAGCAGAACAAAAATCTGCACAAGTTCAGAGAAGAAACTCAGTAGATGAAACTAAAGAGATGGAAACTAACCAGATGTTAGTATGGGAGATAAAAAAAGATGAAAGAGGACATGCAGCAATTAAAATGAGAGGTAAAATTGGACCTAAACAAAATTAAAATTCCATTGACCTAGATAAACATAGAGATAAAACAATTAAATAATAGACTGGATAAAACTAAGAAAACACAAAGGCTTGAAGAATCTGCTGAAAAATAGATTTTGGAATGTGAAAAGCAGCTTGATGCTATGGCAGTTTTGGAAATGAGTGAGAGAAAAAAATTGAGAATAAGGAGAATATTGGAGAAGCAAGACAACAACCTTAATGTGAGAATCTGTCAGCAGCGGCCGGGGGTCAAGCAGAAGCTGGACAAGGTTTGAGGGGAGGCAACATTTATTGCTGTCCGTACACAGAGGTTCAGAGTAAACAAACTGTCCGTAACTGAAAATACGCCTTAAACAGCAGGCTCCAATGGAAAATAAAGGAGGGTTACCTCACCTGGAACACAAAGAGGTTACTTCACCAAAACATGGGGGGGGTGGTCCTGGATGGGCCAAGCGGCTGGACACGGACACGGACACAGGCTGGGCTGGAACTGGGCACGGGTGACAGACGCACGGTAGGCCGACGGTTCTTGCTCCGTGCCCTTCCCAGCCCAGCACCTGTCCTAAATAGTCCCCTTGGGCCGCCGCCGGCCAATCCGGCTCGAGCACGCGGCTGAGGGCTCCCAGCTGTGTTTACAGCTGGGAGCTCTCAGCCCGCAGGTGTTTCTCCTGTAACCGCCGGGACCAGCGGCTTGCTTCCTTGTACTGCCGCCGCTGCTGGAACGTGGGCAGCAGCGCGGAGGTTTCAGCCTCCTCAGGGTCGGAGCCGTGGGTGGGCGGAGCCCCAGGATCGGGCCCAGGACCCGCCTCCCCCGGCGAGTCACCACCCACCATGCCCACTGGCACGGAAGCCGGGCCGGTGGCCTCCGCAGCGCCCGGGCGATCTCTGGCGGCGGCAGGGGCCTCCGCAGCATCTGGGCAATCCCCGGCAGTGGCCTCCGCAGCGTCCAGGCAATCCCCGCCGCTGGATGCGGCTTCTGCAGCGTCCGGGCAATCCCCATCAGCAGCGGCAGTCTCCACGGCGCCCGGGCCCCCCTCCTCCCCATCGGAGGCAGCCTCTGCAGTGGCCTCAGGGACGCCTGCGGGCGCGACCACGCCCAAGCCCCTGACAGAATCTATGAAGCCCTGGCAGAGTTCCTACAGATTAAAAAAGAAGAAATTGCAGCTAAGATTGACAAACTTTAGAGTTGTTACACAAAAGAACCTCCAAAGGGATGTGATTGTTTATTTTGTTCAAAGGTATGTCAGAGATCGAGTTATGCAACATTTTTCATTTAAATTACAAGTGGAAGTATAATTTTTAAAGACCTGCTAGTGCAAATTTTGAGAATATGAAGAGCTTATGCATTCTTGATTAATAAATGGAAACAATGTTGAATTCCATTTTGGTGAAGTACTATGCTACATTTTGAATACAGTCCCAAAGAAAAGAGAATCCCTACAGAAATATGAAAACAATTTGGTAGGAAAAGAGTATAAGAGGAAAGAAATTGCAGACATGTCTGTAAAAGATACAAATGGAGATGAAGATAGGAAAAGCGACCGGGCCAAGGCAAAAGTGGACTCAGATTCAGAAGAAGAAAAAAATGATTATGAAGTTTCTGTCATGTAACATCAAGGGAATAAATTCACTAGCTAAACAAAGAAAAAATTTCTTTCTTTGGAAAAGCAAAAATTAGTTTTGATTTACCTACAAGAAGCACATATAAGGATAAAAAGTATTTAAGGAATTTTAAATTAGGGAAATAATCTATATCATCTATGAATGTGATAATGGGGCTTTCCATTATCTAGGCTTATCAAAGGGAGATACTTCCCTCTTCAGGTAAACCAAGGGTTAATGAGGTGTTAGGATTACATCAAGGGTCACAGGGTGAGAGTTGACCAACCAAAAGGAAAGGGTCAGCATCACAGGTCACAAGGTGAGAATTGACCAACCAAAAGGAAAAGAGGTGGGCATCTTGGAGATGCTTCCAGATCTTTCCAAGGAGGAAAATGTAAAACTTCTGAGAGGCCATGTGGAGAGAGAGAGAGAAAGAGAGAAGAGCTGGGCCAGTCGAGCTGGCAGGCATGCCGTGTCTCCTGGACCCCCCCCTTCTCCTTTAGACCATTTCTCCTTTAGGTCATTTCATAGACCAAATGACTGCACATTCAAAAAGGAGAGATACAGTAATAATGGGAGATTTCAACTACCCGGATATATGTTGGCAGTCAAACTCTGCAAAGGCAGCAAGGTCCAACAAGTTTCTTGCTTGTCTTGCAGACAATTTCATGGTCCAGAAGGTGGAAGAGACGACAAGGGGATCAAATATTCTGGATCTGATCCTGACCAACAGGAAAGACCTTGTTAATGACGTAGAACTGGTTGGATCTTTAGGAGAGAGTGACCATGCCCTATTAGAATTTGGCATTCAGTGGGGAAGAGAAGACAAGTGTAGCCAGGCATTCGTCTTAGATTTTAAAAAAGCAGACTTCTGTAAACTGAAGGAGCTGCTGGCTAAAATCCCGTGGTCAAGAATAGTCAATGAGAAAGGAGTTCAGGATGCATGGGAGTTCTTTAAAAGGGAGGTACTGAAGGCACAGGCTAAAACTGTGCCATTAAGGAGGAAAAATGGAAGGCATCTGAACAAACCGGAATGGTTGACTAAAGAGCTCTCAGCTGAGCTAAGTATTAAGAAAAACATGTACAGGAAATGGAAGAAGGGAGAAATCACCAAAGAAGATTATAAGCAAGTAGCCAGGAGATGTAGGGAGAAGGTCAGAAAGGCTAAAGCACAGAACGAACTTAGGCTGGCCAGAGACATTAAAAACAATAAAAAGGGCTTTTTTAAATACGTCCACAGCAAAAGGAAAAAGAAGGAGACGATAGGGTCACTGTGCAAGGAAGATGGTGAATTAATAACAGGAGGAAGAAAAAAGGCAGAACTCCTCAACACCTTCTTCGCCTCAGTTTTTTCCCAAAAGGATAAAAACACTCAACCTGGCGGTTGGGGAGCAGGTGAGGAAGTGGGGGAAATGCAGCACAGAATAGATAGAGAGGTAGTACAAGAATACCTGGCCACGCTGGATGAATTCAAGTCTCCAGGGCCAGATGAATTGCATCCTAGGATTTTAAAAGAACTAGCAGAGGTCATTGCGGAACCTCTTGCTATAATCTTTGAAAACTCTTGGCGGACCGGAGAAGTTCCGGCAGACTGAAGGAGGGCAAATGTTGTCCCCATCTTCAAGAAGGGATAAAAAGAGGACCCAAATAATTATCGCCCAGTCAGCCTGACATCAGTACCTGGAAAGATCCTGGAGCGGATCATCAAACAGTCAGTTTCTAATTACCTAGAAAACAATGCCGTAATTATGAAAAGTCAACATGGATTTCTCAAAAATAGGTCATGCCAGACTAATCTTATCTCTTTTTATGATAGAGTTACTTGCTTGATAGATGAAGGGAATGCCGTGGACATAGTATATCTTGATTTCAGTAAGGCCTTTGACAAAGTTCCCCATGACATTCTTGCAAAGAAGCTAGTAAGATGTGGACTGGACAGGGCTACTGTCAGGTGGATTTGTAACTGGTTGACTGACCGTACCCAAAGGGTGGTCACCAATGGCAGATTCTCATCCTGGAGAGAAGTGACTAGCGGGGTGCCACAGGGTTCTGTCCTGGGCCCGGTGCTGTTCAATATCTTCATTAATGACTTGGATGAAGGAATAGAGGGCACGCTGATCAAATTTGCAGATGACACCAAATTGGGAGGGGTTGCTAATACGCCTGGTGACAGGATTAAAATTCAAAAGGACCTGGACAGATTGGAGAGCTGGGCCAAGGCTAACAAAATGAATTTCAACAGAGAGAAATGTAAGGTCCTACACTTAGGCAGAAAAAATGGTATGCAGAAATATAGGATGGGGGACACGTGGCTGGCTAACAGTACGTGTGAAAGGGATTTAGGATTCTTCATAGACCACAAGCTGAACATGAGTCAGCAGTGTGATGCGGCAGCCAAGAAGACCAACGCAATTCTTGGTTGCATCAATAGGAGTATGGTGTCTAGATCGAGGGAGGTGTTGGTACCACTTTATTCTGCATTGGTTAGACCTCATCTTGAATACTGTGTCCAGTTCTGGGCACCCCAATTCAAGAAGGATATGGATAAGCTGGAGCAGGTCCAGAGGAGGGCAACCAAAATGGTGAGGGGCCTGGAAGCCATGCCCTATGAGGACAGACTTAGAGAGCTGGGTATGTTTAATCTGCAGAAGAGAAGGTTGAGAGGGGACATGATAGCCATGTTTAAATATTTGAAGGGGTGTCATGTCGAGGAGGGAGTGGGCTTGTTTTCTGAGACCAGGACAAGGAGCAATGGATGCAAGCTGCAGGAGGGGAGATTCCACCTGAACCTCAGGAGGAATTTCCTGACAGTCAGGGCTGTCCGACAGTGGAATGTGCTGCCACAGAGTGTAGTGGAGTCTCCTTCTTTGGAGTTTTTAAGCGGAGGCTGGATGGCCACTTGTTGGGAGTGCTTTGAGGGTTTTCCTGCATGGCAGGGGGTTGGACTGGATGGCCCTTGTGGTCTCTTCCAACTCTACATTTCTATGATTCTATGATTCTATGATTCTATCTATGCCTAGAACCTAATTGTGAGTAACTAGAAATCAGTAGTTAGTCGTGTTAGGGATGTTGTTATTTTGGGAATTGGCTGATCTTAAGAATGTATCTGTGCTGTTATACCTGTTTTGTAAATTCTTGTAACTAAGTGTACCTGGGAGAGGGGAGTCTCCCAAGTGTATATTGTTTATTTGCATGCCTTGATTAAAACACTTGTATAAACCTCCGTTTCTCTCCATTTCCACGCCAGGTTTGGCACACGCTACATAGGACCTCTCTCACTCAGGGAAGGGGGGAGGTGGAAGATCCTTACGCTTGGGCAGAGTCCCTCCTGTTCTGTCCAAATATTCATAATTCGGGGGGGGGGTGGCAGCATGCCTGATAGAGTTGGGGAGATTACCAGTCGTTCCAAGCGTGGGAATCAGCTTTGGGAGGCTGGCAAGAACCCTAGTAAAACGCTGGGAGGGAATTTCCAGTCTTACAAGGCTGGAACTCAACTTAAGAGACTGGAAATAAACCTTCAGTGTCACAATGAATAATAAGAAAAGAGGAGTTGTGATTCATGCCATGGCAATGTTATTTACAGAAGTTTTTGAAGACACAGAGGGCCAGACAATAGGTGTTCAAATTCACTTTCTATGAAAAATTGCTCCAGAGATTCTTAGAATTATCATATGACAAATTTATTCTATTGTGATGTTTTCATGAAGCTATCTACCCCAGAACTAATAGGTTATAAAGAAGAAAGAAAAACAAGATTGTGTAAAATTACATAAAGTTTTTTTTCTTAATTAATAATTTGGAATTAAAGATCCATGGAGAATGTTATATGGTCAATTGCAAGAATACACTCTTTTTTCCCCCAGAAAGATGCAAGTTTTTCTCCAGGATCGATAAGCTTTTGGTATCTAAATTTTTGGCCAATTCGATTAAAGGCAAAGAGGTATTACCAAAAAAAAAAAAATTCTGTCAATAATACAATTTTTCTAACCTGGAAGAGAAAGAACTCCCTTAACTAGAGGATAAATGAAGAATTGCTTTAAAATGAACAAATTTTGAAAAAAGTGAAGGAAGGAAGTTGTCTCAGTGCAAGGAAAGCCATAATGACAGATTTCTTTAACAAAGTACAGAGTTGAAAAAGAAGACAAAGGCAGCAACAGGATCTTATGAATGAAATAAAGAAGACGGAGGAAGAATTAAAATAAATACAACAAACTCAACTTTGATGAAGGAAATAAAAATACTACAGAAACAAGAATCTATGAGTATGGTCTATGAGACTGAAAGAAAAATGAAATATCTTTGACAAAAACATTTTGAATGTGCAAACAAACCAAGAAGATAGTTGGCTTATAAACTGAGGAAAGAAAAAGGAAGAAAGGTGATTCCTGAGATAAAAGATGGGAAATATACAACTACAGATAATAATAGGATAAGGATGTAACTGATCCAAAGAATTACAGACCAATATCTCTTTTAAATAAACATTACAAAATGTTTATTATGATTTTAGCTGAAGGACTGAAAAAAGTCCTGGATCAAGTGATATATGATAATCAATCTGAATTTTTACCTAAAAGACAGATGAGGTAATGCAAGATGTATAACTAATATATTGGAGTATTTTGAGGCTAAGTATACAAAGTAAGTGGCACTAATCTTTTTAGATGCTAAGAAGGCTTTTGATCATGTTTCCTGGACATTTATGATTGATTTCCTTTTAAAAATGAAATTTGGACAGAAATTTCTAACTTGGATTACAGCAATTTATTCAAAACAAAAGTTACAGGTGTTAACTAATGGTGACAGAATGGACTTTGTGAAATTCAAAAGGGCACAAGACAAGGATGTCCCTTTTTAATTTATTTTTATTTTATTAAATATGAAAACAGAGACAAACAAGAATGAAAAAAACAACAGCAAAGATAACACATTATACCAAAATCTTACATAAAGCCAAAACAATAGAAAGTCAATACAACAACCACTTAACCACATTAAACCACATTAAACTAAATTAAACCAAGATAACAGAAAGTAGCGAACAAATAAGCAAGAAAAAAGATGGTTGCTGTCCTTATTACATGCAGTTCATAGTGTAATTATTGTGCTTAACTTTCCTTTGAAAAACCACCACACTCTAATCTATTTATTGTTGCTCATAATTATCTCATATCACAGATAGAAATATTATATCAAAACCTAATAGTTATCCCTAGTCACGTTAAAATAATATTGTTAAGTCTCTAATGCAGAGCTTTCCAAACTTTTCATGTTGATGACATACTTTCTAGACATGCATCATTTCGCGACACAGTAATTCAGTTTTACTAGCAAACTGGAGGTTAAACTAACCCCTTATAAGAGATACAGACACATACATAAATTGTAATAACATGTTTGGGGACACAACATATCTCATGAAAACCTTTCTATTATTATTGTTATTATTTACTATTACTAAAACAAGTATCTAAAACATCCATTGATAAAAGAAGTAAGCAAGAATAACCAAGAATCATAGAATCATAGAAATGTAGAGTTGGAAGAGACCACTTTGCATCTATATCTCATCTATAACTGGTTTGATCCTTATTTTCAAATACATACATCCTTTTAGTTCCACAAACAAAAAGCTCAATTGTATAGTCTTATATAAATATTAACATAGATTCATTTTACATATTTCTATTCAACTTGACCAACATTTTATATCCCCTTTTTAGTCTATAAGACTAGCTACCGTTAGGACTCCCCATCTGCTTCTTCTATAGATGATTAAGGGGCCCCATGCTTTTGTATAGTAGCTCATCAATATTCCTATTATTAGCTTAGTCAGTTTGTCCATTACTGCCACGTCTAGATGTTTAAGTAACCATTCTTCATTGGGGATATCAGGTTGCTTCCAGTTTTTTGCATGTGTGATTCAGGCCACAGTGGTCATATAAAATAATAGTCTCCCATATTTTTTTCCCCACACTTCATCCGTCATATCCAACAGATACAATTCTGGTTCCATTTTCAACCTTATACCCAATTTTTTTTCTATTAATGTGGATTATTTTCCAATATTTTTTAGCTTTGGTGCAATTCTATCACATGTGAAAAAATGTTCCCCTTTCCTCCCTGCATTTCCAACATCTATCATCCATAGTTTTGTATGTTTTCACCAATCTATCAGGGGTTAAATACCATCTTAGATACATCTTATAAGTATTCTCTTTTATATTTTGGTTACCAGTATGTCTTAAGCTCTTACTCCAAATCTTTTCCCATTTCTCGTATTCAGTAGAATGGCCTACATTATATGTCCATTGGATCATTGATTCTTTTATGATTTCCTCCTCTGTCTCTCACTTAAAAAGCAATTTGTATATCTTAGATATAAATTTCAGTTTGTCATCAAATATTATCTGATCGAATTCTGTTCTTTTAATTTGAAAGCCATTCAAATTTTCCTTATTTTCAATTTCTCTTTTAATTGTCTGTAACCCATGGCATTTCAGTCAATCTTCCCTAAGTTCATCTTGAGCTTTGCAATCGGCTTCATTTCCTTGTAATTTTATCAAGTCTCCATATGAGATCCATCTTCCATAGAATATATTTTCTCTGTTGCAAAAAGCTTTGTGAGGTGAAAGCCATAATGGAGTTTTAGGGTAAAATCTCAACCTGTATTTTTTCCAAACCTTTAATATATATTTAAAAATATATGATTTATAAATAATAACATACATTTCCAAGATTGTAGGAGACACACATACAAACTTCAGGCGACACACTAATGTGTCACAGCACACCATTTGGAAAGCCCTGCTCTAATGAGTACCCAGAAATTCAATAAAATAAGTCTACCAATACAAAGGATTATTATATGAAAATTATATCACTTATTCTCTAAATCATCTTGTAATAAAAATAATGCACCTCTTAACTAAATTTTATAATCTAACATAACAAATTATTCTAATCTAATACTATAACAAAATCCTCAATAAATATTTAGTAAAATAATATAATTCTTTAAAATTTGTTAGTAAGTTTAAAATAGTATTCATTTTTAGCTGTTAACTATTCTAAAAAGCAACAATTTAAGAAAACTAATATTTTTATAGCACTTTTCTAATGTTACAGTAAACAAAAAATAAAACAGTTACAGTCATACACGGTAAAAACACAATATCATCAATTCACCCTGTTTTTCTTAGACAATCAATTAAAGATTTCCATTTAAATAAGAATTTATCTTCTGTTTGATCCTTTAACCTAGTTGTTAAGTTGTCCATTTCCATGATTTCCATGAATCTATTGAACCATTCAGACATTGAAAGGGTTTCTAGTTTTTTCCAGTACTTTGCATAGGTTAATCTCACAGCTAGGAACATGTACAATTTTCTGCTGTTGCTTTTTCAAGTTGGTATGTTATTCCCAAATACCAAGCAAAAATAATTCCTGCTTTTCGGTGATTTGACACTTCAAAATTTTTGCATCGTATTTTAAATTCTGTTCCAAAATTGCTTAGCCTTCTCACGTGTCCAGCACATATATGATACAAAGACTGAACCTGGTCTTGGCATTTCCAACAGGTGTTTCTCATATCCTTATACATCTTTGCAGGTTTTTCTGGGATGAGATATCTGCAAAACATCATTTTATAATAATTTTCTTTGAAATCATAGCAGAGTACATTTTTAATTTCTTTTGTCCATAGCTTTTTGCATTGATTCATACAAATATTATATCCAGTTTTTTGCCCAGTTAATAATGTATACATTAACCTGTTCTTTTTCCATCTCTATTTTTAGCAGAAGTTTATGTAACTTTGTGATCAAATTTCATCATAAGTACATAACAATAATTCAAAATCAGATTGATTCCATTCAGGCTCTTTATTATTCTTGTCTTCCTTAAATCTTAGCTGAAATTGTCTATGTGTAAGTCATTGGATCTTAAATCCTTCTTATTGTAATTGCTGTAAATGTTTCATTAGATAATCTAGGTTGTCTTTATTAATAGATCAGAATATGTTATCCAGCATTGGTCCATTCGCATTTCTGTTCTGTAAAAAGCTTCTTGTGGCAATAACCAAAGAGGGGTTTTTGGACGTATTCTCGACTTATATTTATTCCAAAGTTTCAGTAAGGAACACTTAATACAATGATTATTAGAGGCCATATTGTCCTTAACTTTATCATACCATAACTACACATGCCATCTAAATCTTAAATCATGCCCTTCCAAATTCAAAAGTTTATTATCATCTCGCATAATCCATTTTTAATCCAAATCATAGATGCTGCTGCAAAATAAATTTTTAAATTCAGTAGTCTAAGATCTCCTTGTTCTTTTGAGTCTTGTTAAACTTTAAATATTTTTCTAGGCTTTTGTCTCCCCAAACAAACTTTGACAAATCTCTTTGCCATTGAATAAATGGCATCTCTTTATTCAACATAGAAATCATTTGAAAAAGGAACAGCATTTTTGGAAGGATATTCATTTTTACTGCTTAAATTCTTCCTAGTAAAGACAAATTCAGGTTTTTTTTCCCTGTTTTTCCACGTTCTTAATTTCTTTCCAGGTTTTCACATAGTTATTTTTGTATGATTGTCAGGTATTTCCAGTCAATTTTAAAGCCAATTTTTAATTGAAATTCATTCTTATCTTCACTCTTCATATTCTTTGTCTGAATTTTAGTCTTTTCCTTGTTTTTCAAATTCTTTTACTTCTTCTTACAGCTTCGATATCCACTCCAATGGGTTTTGCAACATAATCACCACATCATCTGCAAAAGCTTTTAACTTAAATTCTTTTCTGATTCTAAATCCTCCTATATCAGGGTTTTGTCAGATGGTTTGATCCAGAACTTCCATTGCTAAAATAAACAAAAGAGAAGACAAAAGACATCCTTGTCTTCTCCCTTTCTGAATAAAAAAAGGACTTGGGCAAATCTCCATTAACTATTATTTTTGCTAGTTGATTTGAATAAATAGCTTTAATCCAAGTTAATGTATTAAGTCCAAAATTCATCTTTTCAATTACCTTAAAAAGAAACTGCCAGTTCAGATTATCAAACACCTTTTCTGCATCTAAAAAAATGCTCCTTGTTTTTCGTTATGACTTTCAAAGTATTCAGTCAAACCTATAACTATTCTGATATTATCTTTTGTTTGTCAACCAAGTAAAAATCCATTTTGATCTTCATTAATATATTTATACATTAGGCTTTCTATTCTTTCAGCTAAGACCAAGGTGAATATCTTGTAGAAATTATTCAGCAATGAAATTGGTCTATAATACTTCAGTACTGTCAAGTCTTGTGTTTCTTGAGGAATTAAAGCAACATTGGCTTCTTTCCAAGAATCTGGAATTAAACAAGTTTCTAAGATCGTTCATTACTATGTGACGTAGGAGCAGTATTTCTTCTTTTAAAGTAAAGAGCACTCAATCCATCTGGTCCAGAAGTTTTCCCTGATTTCATATTCTGCTTAGCCTGTTCAATTTCTGTCATAGTAATCTAATCCACTCTTTTTCTTCTTCTGTTAGCTTAGGTAAGTGTTGTTTCTTCAAATATTCTTTAATCTTAATCCACTCTTTTTCTTCTTCTGTTAGCTTAGGTAAATGTTGTTTCTTCAAATATTCTTCAGTCTTAATATCTTCACTTTCTTTCCTTGAATATAATTTTGAAAAGCATTCATGAAGAATTCTTTGTAAATCTTTACCTTTGATAAATGCCTGATCCCCTTCTTTTAACTTCATTTTTTTTTTTTTTTTGGTCATTCCTTTCTTAATCTATAAGCAAGCCATTTTCCTGGTTTATTTGCATGTTCAAAATTTTTCTGTTTCAAAAACTTCAATTTTTTGCCCACTTCCTCCACCATCAACGTTGGTAACTGATTTCTGAGTAACCTTAATTTTAAAAAGATTTCTTCATACTCTGGTGAACATTTTAGGCATCCTCTTTAATCTTAATTTAATCTGAGATTTTTGTGTGTGTACTGCATTTGTTTTCTCTAAAGCTCTTTATTTAATTGAATGAAATGTTCTCTCAGATGTGCTTTTCTTGCCTCTCAAATAAATCTAGTATTTGTCCCTTTGTGTAAATTTCTTTGAATAAATTCTTTAATCTCAGTCTTAATCTTCAGCAATATTTCTGAATTATCCACAAAGATTCATTTAACCTCCATCTAAATTCTTTATTAGTTATTTTAATATACATCATAACAGGATTGTGGTCAGAAACAGTCTTTGGGAGTATTTAAACTTTATGAATGTTATCAGCCCGCATTTGGAGATCTATATCATATCCAACTTGGAATGAGATTTTTGTCACTCAGAGAAGGTGTAGTCTTTTTCATTTGGATATTTAAGTCTCCATATATCTATCACCTGTAAGTTATCCATCACTTTGAAAATTAAGATTTTTTTAAAATATCCATAGAAGAAGATGTATCTATCTGTTGGAATATTACTCCATTCCAATTGCCCATTAGGCAGTACTTATAAGATATTTGATTAAACAAATTATTCAGTTTTTGAGTTAACATTGACTTCTGTAAAACGGGTACACAAACTCCTAACACAATTTTTTCCCTCATTGAGAGTTGTTTCAACACCAATAAACCTACCCTCATCATCTGAAATAATTAATCTTGGAGAAAACCTTGATCTTATATATAAAATGAAAATGACACAACTTTTTATTTGACCTAGAAAGATACATCCTTCATCTAATCTTTTTTGCATTAAAAGTTTTTGATCTCATCTATGTATATGTATTTCTTGTAAACAAATAAATACCAAATTCAATTGAATTTCAGTTGAAAAATCTTTTTCTTCTTTTGGGCTGTATTCACCCTCTTAATGTTCAAGGTCAACAATTTATATTCCATTTTAAGATTCAAATGAAGGAAGGCCTATTTTATTCTTTATAACCATTGGCATTAATCCAGAGTCATCACTCTTCTCTTGAGTAGTTGAGGCAGTCATATCAACAGATAAATGTGTCATTTCTTGTTGTTGACCAGCATCTGTAGTCTCCTCTTTAGTTTCTTCTCCTGGCTTTGTGGATCTTTTGTCCCTCCATTATCCATGTCTCTTTCATATTCATCTTTGTGGACTCTTATGAAATCATTCATCTTTTCAATAGAGTTCAATCAAAATCTTTCATTTCTGAATTTAAAATTAATCCTTGAAGTCAGTCCCAGGTAAAGGGGGTATTCTTTTAAGCATGCTCACCAGTGGATTATAAAGCTTTTTCCCCCCTCAAAATTCTGGCTGGAATCTCCTTCTTAAGAATGAGCTGAACTCCTTAAGAATGAGCTGAACTCCATCCAGGATGATTTACAATGACATTCAAAGACTTTATCTCCAATTTCTAGATGAAAACTGAATGATGACATCTTTTGGGACTTTCATTCTTCTAGTGTAAGCAGAATTCAAACTATAAGTATCACTTATATGATGTTCTATTTAATCTTCATCTTTCTGCATAAATTTTCCTATGTTTTCAACTATTTTATCTTGTACTTTATTTATCTTTTCCTCTGGTGGCACTCTAAGATGAAGATAATTTTCCTTCTCTCATAGTTCCATTAATACCATCCTACTCCCAATCATTTTATCAATGATATAGCCTTACAAGTTTTGACAGCAGAATAAATGAACTTTGCAACTTCTTCTGTTACCTTTTTTTTCAGTATCTCTTAGCATGTACCTCAGATACCAATCCAGAGGTCTTCTTGAGAATTTAACTCAGTATTAGTGTTATTAGCCTTGCCCTATCATCCTTATAGAAGTTACATGAGAAGAGAACTTATGATAGGGATTCTACTAATCCCACAGGGGCACACACATTCATTATATTCAATTTGTTGGAACCAACCCCCTAATATAGCAGATGGAATTACATTAAATCTGGCTTTGCTAAATGCCCAGTGGCATTTTTGGATACTTAGGTTATCTAAATAGTTTGCACCCGCATTCAGGTAGAATGACAAACCGAGATTACTAGGATAGCAAGTAGTACATGCAGTGGATAAAGAGTATTGAATATCAATATCCGTAGTTCACTATGAAAGGATTGACTTTACTGTGGACAAATTAAGTGTAAGAAGGAAGCTGTCTGAGAGGCCTAGTCTCTGAAATTTTTCATTAACTGCTTTGGACAATTTTGTTTTATATGTATCTCTCTGTATAAGGCTGATATAACCAGACTCTGGACCTGCAAAGAGGAGTCTCAACCAATAGCCCAGTGCCCATCTCCAGGCAGTACACTCTAACGATGAGCAGCCCACTTCCATATGTAGTGTTGCTGATGGAACACAATTTGATAAGCCAAACAATTTCCTGAGAAAAGTTGATAAACCACATTCTACTAGTGGAAAGAAACCTATAATCCACAGTGGTATGCCAAATAGCAATTGAGGTAGAACCTTAGCTTGATGTAACCTGCATGCTGTAGGTATAAACTGACCTTCTTTAGTATAGAAGAAGTGGATTATAACTTTGCTGCTGTTAATTGCAGATTGAATAGCTGCAGCTTGATGTAGTTTCCAAGCTCCAGAGGCTGGGAAGGTAATGCCTAGGCGCTTAAAACATTTAACCTGTTCAATTTTCTTGCCCTCTATTACCTAGTTTGTTGTGGTTTGATTTTTAGAAAAAAAACATACTTTTGGATTTACTATAATTAATGTTTAGCTGATTTTCCTCACAGTAGTTCATGAAAGGTCTTAACAATAATCTCAGTCCAACTTTGGTGTAGAAAGGAGGACTGCATCATCCGCATACAAGAGTAGGGGAATGTTGACTGAGGCCAGTTTTGGGGGGGTGAAAGGCTTCTAGTGAAACACATGTGGCAAGATTATTCAGATACTAGTTAAATAGTGTGGGTGCAAGAATGCATCCCTGGCGCACACCTCTTTCAGTAGGGATAGACTTAGTAAGAATACCTCGTAAACCAGATCTCACTTGTAGCATAGTATTTCTGTATAAATTCATGATTAACCAAAGTAATCTTTTATCGATTGAGAAAGCGAGGAGTTTGGCCCAAAGTCTATTTCTAGAGATTGAACTGAAAGCCAATTTTAAATTTATAAAGGCAATATGCAAGTTAATATTCTGGGCACAGGAGTATTTCTCTGCCAAATGGTTCAGAACTATAAAGTGATCAGTAACTATCTTTCCCTTTCTAAAGCCTGTCTGCTTATTCCCAAGAAGAACATCAGCCTCTATTCATTCTGTTAGTTGATTATTGAAATAGTAGCAGTATATTTTGCCTAGTACTAACAACAAACTGATAGGTCTGTAATCTGTCATGTCTATTCTATCTCCATTTTTATATATAGATATTGTGATGGCTTGAGACCAGCTATTTGGTAGCTGAGCTGTTCGACTGATATGAGTAAAGAGGGTTGCCACCATGTGATGTTAGTTTTTAACAATTCCGGCATGATTAGGTTAGGATTTTACCTCATGTCGGGTCACAGGTGGCCACTCAGGGGCATTTAGTAGGCTTGACAGAGCAAATTTTAATGCTTCTAATGTCACTGTCTCTTTCCCCCCACTATCTCTAAATAGAGTAGAGAAATAGTCTTCCAATATACATGGTGGTATGTTACAGTGTGGTGATCCCTCCAGATTACCTAGCATACCTGTAACCATAGCCCAGAACTGCTTGGTGTTTTTATGCAAGGAGGCATCAATTAATGCTGACCATTGCTTTTGTCTGATTTCCCTATTTTGATTTATCACTAATTTTTTAGTATTTTTTTGTTTTATAACAAATCTTAGGCAAGACTCGACAGTTATCCTTCCTGTATTGACAATACAAATTCCTTAAAGCATTGTTTGTCTCAAAGCATTCTTTGTCTGAGCCTATCCTCTTATGTCTGGAGGTTCTGGATCTATTCTCCATGCTCCCCAAAGTCATAGTCAACACTGTGAGGAGCAATAAGTAATTTTCCAAAGCAGATTACTCATCTTGTGATTCAGTAATGCAGTTTTTCAACTGACTGCATACAGATGAGTTTAGTGTTTTTGAAATCTTACGACTCATCTGTGCACCTCAATCTTTTGTTTCTGACTTTTACTACTGAACTATCCAGCTGGTATTGAGGTCTTGAATGAATATTGGTGGAAAATCTGAGAGTGAAAGAAAGGGAAAGATGGTCACTTTCAATTCTGTCTGGTACAGAAAATTTTGCTATAAATTTGTAGATAGATTTAGAGACTAAGATATAGTCAATTGTACAGCTGTCTGTTGATGATATATATGTATATTCCCCATGTTTTTAAAATCATGGGTCTCCATTGATTATTTTTAAGGCAGGACATCCTGCCATCTGGGCAAAGCATATATCAGCATAATTAATTTTGGCATCTTTAGAGTGTCTATTATAATCAAACACATAGTCCTCCAGTTCACTGAGATGCCAATCTCAAGATGAAGAGTATGTCATTATTGGGGCCAATTCTGGTATTAAAATCCCCCCATGCTTTAGGGAATTGTGTCTCTAAATTGATTATATAATTTTTTAAGGTCTCCCCCTCTGGATTGATTTCGTCTGTTGTGACCATTGGAGGGACATATACATTGACCAGTAATAAAGATGCAAAGCTGAGGTCAATTAAATATGCCATGACTATCTGTCCACTGTATGGTAAACATTTGCTATAGGCTTTGAGGGAAGTAGAAATCAGAAATGGCTAGTCCTGCTTTCGGTCTTCCTTTGCCCCTTGGGGCAAGTGCAGGTAGGACCATAGTGACAGCCATTGAAATCCAGATTTGCTGACTGTCACATCTCTTGAAGGCATATTATATCATAGTCTTGTAAAAAAGTCAATAAGCTCAGCATCTTTGGATTCAGCATTCCACCCTGCTATGTTCCAGAATAAAAAAATTATCTGAGAATTTGCCTGAGATTTTTCTGATAGATTTGTATCTTGGAAAGTAAGAGGAAGACAGTGAGAACCAGATGTTTTAGTGAATTTAAAGATCTCCATCCTATTCTCTGATTGTCAATCTAGTATTTCTATCTTTGCCAGAATTTTGTTTTCGTCACAGAATATAGAGCCATTATTCAAAAGATACCTTGCCCTCGATAACTGTTTACTGGTCCCAGAATTGCTGGTTATGTCGGTATCATTTCTACAATTTTCCATCTCAGGTACTACTATTAGATCCCTATTGTTATTTGCTACAACCAAGTCATCAGTATGATGAATAGTTGTTTACTCCTGAAGAAACCAATCCATTTTTCTATCTTTCTCCTCAGATATTACATGATTTGGCTCCAGATCTGTATATTTTGCCTTTTCTATTATTCTACTACCTTGGAGATGAATAAAGTATCCCTCAAAAGAATTAACCTATTTATAATCTCAATTTGTGGCAATATTGGCAAGGCTTGAAATGTTTTCAGAAGTGACTTTTCCTCATCAATGATTGAGTCTTTAAATGTATTAGATGAAGGTATCTTAACAGAAGTGTTTACTATTGTTTGTTTCTCTTGAGGAGTCTGAGCTGTACATGTCCCAAACTCTATTAAGGCCCTTTTCACATGGCATTCACCATGCGAAAGGGACTCTGGAGCATCGCACAATTGTAAGGAGTGGTCCACATGATGTCCTCGCAATTGCACAATGCTGCTGGGGCCAGCAGGCGGCAATCGCGCACTATTTCATTTTTGGCTTGTAGCTGAAAATGGTGCACAATCATGCATTGCTCCAGGGCCTTGCACACACTTACCGTGCATGTGGAGCCTCTGGAGTCAAGGTGCTCATGCTTCCTGCCCCAGCGCAGCCTGGGAAAATCCCAGGCTGCACTGCAGAAGGAAGCGAAGGAGCCCTCACGCTGCCTGCTCGCCAGCAGGCAGCGGCTGTGGAGGTGAAGCAGCAGAGACGCGAGAGCCTCTTGCAAGAGGCTGCTCACACAACCCCCGTGCCCCAGGGCCACGAAAAGGTAAGGTGCGGAAAGGGCCTTTGTCAATAAGATTAGTTGGCTCACTATGATTTAACTCACTGGAGGAGGAATATTTAATTAGTGGGATTGGAGATGCATTATTTTCAAAGTATCGGGAGACAGTCATACCCCAATTTAAAAGTTTGCTCCTAAGAAAATATGCTTTCTTGGTTGAACTCTCACTTGAAAAAGTTGTGACAGCTTGAGCATGAGTGTAGTTGTAAAACAAATACACTACATGATCAATCTCGGTCAGTGTAAGAATCCAATTTGCTACTTGGTTTTGTATATGCAAAAGATGTTTCTTTCCCTCAAACTGAGATAATATACCCAAGGGTTTTGGGTAATTACTAATAACCAGTTTTTGTTTAGCTAAGGTTAGACTCCAGGTCTTGTTTTCTATATTATCCTATGGAGTTCTTCCATTGAGGGTCTTTCTTTTCATTATGATGTAAATTTTCTTAAAAGCTTTTTCCCAAGGATCTTGGTTGTCCAGTTCTCTTCTGCTGTTACAAATATATAAAAGCTGATGGGAGTCAGTATAATCTCCATTCCTGGTACTCAGGTTCTTTTGTACAGGGTTCTTTGCTATTTTCTTAGTTTTCTGTAGTTTGGTGGATTTCTTTTTATTCTTTGTTGTTTTTAGGTTCTTCTTCAGCAAAATATACAATTTTTGGAAATTCATCCTTTCACAGATCAGCATTGACCTGTCCTCTTTCACTGATCTTTTGATGTTCTTGCTCTTCTTTGTCATATTAATCATCTTTTGTGGGGGCTTCTGTTTCTGGTGGATATCTTCCTGTTGGATTTCTTAAGCTTCTTTTTTTGGTGGCGAGAATGTGATGGATGATCCTCAGGAGTTGATGGCTTTCTCTCACCTGTAGATTCCAGCCTTATTAGAGCTTCCATAATGACTGTGAGCAAACCATTACATTCAGCAAGGTAGGTCTTAATTGATTATATATCCTTATTCATATCATTGGGATACCACTCCGGATCTGCTAGGGTCTCTGACATCTTCCTGTCCTGATTTGTTCTACTCTGAGAGGTAGTGCTCACTGGTGTACTCGCAATGTCATTTAGAGTTTCTAGAATGACTTAATTTCTCTGATCTTCTGAAGTCATGGCCTTTTCATTATTCATAGCCAGAGTAATTTCATCTGCTAGGGTTATATTACTCACATTATATGGGTCAAACAGGATCTATCTGTGATCTAAAGTCCAATCTAACACTGTATTGGAGGGCAGATCAGGTCCTGGGTCATTTATTTTTATCACTGGTGAAAAATATACAGAAATTTTTCTTTGTCTCAGTTGTTTTGTTTGTTCCATTTGTTTCATTTGATTCTTCTTTCTATTGGGAGGAGAATCCATAAAATCAGGTGACAAGCCCAATTTCTTATGACCTTGTCTGGTAAGAATCCCCATAGTTCACAATGGCTCCACTTTTACTTTTACCCCTGCTCTTCTCCTCTTCTTCTATCTGATGTTTGTAAGTTTGCTTTTTTTGCTACCTCCCAATGATGCTTATTTTTCTTATTCCAAAGATGTTTGTCCAAAATATATTTTCAAGATTTTGTCAGGGGTTATAGAAGAATAATAAGTTGGTTTCTGATTTAATTCATTTACTATTAGGCTTCTCAGTAATAATAATCATTGGAGAGTTAGGAGTTAGAAGTTAAAGCAAGGAGCAACTGTCCCTTTAATTATTCAGAACACCAAACATTTAGTTAGATAGTAGCATTAGTTTTAGCTTGCTTATTTTGTTCTCTCTATCTTCTGCTTTTCTAGTATATCTTATGCTTCTCTTAAGATTCTAAATCCTTCTTGCTTCCCAAGGATAGTTAGGCCCTTTCCGCATCTTACCTTTTCGCGGAGGTGGGGGGTGGCGTTCGCGCGAGCAGCCTCTTATGCAAGGCGCTCACTTTGTTTCTCCTTCCTTACTGCAGCTGGCTTGCCAGTCACGTGAGCGCCACACGAACGCCCCACCCCTTCCTACCACAGCACAACCTGGGAATTGCAGGCTAGTGCTGAGGCAGGAAGTGCGAGCGGCCCGGCTCCTGACCTACCACAGCGCAGGTAAGTGCGCACGGGCCCTGGGAGCCTTGCACGACTTTGCTATTTTCGGCTTGAAGCCGAAAATGAAAAGGTGCGTGCACGGTTCGCGGTAGGCTTGTGAGCATCGCGTAAATGGGGAGTGTGTCGTATGGACCACTGCTCCCATTTACGCGATGCTCAAGGGGCCCTCTTGCAAAAAAAAACCTGCGTGCGAAAAGGACCTACGTGTTGTTCAGATACCAACAGAGTTCATAGCTGAAGAAGAAGCTAATGGGTGGCTCAAAATGCTTGTTCTGTTTGTTGAATACACTATCTACAATTTGTTGAGTACATTATCTACAATTTCCCAACAGTTCCACAAGGCAGCAAGTATTATACCAAGCCAAATTAGCTAGACAAAATAAAAGCTTCAAAGGCCACATAAAGCTTCATTAACAGAGAAAATTACCAGAGCTCCATAGAGCACTCCTTACTGTGTCTCTACCATCTTTGATTCCCCTTATCCTGTCATATGAGGGCGATCAGGCTGCAACAATTGTTACCTCATTGATTGTTACCACTTGATGACCACCACACGCTCAGCTAAAGCCTGAGCTTTTAGGACATTACTCAGGTAGTTGGACAAATGCTACCTCCTATCTGGGTATGCTGCCAGGACCACCCCATAAAGACAGTGTATTCCACCAGCCAGTTGTTGAATGAATGTTCAACCACCCCACCTTTCTCCTCGCTTTTTCTCCTTCTATCACTTTTGGGCACACACCCTTCCTCCTCCTCTTGTTTGAGGAGCAAAAATATATCCACATAGTATCCAATAAGTATACACTCCCTAGTGCATTTGTCCAGGTGTATACCACGAAGAATCCACGTGATCCCCCAAAATATTAAACTGGACAATCTCCACTGCACCATCCTCCCCTTCCTACGCTGCCCAGGGGCTGCTAGGAACCTGGCTTCCTTTTCCCATTCTTCCAATGGTCCAGGCTGGGAACATGGGTAGCTGCCTTCCAGGAGCCTGTGGAGGATAGGTGGGCAGAACTGAGTGAGGCAACCTGCCCAGTAAGGAGTTGCCTCAATGAAATTAGCCCAGATGAATATACAGCTGTGCACCAGAAGGCACAGCAAAGTGAAGAGGCCCAAAACGGGAGGAGAGCTGGCTAAAAATAACCAACCTCAAAATGAGTATGCCAGCTAAGAAATAGCTAGCTTCCAAGTTACTAGACAATGGCCCCAAAAAGAATTGCCATGATGTGTGAATGGGGGAGAAGGAGTTGATAACTTCTGCCCACCTGAATTGACTGGGCAGAGACTTAGATGGCCCCAAGGCACCAAGCCATGATGGTATCACTCCCCAAATAGTGCTGCATGGCAGAGGAGTGCATGATACAGCTCAGGGGGAGGAAACAACCCCCAAAGTGATCCCAGCTCTAGCCCTGAAAAGGGCCTTATTGATGTTCAGCTCTTCTCTACATCTCTCCAGATGCTGTCCTCAGTCACCCCACTGCTGTCTCACTCTTCCCACTGTTCTCTCACTTTTCCCACTGCTTACTTGTGTTACTACCGTGAACTGACCTGGCCTTTGGTAACCTCTAGATATCATTTTGATATCATAATTCGGCCCTGCTCTGCCACCAGCCAAGTGTTTGTGAGGCCACCAAACAAGCGCGAAGCTGGGCATGGCTATTATCTGCTGAGTCATATTTGTTTACACCAAGGCAAGCCAGAAACTGCCAGATCTGCTTTAGGGGACCTCCCGAAACAAACACTTTCATTACAAATGTGTGTTAAACAAAGAGACCTTCTGCCCTGAGAGGGCACCCTGGTGAGCTGAGTGCTTTAACTACCAAGCTAGCTGCATCTACATACTGGCCATACTATTGTCAATTTGGACCATAACTCAATCATGCAGATTCTGACCTTTTGGAGACATTGTCTCTGGCCCAAAGCTCATTGTTTTGGCCCAAGACCAGGCTATCCAACGGTCATTCTTTCCCTGATAAAAATCCCCAGTTCCGAGAGTTCCTCGGACTTCGCTGGACTTTCACCCCACCTTGCTGCCGCTTCTTCTGCGAATTCCCCTGGGCTGCTGTGCTGAGTTTCCTTCTCTCCAGTTGGCTTCTAAAGGACTGCAAGAAAGGAGACGTATCACCCATTCCCCAAAAACTCTTATTTTCCTATTTAGTAGTGAAGTTGCGTTTTCTTATTAACTTGCCTACTTGTTAATAAATATTCTTGTTGCTATTTTAACCGTTTGTCTGCTCACTGACCTGACGCTGTATACATTGGGTAAAAGATCCCCACTAAGTTACCCTGCCTCTCATTAGCTAAGAGAGTGCTCGAGTTAATTTCCCCATCTTGGTTGTGTTTGTTTGGTTGTTTGGGCGCCCCTCCCGGGATCCCCAATTCACAGGGTAACACTTGCCATGCTCCCACTGCTCACTCGCCACTGCCAGTCTTTCTCTTAGGTCTCCCAAGGTCATCTTCAGCTGATGCTCCAAAGCAAATTGACCTCCTACTGAAGGGAGCTTACTTATATATCCCTTGCCCAGACAAGAGGGAAGACTACAGTCAGTTCTGGCCCAGGTAGAGGCAGCCCATGAGTTTAAGCTGTCAGGTTTAAACTGATTGGCTGCCAGCAACAGAAGCCTTCCCAGTTCAGTCCAACATCACACAGGCTGCTGGGAAGGTAGAAGTGGCTGCTGATCATCCAAGAAGCCACATGAAGCCTGTGTCGCCATTCCAAGCGGTAAATTTGCTGCCCAGAAAGTTGGGCAGCCTGAATTATTGAATATGTAGAGATGGATAAATTGACAGCACTGTTAAGAGATGGTCTTGTTACTGATTACAAAAAAAAAAAAAAGGGAAAGAGTTATGTTTAAGTTCAACTGGAGGAATACAAGAAGCAAGAAGGTTTGATTAATTCATAAAGTTAGATTTATTATGATGGAAAATTACAGCTTTGTGATATTAAGTTTATATTTTTAGTGACTTATCTGGCTAACAGGAGATAAAGTTTTACTTATTATTACAAAAATAGATAAAAGTAAGTAAAGAACTTAGAGGAATATAATTAAAGATAACTAATTACTGTTCTCTGAGAAGTTGGAAGTCAAATGGGTATTTGTATTTCCCTTTTATGTTTTGGTTAGTAGCAGTTTGGTAGTTTATATATTTATATATTAGTTTAGTTTGGTTTGGTTTAGTTTAATTTAATTTGTCTTTTTGTAGTGAAGCTTTTTTATGTTTCATTGTCTTATCCCCTTATATGTAGTCTTATATTTCTTTAAAAGTATATCAATAAAAAATATTTTTAGAAAAGAAAATATATTGGCCACTTCACACCAACATAGAGCATTCTTAGATCTCAGGGCCCAACTCCCGTCCTCCAATCCTCAGAGCAAGAGAAGAAATCTCAAGAGTGAGATCTGTGATCTTTGGTCAATGTGAGAACCAATGGCACTGCAAGGCCTTCAGGAGATCATAAGGGATTAAGGGGCTCTGGGTGGAAAGCTGAAGGACCTCAATGCACAGATTGTCATTTTAGCTCCCCTCCCAGTTGAAGGGCATGGCCTAGGAAGAGAGGGAAAAGTAGCCATGGTAAGCAACTGGCTCCACAGATGGTGCCATCAGGAACGGTTTGGCTTCTTGTACCATGGTCTGCAGTTTCATAAAGATGGTCTTCTGACAAGTGATGGGTTACACCTCACAGCAGGTGGCAGAAACATTTTTGCTAAGACTCTCACAAATCTGTCCAGGAGGGCTTTAAACTGAATTATTGGGGGGTGGGGAAGAGTTGTTGTGCCTTCAAGTCATTTTTGATTTGAAGGCTAACCTATCACAGGTTTTTCTGGGACCGACAGTATGTTGTGTGCCCAAGGTTTCTATAGCTAAGCAAAGAATCAAACGCTGGGCTCCAGGGTCATAATCCAGTGCTCAAACCACTATATTACCTTGGGTCTTATGGCAGTGGAAGAAAGTATTCTTGAAGTTAGGAGTTCATCAACTGCTAGAGATTATGGCCAAATGTTATGGGGAGAATGGGTCCAAGGGTCCAAGAATCCAACAGTGGAAGGGGGAAAATAAGCAGCTGGGGTAATGACCCATTGTCTTATGTTTCTCTACACAAAGCATGGGAAATAAAAAGGATGAACTTGAACTTATAGTACAGCAAAGCACATATGACATAATAAGCATCAGTGAAGCCTCGTGGGATGAGTCTCATGATTGGAATGTAGCAACAGAAGTGTATAACCTATTACAGAGAAATAGGCCACACAGGAAAGGAGGAGGAATAGTCCTGTATGTCAAAGAGGTTTACACCTGTAAAGAGATCCATGACTTACATCCTGGAAGCCAGGTTGAGAGCTGCTGGGTAAAAATTAAATGAGAAAGAAACAACAGAGATGTCATTGTGAGTGTCTATGGCCATTTCCACACTACACTGCTATAGTGCTATTATTCCACTTTCAACATCATATGGAGTCCTGAGGTTTGCAGCTTAGGGAAGGGCATTTAGAATTCCCAGCCAGAGAGCTCTTTTGCCTCAGTAAACTACAAACCCCAGAATTCCACAGGATGTTGAAAGTGGAATAATAGCACTATGAAAGTGTAGTGAGGAAATGGCCTATTACAGACATCCAAGCTAGGGTAAGGGATGAAGCCTTCCTGAAAAAATGAAGAACCATCAGAAAAGAGAGTTGTTGTAGTAATGGGAGATTTCAACTATAATTCTTTCCGTCTGTCTGTCTGTCTGTCTTTCCCACGTCTCCCTACAGATTGAGGTGGAGAACAACAATAGATTAGACATGTAATGCCTCTTAAAAAAGCATATAAAATACATTATAAAGAATAAAACATACTTTTAAATCATTCATTTAAAAATAATCTGGGTAAGCCTGCTGGAAGAGATTTTATCAATATCAATAGTATTATAATCATTATGGTTATTGCAGCAGAGGAGAAGGTAAGGGAGAATTCCACACTCTGATTGCAAAAGAACAAGGAGCAGGAGCAGAATTAGTGCCAGCCAGTTAAGGTAACAAGTTGATTGGAACTACCTATGAAAAAGTTTGGAAAATAACCCTGTTTTATTAAAAGCGATGCTTCGAAAAATATTTAAACAGCTGGGAAAATGTATGGATATATTGTTCAAGGTAAGGTTTGAAAAAATTTTCTTTGGTTGCTCTACAGCTCAGTGTAGTGTAGTGTTAAAAGCAGTGCTGGGCAACATTTTGATTTCTCTCTTCAGTGCAAAGACTGGAAAAGTTAACCACAGACATATTTTCCCATTTGCTGTTTAAATGGCATGCTTTGCGCAACCTGTGGTTGATTCTTAATATGTCATGCTTAATGACATCTTAATGACATCTCCAGGACCTCCCATGGATGATCTCACCAAGCACTATCCTTTGGTCTTTAATACTGGCCCTAAAATTTCAGAGTCTAGGCTGCTCCAGCTTACAAGTAAATTTGATGGTACTTCTCTGAATGAGAGGCAAGAAGCAGGGGAGGAAAGAAATCTCTGTGAAGCATAGCAGTTATTATATACACATTATGATCAACCTCACAGGGATAGTTCTAAGTATAAGATTCAAGTCAAGTTTTATTAAAATTGCTGCACTTTGCTGAAGTTATTAGTACTGATAGACATAATCTTTCTTGCAGAACCTATTAATGGCTGTGTTTTGAATGGGACTATTCTTGAGGTAAGATAATATTTTGAAAGTGCTTTATCTTCCTGTTGGGGTTTATTTACAGTCTATCTGATCAAAATGTTTCTATATTTGCCTCAATTGAACTATGAGAGGTGGAGGCAAAGTATCTTTCCCTTTTAAGAGGGTACACGAGCTGTAGCAATTCAGGTGTCACATTACTGAATGATAAACAGTACAAAAACACTTGCCTTATGGAGAGAAAAGACCTAGGAGCCTTGGAAGCTGCCTGAATTGGCCTATCTATCTCAATATTGTTTGCATGGACTAGCAGCTGTTCTCAGAAGGTCTTACATGGGAAGCATTCTCTGACCTATTTGAAAATTCATGGGGCTGAACCTGAGAAAGTGTGAGCTCTATTGTGTTACAGCCCTCCTCTACTTTTCCCTGTTGTTTAGTTTTCTATGACTCAAACTTGATAGAAGCTTTCTGACATGATCAGTGACAAGTTTGCCAGTGAAATGAAAGATGACATCTTTTTTCCATATTTCCAGCATTGCCCAGCATAGGTATATTCCCTCACCTTTCTTCCTCAGTTAGGTAGTTAAGGTTTCACTTAATACTTTGGCACATAACTGGTGCTTTATAATACCCCCAAATAGGGAATAAGATTTACCACATCCTTTAACCTTTATTAATATTTATAAAACTGTAGCACAATGCTCACTAAAATATGTATCAGTAAAAGAAAAAAAATAACAGAATTATTAACAAATTAAAAACAGATGGGTGGTCTTCCAGGGGGCATATCTCACCGGATCTAGCCAGCATAGCTAAAAGAGGAGGAGGAGGATGGGAGTTGCTGCCCACTGCTGCTTTGGTAGGGTGCGATGACATGATGTATTTTTAAATAATATCTCTGTTCTCATTCAAGTTTTTTGCCAATATTTTAGTTTTAATACTTCCATTCATCAATAAATTACAATGAATATTCCTTTATTTACAAGATCCTATTTTTTAATAATAATACCACCTTCAGAGACATAATTTTGAAAATGCTACTATATGACCTTTCACCCAATATAGATTTGATACACCCTAACAGTTGCCAAATTTGAAATATATATATATATATATATTTTACTGCCTTGAAGTAGTTTTATTTTCACTAAGAGAAAATTCAAGCTCTTCTTTCCTCTCCCTCCTAGCTCTCTCTAACTTCTTCATGAATAGTTCCATATTCAGACTTTTCTGCTGCAATTCTATTACTGGAGCCATTTGTTTTTTCCTTAATCCCTTTACATTTCCAGCTTGTATCCAGTTACCAGCTTCATCCTCCCATAGTTTGGTTTAACAGCATTCATTTCACAGCACTTTAAATGACCAACCAGATGGCTCAACTTACCAAATGGAATCATCTTGCAGGAGTCATCTGGTTTCCCAGGCTTTTATTGAACAGAGTGATTAAGGAAGACACAGACAATCTTTGCCTTGATATGAACTTTTATGGGTTTCAGTGTGTGAGCAGATGTTGACAAGGCCTTGTGAGGTTTTCATTCACTATTTCATCTATTTAGCAAACTTCTTTATTTAAAAAAAATCTGTTCATCAAATATTTACCAATTCCCTCACAGTATTACTGATATTGTGGTATTTGATTCTGATTTGCTGCTTATGTATCCAGTAATCTCCCCCCAACCCCCAAAAAGCATGGTTTTGACATAAAAGAACTATAAGCTGTTGGATTAAGTACAGTTACGTAATTTCTGGTAAGCTAAGATTTGGGAATTTGAGGTTTTCTGTAAAAACCTGGGCCACTGGAAAGGGGTTGCTACATCACAAAAATATAGTAATGTTTCATTTCCTGTAGAAATCAATATATCCCATATATGTGATCTCCTTTTAAATATAGGGCTTTGCACACATATGAAGGGGATCAGGATCCCAGAAGCCTAGAAAGATTTGTGCTGTAGTAATTGGCATGTCTTTTCTGTAAGTGTACCTCTAGTATTACATTCATCTCCAACTGGTGGCTTGTAATGTGCAAATGGAAAATGGGAAGGTGGAATGGAGACAAGGAAAAAGATAGATGGGGAAAAGGTAGAAGAGTAAGTGATGAAGAAAAAAGAGGGGAAGGGAAAAATAAATGTGGAGAAGGGGAGGAACACAGACATGGGGCCAACCCATATGCATCATTATGAATAACTGGTTATGTTTCCTGTCTCCACCTCCCAGAAGTCAGTGTATTTTGTCAGAAATGCCCCAGTATGCATTTCAGTAGCTCCCCCACACCTGCCTGCATCCTTATCACAGTTTGTTACAATACTGTTTCCCCATTCCCAGCACTGTCAGGAATGCAATAAAGTCACAATAAGTGATGATTCAAAATCATACTTTACGTAATGACTTCAGTGTCCAGACTGAGGAAATGTGGACAGGAGCGAAGCAGTTATGCAGTTCCTCCCCCATGTGGTTCTTAGGTATCAGACTTCTTATCTCACTGCAGCTGCATTCCATTCTAGCCTTCCCATGCCTCTGTGCTGGGCACCTATTTCCCTAACAGTTGTTGTAATTCTTTTGGTGGACTGACTGCTTGACAAGCACACTGTTTCCCAGCTGATCCCATCATCCCCTCACATCACTGTAAAGCCCAATAAAACATAAAAGCAAGGTGACTCCCTAAAAGCATGGAAGAATGAGCAAAGCAAACCTGACAGATGCACATAAATGACAAAACTTAATTGAAATATTTACAAGGTGCTTTGTCCCATGTTTTAGCGTAGTCTTTCCCAACATGACAGTTTCCAGGCATGATGGACTCCCACCACTCCATGAAAAATGATATTATGGGGTTTGTATTTCATGTGGGAGAAAATCCAGGTTGTAAGAAGACAACTTCAAAATGACAAAATGAACACTGGAAGTACCAATAAAAAAATGTGCCTCAAGGGGTCAGTAGTGACAATCTCAATGCCATTTGTTGCAAATCCAATCATCTGTTTCAATAACAAAAATAAAATAAAATAAAATATTTTAATAATTTAATAATGATCAAAACAATATTTTGATTACTTATTGATTTCTGGCAATAAATTAGTCTCCCAATTTCTAACAATTAACATTCTCAACTAAATTTTCAAATCTAACATTCCAGGTTCTTTCTGAACTAAAAACTAGCTGTGTGATGGCCCTCTTGTGTGCTGTGTGCTGTCACTTGAAGTGGGGGGGAGGGGGCAAGATTATTCTAATTTGTGCATTGTGTTTTTATCATAACATGTAGTTTGACCCAGCTATGAGGTGGGCAAAGAATGAAGAATAACTGATGAGGAAAGAAGAATGAACCCAAAAGAACATTTTTATTTTTATTTTTATTTGTTTTATTTAAAGACCTTTCTACGTGCAGATATACAATAAAATCATTTAAAAATAAATATAATACAAAGACATATTAAAAAATCAATAGTTTGATCATTTTGAACATGTTTTCAGTTTTCAGTTTTCAGCTACTAAAGCTCCATTACATCCCTTTTATGTGTAATCTTAAATGGAAGACCAAACATACAAACCAATAAAAAAGGATCCCATGTTTCAAGCTAGAATTAAAGAGGGATCCAGAGTTTAGAAAAGTTATAAGTTACTAATCTATCATATGTTTATACTTAAAATTCCAGTAAATAAATAGGTGCCTTACATCCAGACTATATTCATGTATTTTCCCTTACAGGAAAGTGTATTTAATGCTATGGATGAGAGAAGAAAATTACTGTGCAAACAAATGGGTAGTAGTTTTGATTGTCCAGTAGTGTTAGCATATTACAGTGTTTTTCATGTATAACATTGTTTTTCGCTTGAACAATCAAGAATGGGTATGAATGAAATAAAGTTCAAAATGAGAGTGTTTCAAACATTTTGTAAATGCTTTGTTTGTAGAATGTAAGCCTTGATTTCTTTTCATCTGGTTAGAAATTGTCCATTTGTTTCTAATTAGACAAAGTCATCGTTCAGAACTCTTGAATTTGTTCTTTCAGCCAGGGAAGCGTGTGTTGTTGGATGAATGCACCAGCTGCCAGTGCAGCCAACAGAGTGGATTGTTTCTGAAATACAAATTGACATGTGGGGTAAAAACCTGTGAACCTTGCCCCAAGGTAAGAGACCTCTATTGATTTATGAATATTTCAAATCTGTTTCTGACTATAGTATGCATACTTCTTATTCATACCTTATTCATGCAGGTAGATTAGAATCTACCTTCATGAACTCTCCCAAAATTCGTGAAAATAAGTAGCATGAACTTTAAAACAATAAAAGTCAGTTGGATCCTATAAATTAATTATATATAATATTATTACACATATTCCATATTTAAAGCGACATTGACATAAAGCAGAGAATGTGGTAGAGTGTGCGAGCCTTGAAAAATTTTGAACATATCTAAAACCAACAGCTCCTTTTTAAAAATTGGTCAGAACTTTTCTACACATGGTGTTACCAATAAATCCAGGTTTAAGGATATATATATATTATAATAGGGAGCCAGAATGATGTAGTGGTTTGAACGTTGGACTATGACCCTGGACACCAAGGTTTGATTCCCCATTTGGCCATGGAAACCCACTGGGTGAGCCTGGCTGCATCAAATACTCTCAGCCCCAGAAACCCCCATAATAAGTTCAGAAACAGCTGGAATATATAATAAATATAATATACAAATCAAATAAATAAATCTTAATAAATACATAAATAAATTGAAGGAACAACAATACTTATTAGTCCCATGGGATGTGCATACACTTTTAAAGGCTTTTACATTCCTCTTTGCAGAGTTTTGAAAATTACTCTTATGAAGAATGAACATGATGTGTTGAAACCATTCATACCGTGGTTCCAGAACACTGGAACACTGAGCGTCATTTTGCCATTGCTCAGTTATAAATAGCTTCAGTATCTCATATTCATTCTTCTTAAAAATAATTTTTCAAGTTCTGCTTCTTGCATACTATTCCTGCTGAATTTTACTGTGTTGCCTTCCCCAAGTTATTTAAAGATTATTTTATAGATTTTATATTTGTATATATATCTATATATACTATATAAAAGTTAAAGTTTGTGAGTTTGTCTTTTTGTCTGGGTCAGGCAGGCTCAGACCTCATATGATTGGCTGTGTGAGGTGAGAATATCTCGTAAGATTGACTTTTATTTATTTTGTAATTTTTTAAATTATTTTATAAATTTTTATTTTTATTTATTTTATAAAAAAGCCCTGGTGGTGCAATTGTTAAATACCAGTACTGCAGCCACAATGTTATGAGTTTGATCATGCAGGGCTCCAGGTTGACTCAGCCTTCCATCCTTCCATAGTTGGTAAAATGAGTACCCAGCTTGTTGGGGGCAATTAGCTAAATACATTGTAAACTGCTTAGGGAGTGCTTGCACTGAGAAGCAGTATAGAAATGTAATTGCTAACTGCTGCTGTTTATTTCATATATATTTAGTATTAACTAATTTTTAAGTGTTTTGTGTTAGATATTATAAAGAAATATCAGCAGTGTCACCAGGATTATATATGTGATTGCAGGGCATATTTGCAGTGAAGGAGATATGGACATCAGATTTTTAGAAGTTTTACAATATTTATTTCAGATTGGATCTGGTCCCCTTTTGAATTTGGACTGAATCTGGATCTGATCCATTTGAGTCCTTGGCCATGAAAAGGGTCAAATCCCCACAGCGTTTTATGAAGATCAGTAGCTGCCTATCTCTCTGGTTATTCTCACAAGGTTGTTGTGAAGGTGAAACGGAGGGGGAACTACCTATACTGCCTTGCATGGCTTGAAAAAAATATAATTCTCCATTCCCACACTAACTGGCCACATTAGCATGTAACAGCAAACCATAATTTAGCATTATGTCCATGAGAAAGAATGAGCCCATATAGAAGGAATAGACTAAGTTTCAGTGTCACTTCACCAAATTCCTGGTTTATGGTTATGAGCGCAAAAAAGGACGCTATGCCAAGCAGCCCACTTAATAGGCCAGAAAAAGAAAACCAGGAGGGAGGGCTCTGAGCCATATCAGGCTTCCATAATATCAAGGAATATAGAAAGCTATTTTACACTGAGTAGTAGTCCCTTGTACTATCTATTGTCAATATTGTCAGTATTGTCAATATTGACTTCCAGTGGCTTTCTGAGATTTCACAAAGGATTCTTTTCTTAGCTTTACCTGAATATCTTTAGTATTCTCTAGTGGTTGAAAAAGGCATGATTCCCCACCCCATCCCTTAAGAATGAGGGATTGATGGTTCTGCACCATTTGTCAGCTAATCTGGATGTGTTTGGAGGCCCCTCTCTTCACCTTCTGGATTCCCAAGCACCCAACTTATGAGTAATAGTATAGACAAAACAGGCAGATTTACCATCAATTTTCACTCCACCTAAGCACTCTTAAATCTTGGGATTTCAAGACTGTTAACATGGGAGAATGAGGAGGCAGCTTGGTAATCTTTTAAAGAAATAACCTTTATTGATAAATATTTTTTTAAAAAATGACAACAGACACATGAATAAAAAAAGATGATATGCACACAATGTAACAGATCAATATCTGTCGAGTAATCTTTTGGGTGATTTATTAAAATAGACTTAGTTATATCTATATTGTTGTTGTTGTGTGCCTGCAAGTCATTTCCAACTTATGGAGAACTATCATGGGGTTTTCTGAGGCTGAGAGTGTGTGATACATGCAAAGTCAACATGGCCACTTTGTTACCTCATTGGTAAACCCTTTCCCGGGGTCTACAATTTTGATATTAAAATATGATTCAATGTGCATGAGAGGTTACCTGGACAAGCACATAGGCAGCAACAGTCGAATGACTGAAAACCAGGTCAGGCCAGTACAATCCCCTGTCACGTAGCCCCAGCAGACCTCAAGCTGTCCAAGCCTACAGTAGAAAAAGGGATCCTTAACCATTGAGGAGCCAACTTGAGGGGATTAGTGTGCTTTCCACCAAGCTGAGCACCGATAGCAATCAAATCCTATCAGGCAAGGACCATCTGCATAAATTCACATCACAACCCAAAGTAACTGAAGATCCTGAAACTTTGGCAACACCTCATAATCCCATCATGCAAAAAGGAGTTGCCATCGTGGAGCTTCTTCTTTGTTGCAACACACATTGTTCTCCCTGGGAAAGGATTAGCCCTCCAGGTACTTTTTCCCTTGCAAATAGTCTGAGTTTCTGAGTGTTTCCTTGACCATTTCTTCATCCATCAAGTAATCCCCTCAGCCCTCTCTGTGCTGAGCTCCACTTCTTTGCTGTTTTTCCTGGACCAAGGACTTCAGGGAAAGGTGCAGTATTACCCCAGCTAAAATCCCTTCAATATTTCCCCTATCCAGTTTCCTCTCTTTCACTTCTTAATAGGTCTTGAGTGAGTGTAAGTGATTGCATTGGTGCATGAGACTTTCATTCAAAAAAATCATTCATTAGACATCTTTGTTTGGTTTTTGGCTTGGCCTGACCCTGTAAAAACTAGATAAAAAGACCCTGCTAGGTTACCCTGCCTCTCACATTGCTCTTGCTCTTGCTCTGGCTAGTTTCCAGTCCCTATCACATGGAGCACATTAAGTCATCCCCCAAGGGACCTCAGAAATCAGGGTAATAACTACCCTACACCAGCTCTCTTTTACATATATACTCTCCCTTTAAAGAGGAATATGGACCTTTCATCACCTAGGCACATAGCTTATCACTAATAGCTTATAAGGCATCACACATCTTATATCATACAGTTTCATAAAGGTTTTACAAGGAGTCATACACTTGTATCGTCTGTGTATGAAACATACTTGTCTTTGTAAATCTTATATAACACTGTACAAGATTCTTATGGTTGTTAGGAGTGCTTTATATCATCTGCTTTCTCTCCAGAGACACCTCTATACTCAACTCATGGAGGAACCTAAACATCTGTGGATAAAACACAGACATTGTAATAAGTGCTGCATCCATTATATCTGTAATGGGAACTTATCTATTCTAGATATGAATTAATATCAATAGTATAAACCATTTCATTAATAATTAATGAACAAGCTTGCTCTGTCTTCTATGTGAAATTCCTTCATATATTTGAAGACAGCAATCATGTTACCTCTCAGTTTTCTCTTCTCCAACACAATATATCCACATAACATATCCAGATCATCTTGGTCTCCCTTCATTAATTAATAATTAATAATTAATAATTAATGAAAAGGGTACAAAAAGGAACTTCTGTTTTCTTTCCCACCAATTATCACTGGTTATAGATCAAAGGGGGTTGTAGTGTCGCTCTATTCTGCTTCAGTTAGGTCTCACCTGGAATATTGTGTCCTGTTCTGGTCATTATAGTCCAAGAAGGATATTGGCAAGCTAGAATGTGTTTAGAAAAGGGAGACCAAGATGATCTGGATATGTTATGTGGATACGTTGCATTGGAGAAGAGAAAACTGAGAAGTAACATGATTGCTGTCTTTAAATATCTAATGGAATGTCACCTAGAAGACAGAGCAAGCTTGTTTATCCTACTCCAGAAACTAACACAGACCAATGGATTCAATTATGAGAAAAAAGATATCAACTAAACAGTAAGAGGAACTTTTTACTGTGAGAACTTGTTGTCAGTGAAATAAAGTACCTGAGAAGGTGGTAGACTCTCCATCTTTGGATATCTTTGAGTGTTTTAGTTATATTTTCCTACATGGCAGGGGGTTGGACTAGGATGGCCCTTGTGATCCCTTCCACCTTTAAGATTCTATGATCCATTATCAAAACAATATTCTCAATCCTCTAGTGAATTTTTTTGGAATTAATGCATTTTCAAGAGATGCTTTCCAAATTAAATGCAGGTGAATGCTCATATCACAGAATGTTAACTATGCTGCATGGAGCACTAATAAATGTTAGTATGCATAAAGTTTTCTGTGTGTATATCTGTAGATATAGGTATAGATACGTACACACTAACATGTTTACCCGGCGTTGCCCGGGATTCTATTTCTCATATATAACACTTGTTAGAAATACCTTATGAATTAACTTACCTTATCTTAGGAGCTTAGGAGGTAAATTGGAAGGGGTTGCTAATATGGCAGAAGACAAGATCAAAATTCAAAATGCCCTTGATAGATTGGAGGGCTGAGCCAAAGCTAACAAAATGAATTTCAACAAACAGAAATGTAAGGCAGATGTTAGGCAGAAAAAATGGAATACATAAATATATAAGATGGGGGACACATGGCTGGATAACAGTATGTGTGAAAGGGATCTAGGAGTCTTGGTAGTTCACAAGCTGAACGTGAGTCAGCAGTGTGATGCAGCAGCCAAGAAAGCCAACACAATTCTTGTTTGCATCAATAGGAGTATGGTGTGTAGATCAAGGGAGATAATGGTACCACTCCATTCTGCTTTGGTTAGATCTCATTTGGAATACTGTGTCTAGTTCTGGACATCTCAATTCAAGAAGGATATTGACAAGCTGGAGCATGTCCAGAGGAGGGTGACCAAAATGGTGAAGGGTCTGGAAGCCATGCCCTATGTGGAGCGGCTTAGAGAGCTGGGTATGTTTAGTCTGCAGAAGAGAAGGTTAAGAGGGGACGTGATAGCCATGTTTAAATATATGAAGGGATGTCATGTCGAGGAGGGAGTGTCACAATAATGTCTATGTCACAATAATAACTTTGCTAGTGAAGGAACAGTAACATTACAGTCCAATTTTATTTTACTTACTGTATTTACTGCTTGTAGCTGCTACATAAAAGTAGGATCATTGAAAGATATTTCTTACATAATTGGAGAAGTATATATTATCAGAGATAAATAACTAGATTGACTAAATATGCATTATTAATAATTGTTGGAAATATTAAGTAGTCCTTTAATGCTTCTGATTAGTATTTATGACATATTATTTGTTTATATATTAAGCAGTAAATCATAAATGTAATGTTGTTTTTGAATCTATTATATAAAAGTCAAAGTTTGTGAGTTCGTCCGTCTGCATCAGGCAGGCGAAGACCTCATATAATTGGCTGTGTGAGGTGAGAAGACCTCATATGATTGGCTAGCTGTGAACATTCTATGGAATCCTGGGGCTGGTAGTTCAGGGGAGGGCCTTGAGTATTCTCAGCCAGAGAGCTCTGAGTAGGCCGGTTGCTATGGAGACAAGGCCTAGCAGCAAGTCCCCTCATGAACCCAACCTCTGCATTTTAACAACTCTGAATACAGACTGGATTGGGGAACATGGGCAAAAGTTACAGGTACTCAACAGCACAGTTTGGGGAACCATCCAGCCTATTGCAAAATGCACTAATAAATGAAGTAATTTACCAAAAAAGAAAAAAAATTATCAAAGTTATTTGCCGTAGATATTGTAAATTGCCTAAATTCAGCTCAGAAATGTGTTACAATAAATCGGCATATCTTCATAATCATCCAGACTCATTTTAGTTAAAAATATGACTCTATAATTTAAGCCAAAATCAGCAATATCCAGTAGCTCAGCAACAGACAAATCAAGAGATGATAAGAGAAAACAACATCCACAGTTCCCAGTGTTTGTACAAAGGCCACAGGAAAAGACTTAGGGAAGAAAAGTCAATAGGTGTCCATTGTAAAGTCTTCTTAACAGTAACAATCAAAACTTACTCTTCAGGTTCTTAAACTTATTTTTAAAAGGTCCAAGTCTCATCTGTTCACACCAGTGAAACAAAATAACTCAACCATTAAACCTCGTACATGTCCAACAAAAATAAAACATTTCCCAATCCCTCAAATGTCCATAAAAAATAAATAAAAAGAGATTAAGGACTGAATATAAAATCACCAAAAAAAGAAAAGTTTTCTTAAAAAAAAAGATAAAAAAGAGAATCACATGGGATATCTCCTCTCAGCATCAACAGCACACCAAGGGAGAGGGTGGGAGGGGTTGCTAATACCCCAGAGGACATGATCAGATTTCAAAATGACCTTGACAGATTGGTGAGCTGGGCCAAAACTGATAAAATGAATTTCAACAGAGAGAATATAAGGTCCTACGCTTAGGCAGAAAAAATGGAGTGCCCAAATATAGGATGGGGGATGCATGGCCGGATAGCAGTACATGTGAAAGGGATCTAGGAGTCTTGGTAGACCACAAGCTGAACATGAGTCAGCAGTGTGATGCTATGATTCTATGATTCTATAGGTGTTGTTAAATGACGTTAATGTTAAATGTTAAATGCTGATGTTAAAATGGCTTTGACTTTCATCTCAATGACACACAACTTGAATGTAATTGAGCCCCACCATATGGCAATGTTTTTCAGTTACTGTCACAGCTATATGATAAATTATGGAATTTAATGGAATAATTCAATGTCTGTGTTAGACCTGAAGTTCAGAGAAAACATTAATTTTCTTTCATTGCAGCATTACAGGGTGGAAAAAGTCCTGGGCTCTTGTTGCGGGAAATGTTTACCAACTGCCTGTACCATACATCTGAGGAACAGAACCATCTTGTATCTAAAGGTCAGTTGATCTTACATGTCTGGCTGTTTGTTCTAACAAATTTTACAGGTGTACCTCTCTGTTTCCCAACAATCTGCCATTTCTACAATGCTACCTTCATTGTGCTTTGTGAAAGCAATATCTCAGGTTGTTTTAGGCCCTCTTCGCACGGCATTTGCCATGTGAAAGGACCTCCAGAGCATTGTGCACTTGCGAGGAGCATTTCAGATGACATCCTCGTGCAATGCTGCCAGGGCCAGCAGGCACCGATCGCACACCATTTCATTTTCGGCTTGTAGCCAAAAATGGTGCACGATCATGCATCGCTCCAGCACCCTGTGCACACTTACCGTGTGTGCGGAGCCTCCGGAGCCGCGGTGCTCTCACTTCCTCCCCCAGCAGAGCCTGGGAAAATGCCTGGCTGCACCGCGGAAGGAAGAAGCAGAGTTCTCATGGTGCTTGCCTGCCGGCCGGCAGGCAACAACTGCGGAGCCGAAGCAGCAGAGATGCAAGAGCCTCTGGTAAGAGGCTGCTTGCATGATCCCCACACCCCAGCGCCGAGAAAAGGTAAGTTGCAGAAAGAGCCTTAGTCTCCACTCCATCCCATCAGTAAGAACAGAGCTTCTGCAAATGCATTTCATTTTATTTTAAACTCAAGATGAAATGACAGCAAATTGTGCTCCAGCGAAGGAAGTATTATGCTTTGTTTCTTATTGATTCAAGTCCATCTCTTTGTATGGCACTTAAAGAGAATCTGAGCAAAAGAGAGGTCCTGTCACTGGGATATACAGTACTAAATAAATAGCAAAGTATATACAACCTACAGCTTATTTTTCACGTGAGTCACGTGTGTACTAGTGTATGTGTTTTACTTGTTCTCTTGATGTCAGGAAGGGAAATGGCTGCAAACAAAGGAGAGGGAAAAAGTGAAGCTACTGGGAGTGTTTGAGATTCTAGCAGGGAGCACATTTTCTTTTCCTAGACCTTTTCTTGGAACTGGATTTTCTCCTTTGTGCAAAGGGTGTGAAAGCCCAATGGTAGATGTACTTCATTCCCATATGTGAGCTTGAAAAGTTTCAAAAATTTTCTCCTTGCTGGTGAGATCACAGGAGTGTTTTTCCAATGCATTTTCACATTTCAGGACTTGGGGGTAAAAAAGTTGTGAATCTCTTGAGAACAAGAATGCTTTCCCCAAAAACAAAATATACTTCTTTTCTTTTCTTTTCTTTTCTTTTCTTTTCTTTTCTTTTCTTTTCTTTTCTTTTCTTTTCTTTTCTTTTCTTTGCTATTGGTGCTGCACAAAGGAAAACACTAGCCTTTTCAGTATCATACATGCCAATCAACATATCAAAGTACCCTTTCTCACTGAAGATGAGAACATTTGCACATATTCATGTCCATAGGTTGATGCAACTTCTCTTATATTCATAACAACACAAACTGTGGATGAAAATGATTAATTCCCACAGTCATCAGTTGAGATATAAAGAATATTTAAAAACGTTATTGTTAGTTGTGAAAGGATCTTGATGATCATTTGTTGGCAGGGTGGGTTGGTTGGTTTCTTTCTTTCTTTCTTTTCAGGAGGTTTTTTGTGAAAATATCTTTTGTTCATAAAACAGTTTTTTTTCCTTTAAAAATTACTCTTTTAATGCAAAATGCAACTTTTTACATAAAATTTTCACACATAAATCCTAATATAAAAAGTGCAAAACTGTAATAACCTCACCCGGAAGGGGAGAAATTTAATTATTTACATTCTAATCAGTTTTTCTGTCTTGCATGTGAGTATCAAATGATATGATACTAGAAAGCAAGCCCAATTCCCTGCATTGTTCAACCGTCAAAAGCCTCCAGTGCTTAGAGATTGCCAAGGCATGGTCATGAGTGACATGAAACTCCTCAAGACTGTTTTTGCAGACTTCACCCTCAAGACTCTCTGGACTATGTCCCACCTCTCTGCCCTGGCCAAACTAAAGGGTGAATTTCCTTTCCTGGAAGCTTCAACAAGTGGCAGTTGACCTTTTCAAAGGCTGCAGGGCCCAACGACATTGTTTAATTACTATTTAACTACAATCCATCAGAGTTGCCCAGTGCTATCTTACACATTACACTTGTGAGGCATAGAGTCCACATACCTTTTCTCAAAAGACATGTTAGCATACTGGCAGTAAAAGTGTAAGCTGGGCCAAAAACTACAAAACTATTTAGCAGTTTTTTTCCTCATAAAACTCTTTCCTCTTTTAAAATTTAATTCTGAAAATCCTGAATCTTTACAGCCAAATGAGTTGGTCCAGGATGACTGTGACAGCCATTCTTGCAAAGTCAACATGAAAGGAGACTTCATCTGGGAAAAGAGAATCACTGCCTGTCCCCTATTTGATGAAAATAAATGTCTGGCTGATGGAGTAAGTAGTGAGCCAAGTGTTTTATTGTTTAAATTATCACTGTTAATACTATGATTGTTATATAATTATGGCACCGTTTGTGTCCTGAATATTTTACAGAATATTATAACGAAAAAAGAGAGATGCCAAGAGGTTTACAATCTAAATTTTGACAATGAGACAGAAGATTAAGCAGGGTAGACGTATGATAGTATATCATGATAACATGATAAAAGAAAGACTGTAACGTTATTAAGAAATAATTTATCATTACTCTTTTGACTGCCGTTTCCCAGACTGAATGGAATCTAAGGGCCAACACTTCATACTGTACTAATCAAATCTGAAATTTGACTTTGTGTTCTTATTAAAATTACAAGCTATATTTTACTCTCATTATAATTACATTTGGTTTTGTTTTCTGTTGATTTCAGCGGACCACCATCATACTGTTGGCTATAACCTTGTTGCATTTTGTTTGACCAAACAGAATGAATTTTCAGGCATTTTACTGTATCTTCATATTTCCCAAACTGTTTGCATATTGAAGGAGGGCACTGAGTTTGAAGTCAGTTAGGAAGGACAGATCCATTACTTTTGTTGGAAGACTAATCAGTCTTTGCTTTATTTTAATATTGGACTTTTGCATCTAAATGGCATGAAATCTTCCTGTATTCCTGTATACTTCCTATCAAGGGAATCAGATAGGTTAAAATTCAAGCAGATGGAACATAAACATAGAAACATAGAAACACAAAATCATAGAATCATAGAATTGGAAGAGGCCACAATGGCCATTAAGTCCAACCCCCTGCTATGCAGAAACACACACTCAAAGCACCCCCAGCAAATGGCCATTCAGCCTCTGTTTAAAAACCTCTGAAGAAGGTGACTCCACCACACTCCGAGGCAGCATATTCCACTGTCGATTGTTTCTGACTGTCTGGAAGTTCTTCCTGATATTTAGCTGAAATCTCTTTTCCTGTAATTTGAATTCATTAATCTGTGTCCTAGTTTCTAGAGCAGCAGAAAACAAACTTGCTCTATCTTTAACATAGAATCACAGAATCATAGAAATGTAGAGTTGGAAGAGACCACAGGGGCCATTCAGTCCAACCCTTTGCCATGCAGAAACACCCTCAAAGCACTCTTGACAGATGGCCATCCAGCCTCTGCTTAAAAACCTCCAAAGAAGGAGACTCCTGTCGGTAAATGCAGGGGGCATGCTGTGACCCACAGTGTAGCTGCGCTTAAAAACAAGAACCAAAACTTGTTAAGTCCCAGGAAAAACCTGCCGGAGAATGAGGCCATCCAGTTTGTCTAAAAACTACTTTGTTTATTGAAAGCAAAGCTAGATTACATATTGAGCAGTGCAGCTAGGTGATATCCATGTCAGAACAGGAGCACAAAAGAACAGAGACAGAACAGAATAATACAGCATAGAATAGGACTCTGCCTGACTGCAGGCAGCACTTTTTACACACACTAGTAAACAACTTTGGTTACATGAGAACAGAACTTTGCTAGTCCAAACTATCGCTTTTGTTTTGAGAACGACGTGTGAGAGAGAAACTTATCTCAGTCTTCAGCTGGGAACTGCTTGGCTGCGTTTCCATAGTAAGGCGAGGCAGAGAAGAGACAAGAAAACTTAACCCTTTAGACAGGAACAGACAGAGCTGTCTTGGGCAGTAACACTCAACACTCCCCTTCTTGTCTCGTAGCTGTCTCGCGTGCTGGAACTGCCTCCCCAACCTGTTAAGCATTTGAGCATGATAGACAACAGAAAGAGCTTTTGTAAAAACATCAGCTAGGTTCTTCTGAGAAGCACAATAGATCAAAGCAATAACTTTGTTCTGAACAGACTGTTTTACATTTTGATACTTGATATCCACATGTTTGGTTCTAGACTTAACTCTGTCACTTACAGCCATTTCAATACACACTTGAGAATCACAGAAGACATTCACAGGCATGTTTACATGTATGTTCAAATCCTTCATCATTTGCAAGAACCAAACCAACTCATTACACAGAGAAGACAAGCTGGCAAACTCAGCTTCAGCAGTGGAAGTTGCTAGAGTACTTTGTTTTTTCACTTTCCAATCAATCAGAGCCCCACTGTATTTCACAACATACCCAGAACTGCTTTTGCGGTCTGACACATCTTCTGCAAAATCACTATCAGAATAGCAAACAGTTTCTGGCATTTGAACAGGAGTGATATGCAAACAGTGATCCATGGTACCTTTTAAGTATCTCAATACCTTTTTTACACCTTGCCAGTGGTACTGAGTGGGATGAGAACTTGCCCTCCCCAATACGTTCACACTCAGGGCGATGTCAGGCCGACAGGACTCGGCTAGCTAGAGAAGACTTCCAATTACAGATTGATACAACTTTTTGTCGAAAAACATTACATCTCCAGTATTTTTACAAAATCCTTGAATCATTGGCATTTTCACACTTTTACAATCAGTCATGTTACACTTTTCCAGCAGTTTTACAACCTTTTGTTTCTGACTCAGCAGGAAAACATCCTTGGACTTCTGTATTTCTATCCCAAGGTAATTTTGAACTGGCCCCAGATTCTTGATCTGGAATTTCCTGCCTAGTTCACTGGAAAACGCTTGCACCCATTTTTGTGTGTCACAGATCAAATACAAATTGTCCACATACGCCAAAAGAAATTCTAGACTTTCCCCTGTACCTCTGACATATACACAGGGATCAGCTATGCTCTGTTTGAACCCACACTCTTGCAAAGCTTTGTCTAAACACAAATTCCAACAACGAGCTGACTGTTTTAGTCCATACAGAGATTTGTCAAGTTTCCAGACTAGTTTTTTTCTCCCCTGGACAACATCAGGCTGTTTTAGGTAGATCTCTTCTGGCAGATCTGCATTGAGATAAGCAGTTGTGATATCAAAGTGTGTGACCAGGGATTTTCGCTGCGCTGCAATGGCCAGCGCCAGTTTTATGGACTGCATTTTGACTGTTGGGGCAAATGTTTCATCATATGTCTGATGATATTGGTTGAACCCATGGGCCACCAAACAAACCTTGTGTTTAACTTGCCCATCAGCAGTGGTCTTTAACTTATAGACCCACCAGCAATCAACAGGAGTGACACCCTTTGGGAGTTCACACAGGGTGTAGATTTTGTGCTGTGTTATGGACTCAATTTCACTCTGCATGGCCTCCCACCAGAACTCTGTTTGGTCTTGGGACATTTGCTCTACTTCTGCGAAACTAGCTGGCTTACAATTCACTAATAATAATAATAAAAAAAATTATTTCTATCCCACCTTTCCCCATGGATTGAGGCGGCAAACAACAATAATGCATTAATTACATTAAAAACATTAAAAAAATACCCAATCCTCCCCACCCACCAACCCACCTAAAACCAACCCCCTAAAAACACACAACAATTAACAATTAACAATCAACTATTAAAAGTGGGAGGCAGTGGAAGTACTAGTCTGGGAAGGCTTGTCAGAAGAAAGCAGTCTTGACTGCTTTTTTAATCCCTCTGAATTTGGTATCATCTGCAAATTTTATGAGCATGCCCTCTATTCCATCATCCAAGTCATTGATAAAGATGTTAAATAGCACTGGGCCCAGGACAGAACCCTGTGGCACCCCACTAATCACTTCTTTCCAGGATAAAGAGGAGCCATTGGTGAGCACCCTTTGTGTTCAGCCGGTCAACCATTTACAAATCCACCTAATAGTAGCTTTGTCTAACCCACATTTTATTACCTGGTCTGCAAGAATATCATGGGAGACCTTGTCAAAGGCCTTACTGAAGTCAAGGTACACAACATCCACAGCATTCCCTTCATCTACCAAGCTTGTAACTCTATAAAAAAAGAGATTAGATTAGTCTGGCGTGACTTATTTTTGAGAAACCCATGTTGACTTTTAGTGATCACAGCATTCCTTTCTAAATGCTTACAGGCTGTCTGTTTAATGATCTGCTCTAGCATTTTTCCCGGTATTGATGTCAGGCTGACTGGTCAGTAATTGTTTGAGTCCTCTTTTTCTCCTTTTTTTTGGAAGATTGGGACAACATTTGCCCTCCCCCAGTCTTCTGGAACTTCTCCTGTTCTCCAGGAACTCTTTATGATTACTGCCAGTGGTTCTGAAATTTCTTCTGTCAGTTTTTTTAATACCCTTGGATGTAGTTAATCTGACCCTGGTGACTTGAATTCATTAAGCATAGCCAGGTAATCCTGTACTGCCTCTTTACCTATTCTGTGCTGCATTTCCCCTATTGCATCATCTGTTCCATTTACTCCAGGTTGAACTTTTTTTTCTTTTGGGAGAAGACAGACAAAGAAGCTGTTGATTAGTTCTGCTTTTTCTCTGTCCCCAGTTACCACCTCTCCATCTTCTCCTCACAGTTGCCCTACCATCTCCTTTTCCCCCTTTTGCTGCAGACATAACCAAAAACATCATTTTTATTGTTTTTAACCTCTCTAGCCAGCGTGAGCTCATTCTGTGCTTTAGCTTTTCTGACTTTATCCCTACATATGCTGGCTATTTGTCTGAATTCCTTTCTGGTTATTTCCCCTTTTTCCATTTCTTGTACATCCCCTTTTAAATCTTAGTTCATTTGAAAGTTTTTTAGACACCCATCCTGGTTTCTTTAGACACCTCCCATTTTTCCTCCTCAATGGAATTGTTTGAAACTGCGCTTTCAGTAGCTCACTTTTAAGAAACTCCCATCCATCATAAACTCGTTTCTCTTTTAGTACACATGACCATGAAATGGCACTTAATATTTCCCTAAGTTTACTGAAATTTGCTTTCTTAAAGTCAAAAATACAACTCTGACTATGCTTGGCTTCCCCTTTCCAATGTGTATCAAATTCCAGGAGAACATGGTCCCTCCCACCTAAGGATCCTGCCATTTCCACCCCATTAACCAGGTCATTACTGTTGGTTAGGATCAGGTCCAAAATTTGCCTCTTCCACCTTCTGGACAATGAAATTGTCTTCAAGGGAAGTGAGGAATTTGTTGGACCTGATATCCATGGCAAAATTTGACTTCCAACTAATATCAGGATAATTGAAATCTCCTGTTACTACTATATCTCTTGTTTCTGAATGTGTTGTCATTTGTTTTAGGAAGACCCCATCTAAGTCCTCAGTCTAGTTTGGAGGTCTATCGTAGACCCCCAGAATGACATCCCTGTGGGGGTCTACTACAGACCCCCAAATCAGAATGAAGAGTTAGATGCAGTTTAGAAAAAGCACACATATGCCACATAATGTTTAAAAAAATGGTGTGGTATTGCAAAGGAGTGACTGAGTGATGTTACGGGTATATACAGACTGCTGAGTAAAAAATGGCATCAGAGAAGCACATGGATGTGGTAGGTCATATGTTAGCAGAGTTTGTACGGGGAGGAGAGGGTGGAGCAACAAACTAAATCCGTTGTGGCAAAGAGAGAAGAGACGTTGTTTGATCTGTAACCCATAGATGTAGGGACACATGGGAACATATGGATTAAAAAAGATTGAGTTGGCATTTTCTGCATACCCCAGCAGAGGGAACAAGGTTGGGAGAACTGATGCAGAGAGACCACATCTCATAGACAGCAGTAGAAAGAGATGGGCTTTAATTTTAAGCCTCTTTGCACTACAATGTGGAAAAGCAGTCACTGCTTCTAAGGTCTGTTGGCCATTCAAGCAGAGAGATCAGGCTTTGTCATTTTTTTAAAAAAATTATTAAGTGAAGTAGAACACAACACTGCAACACTACAGAATAATACAAGCAATAAACTACACTACCAAAAGAGAAAACAAGGTTACAAATAATAAACTGAACCACAATACAACAACAAACAACAATACAACAACAAAACTTGTTGCAAACAGTAACAACAAACTGTAACAACTAGCCGTTAGATCTTAAAGTAAAATTAAAGTTAAGATTGTTGCCTATTACTTATTTTCATAATAAATATAAACCTACCAAATCAATTAGTTAATATAGGTTCCTATATAGGTTTCTATCCAAATAGAATACACTCGTGTCTTATTCTATACTTTATGTTAGTGTAGACTGATTCAGCAAGGAAAAAGGCTTAATAATTCTAGATGAGTTATTAATAATAATTCTAACTTAATTCTCCCTAACATCCTTATTCTATATTAAAATTAATATTTCTTAAAATAATAGCTTTCTATGTGGTAACTAACATTTAACTAACATTTAAAAGCAACAAGTTAAAGGTACTAACTCTAGTTACACTTCTTGGGATAGTAAAAATACCATTAAGATTTTGTTTTTTAAAAAGTGAAAATTATCTTCTTCTTCATCATAGAATCATAGAAATGTAGAGTTGGAAGAGACCACACGGGCCATCCAGTCCAACCCCCTGCTGTGCAGGAACACCCTCAAAGCACTCCCGACAGATGGCCATCCAGCCTCTGCTTAAAAACTTCCAAGAAAAAAGACTCCACTACACTCCGAGGCAGCATGTTCCACTGCCAGACAGCCCTGATTGTCAGGAAGTTCTTCCTGAGGTTCAGGTGGAATCTCCCTTCCTGCAGCTTGAATCCATTGCTCCTTGTCCTGGTCTCTGGAGAAGCAGAAAACAAGCCCTCTCCTTCCTCTACATGGCATTCCTTCAAATATTTAAACATGGCTATCGTCCCCTCTTAACCTTCTCTTCTGCAGACTAAACATACCCAGCTCTCTAAGTCTGTCATCATAGGGCATGGCTTCCAAGCCCCTCACCATTTTGGTCGCCCTCCTCTGGACTTGCTCCAGCTTGACCATGTCCTTCTTGAATTGGGATGCCCAGAACTGGACACAGTAGTCAAGATGAGGTCTAACCAAAGCAGAGTAGAGTGGTACCAGTACCTCCCTCAATCTAGACACCATACCCCTGTTGATGCAGCCGAGAATTGTATTGGCTTTCTTGGCTACCGCATCACACTGCCGACTGATGTTCAGCTTGTGGTCTATGAACACTCCTAGATCCCTCTCACATGTACTGCTATCCAGCCACGTGTCCCCCATCCTATATTTCTATATTCCATTTTTTTCTGCCTAAGTGTAGGACCTTACATTTCTCTCTGTTGAATTTCATTTTGTTAGCCTTGGCCCAGCTCTCCAATCTATCCAGGTCATTTTGAATTTTGATCCTGTCCTCTGGCGTATTAGCAACCCCTCCCAATTTGGTATCATCTGCAAATTTGATGAGCATGCCCTCTATTCCTTCATCCAAGTCGTTGATAAAAATATTGAACAGCACTGGGTCCAGGACAGAACCCTGTGGCACCCCACTGGTCACATCTCTCCAGGATGAAAAGCAGCCATTTGTGATCACTCTTTGGGTTCGGTCGGTCAACCAATTACAAATCCAACTAACAGTAGCCCTGTCCAGCCCACATTTTACTAGTTTCTTTGCAAGAATGTCATGGGGTACTTTGTCAAAGGCCTTACTGAAATCGAGATATGCTACATCCACAGCATTCCCTTCATCTATCAAGCTAGTAACTCTATCATAAAAAGAGATAAGATTAGTCTGGCATGACTTATTTTTGAGAAATCCATGTTGACTTCTCGTGATTACTGTCTTGCTTTCTAAGTGATTAGAAACTGAGTGCTTAATGATCTGCTCCAGGATCTTTCTGGGTACTGATGTCAGGCTGACTGGGCGATAATTATTTGGGTCCTCTTTTTTCCCTTCTTGAAGATGGGGACAACATTTGCCCTCTTCCAGTCTGCTGGAACTTCTCTTGTCCTCCAAGATTTCTCAAAGATTAGAGCAAGCGGTTCCAAAATGATCTCTGCCAGCTCTTTTAATATCCTAGGATACAATTCATCTGGCCCTGGAGACTTGAATTCATTCATTTATTTTGTTGTACTAGGAGTTCAAGTTCATCCTGCTTGTTTCCCATACTCCGTGCATTAGTGTAGAGACACTTAAGTCCCCGGGCCCTTCCTGCAAGTCCTGTACTATTGTTTCTACTCCTCCTGCCATTGGCCACTTGTACTACTTGTCCAGTATCATTTGGGCCTTTTCCCCCTGCGCTCGCCAATTCCCTGCCCTGAATAATATTGTCTCCCTCCGCAGCGGAACTTAGTTTAAAGACCTCTTAATCCTCCTTGTGAGACTGTTTGCAAAATCATTCCTGCCAAGTTTTGTGAGGTGCAGCCCATCCCTAGCCAGAAGCCCACGTTCATGGAAATTCAGGCCATGTTCCAAAAACCCAAACTGTTGACGGCGGCACCATGTGCAGAGCCAGTTGTTGACCTCTGCTATTGTCCTTTCCCTACGTGCGAGGAGAGACAAAATGACCACCTGCGCACCAAGGTCCTTAAGCTTCGTCCGCATAAGCTCATAGTCCTTTGCAATGTGGTAAAAGCTGCTTCTCGCAGTGTCATTGGTTCCGACATGAACCAAAATGAGGGGCTTATGGTCAGTGGGTTTGACCAGCCTGGTTAGCCTCTCTGTTACGTGGTTGATCCTGGCCCCAGGAAGACAGCAGACCTCTCAATTGAGCTTGTCTGGTTTGCAAATTGCCTTTCGGTTCCTCTGAGCAGAGAGTCCCCAACAACCAGAACTCGCCTCCTCTGAGGCTTGTCCTGGTCTCCTCGACGAGCATGTTCCACTAGGACTGCCTGGGCATTCTGTTGAGGCTGGGAGCATTGACCTAGTTCCTGTTGCTGAAGTTGGATTTCTTCTTCTTGACATTCTGTACCCTCCGCATGGCGGTCCTCATTGTTCATAAGGCCAAGAACTTTGAAGCGATTGTGCAGGTGATTTTATTAAATATAGGCAAACAGTGTATGCAACACACTCACACAAGTAACTATAGAAAACAAAGGTAGTAGTGGTATAGAGGAATTTTTGAGAGGGATTTGTTGAATTGGGTGATACTATACCTGTCCAAAGCCCGGGGTAGATCACAGCGGAGGTCCGTAATTGTGCAGTCTCGGGCTGAGACTGAGGGGAAAGCTCGGCGGACGAAGCAGCAGCAGGGCAGGACGGAAGTTCTGAGTGATCCAAGGAAGGTCTCAGAATCAGGGGTTTTTATAGGGAAAATATGTCCATAGGCTAGTCTGTACATTGGGAAGAACAATGAGGTTTGGGCGCAGACAATGTCTCCAAAAGGTCAGAATTTAGCATGATTGAGTTAGTTCCGAATCGACAATGGAATGACCAGTATGCAGATGCAGCGTACTTGACAGTCAAGCGTCTAGCTCATCAAGTTGCCTGCTCGGGGCAGGGAGTTCTTTGTATTAGCGTGCATCTTTAATGAGGTGTTTGTCTAGGGAGGTCTCCTAAAGCGAAGATCTGGCTGAGTCCGGCCTGCCTGGGTGGAGAATGGAATGTTCAGCAGTTAATGGCCATGCCTAGCTCTGTGCTTGTTCAGGGGCCTCATAAACACTTGGCCGAGGGTGGCAGAATGGGGCCGAATTGTGATATCAAAACGATATCTAATATCTTCCAAAGTAAGGCCAGTACACGGTAATAACACAGTCACACATAGAAAGGGTGCTGAGGTTGGTATTTTCTGTTCAAGCTGGTTTACTGATTGCTGACAAATTTTATGGGGCATAAATTTTGGTAGACTACAGCTGACTTCATGGCATGCCACTTGGTATGCACTATTGCCAAGAAAAGTTTATGCCAAATAAAACCTAATAGTCATCATGATGCCACAAGAATATCTGTTGTCTTTTTTCTTGACAATTAATTAATAAATAAATATTACAAATGAGACAGGGCTGGTAGCAGAAATGGATGTAGTATGTCAAGCTGTCTCCCCACCCTCTTCCAATTTGCAGTTGAAATACAATTGATCTTATGTCCTGATATTATTATACAGAGCATTTCCTTGCTTCTGTCAGCACCAACCAAAGTAATGGAATGTGTGAAAGAAAACATACTGCATAATAACACCAGGAGCAGATAAAATGTATGGAGTGTGGAACATGAACATACCCCTTCACTGCAGTCATCAGGGAGGCCTGAGCTCCATAGTTCTATGCATTATGAAGGAGCAGCCCAAGTCATTTTTGCTAATGAGAATGTGTAGTAAGATTTGACTGCCCTGATTCATTGATCCTGGGGCTTTTTATTACTACTTTGGTAAAGAATTATTACATCATTTTGATGGATTTACTGTTTGACAGACTTTGAGTCTGTTCCATGTGGCTTCTTTGTACATTTTTGACAAAGAAAGTCCTACTCTGTGTGTGAGTTTTTAAAAGTATCATTTTCCTAATTGTACAGATGGATTGTATATATCCATCCTTTGACTAAAGCATGTTGTACTCAGTATTGAAATATACTCATACTTTCTGAATGAATATATTTTATCAGGGACTTTTTTCTTGTTCTGCTGAACATGTCACAACTAGTGAAATGTGCAGATTTCACCCACTTTAAACCTTTCTGGGAGCTGCAGGTGAAGGAAATCTATTCCCCACAAAATAATAATAATAATAATAATAATAATAATAATAATAATAATAATAATAATCTGATGGAATTTATTCTTTACAATGGATTCTAACTGTAAGCTCACAGAAGCCCTGGGATCCTGGACAAACTAGACATGTTCTCAGAATGCACAATTTTATTTTTGAATTTTAGAAATTTAATCTAACAATTTCTGCAATCCTCTGTTATTCAGACAGACATTGCAGTTTGCAGAAGGAATGTTTGAATGAGTGTGTGAGAGAGAAAGAACATGAGAAACCTGTGCTTGTCTTAAATGATGTGTTCTTTTTTTTAGGGTAAAATCGCAAAAATTGACAACACCTGCTGTAAAACATGTAAGTAGCCAGTATTTCTTTATAAGACCTTAATACATTTCTAAATAGGTATCTGAATGGATAACTTAAAATAAAGACCAAATGGGATGGATGATTGCCACATGGTTTGCTTCTGTCTACTTGATTTCAAACATATAATATAGCTGCTACATGGCTTGTGGAAGGGCAGATCAGAATCATGGCATTTATCTCCATTGTGAACCTAATCATGCCTGCTGTTTGCAGTGGTGCCACTGTGAGCTTTTCTCCTAGTGGATTCTAGTCAGGGCTATGAAGGGGATGAAGGCTTACAGCACTACACAACCATGGCCCCAATCCAGCTTGCCTTCCCATGCCAATTATTTGGTTTTTAAAAATCAGCTACACAAGGATAAACAGTTTGATAAATACCATGGCTAGCTTTATCCTATAATAAACTACCATTTTTAATAGGAATGCTTTTCAAACCAGGATTTTATTTGCAGAGTCATGGGTTAGCTCATTTGCACCTAAAGATATCTGTGAATATCTGAATGGAAAAAAACAAAAGCAACCTCCTAATGAAATATTTTTAACCAGGTCTCTAATGATGCTTCGTTTTAGAAAGTGACATTTTCTGCAATGGAATCAATCTTTAAAATGTGCATAACTCCCCCGTTAAAACCTATGGGATCAGAAACTGGTTAATATCAACTTATTCAAACTGTCTCCCATTGTTTAAACGTGTCAATTCTCACCATCTACGAATACAGCTTTGGGGTGAAAGAATGAAACATGCCTACAGTTTTAATCTAGAGTGAGACATTGTACTTTAGAAGCTTGAGAAACAGTGTACTGTATATTTCTCTCCTCTCTCCTTATTTTTATTTTCATTTTTTTTAAATCAGATCCCTAGCTAATTTCCAATGTGACCCTGAATGAAGGCTTAAGTTGCCAAATTATATGGAAATTGTTTAGCAGTGAAAACTATACCTCGTCTGAAGGTCAAAATGTCAACACCTCTTCACCCTCCATTTTCTCCTTCTGTCTCCTCTTCCTTTTTGTTCTGTTCGTGTGCCAGTAAATAAAAGATGGGATGTACAGGAGGACATCTATATGTAGCTACAGTAATTACTGTAACAAAATTCCAGTTTGGGGAGGCCACTCCAAGATCATCCCTTGCCTCTGCCTATCTGTATATCAGCAAGTTCCAGTTTTAGCAAATAAAAGTCAGTAAAGCCCTTGAGATAACAAACTATCAATGAACAGTGCTCAGAGGTTAATTTAATTAAGAAGGCTTTTATCTGTCTTAGCATTACAAGGTGCCGTTATTGAAATCTTAAATATTAAACAGACATGGTATCTAAAAGACTGAGACTTTTAGTGAGAAAAATACTGCAGAAAATAAACTAGCAAAGAAAAAGTAAAAGTAAAATAACGTTCCCAAACAAAGCAATCTTCCAATTCTGGTTTTCATTTTCTTTTGGAAAACTTTTCCTGAAATGGTACTGGATACCTCAGAAAACCCACAATATTCAGTTTGTGCCCAGACAGCATTCTTTTAAAACCAGAATGAGGCATTCCATGAACAAATCTGTATATACCTCTTCGTGTCATTTTCATTGTTCGTAGTCTGATTTACCCACACTGGTATTTAAAACCTTATTAGTCACTACGTGGTGGATTTTAAACTCACTGAACTCAGAGTCTCTGCAGGGGCAGGGAGCCAATCAAGATGGTCTGCCCAAGGAGGGTTATGGATCTGGGTGGGTTCCTGAAGTCTATTGTGGAGCTTCATGTTGCCTTGGCAGGTGAACCTGGCAAAGTTTTGGTTGATTCTGGAATAGGGAAATGGCCAGGGTAGTGGACATGACTTTTCCTAAGTGTCCCCTTTCTTGGGTCCAAACAAGCCCCCTGGTTCACTAGGGAGCTGGTGGTGATGAAACAAGTGAGACTACAGTGACAATGGTGGAAGATGCACAGAGAGTCCAACAGAATATGGGCTAAAGCCCACTAGAAAACCTATGCTGTGACAATGGCAACTGTGAAGAAATCCTTCAGTGTCTTATTGCATCTGCACAATGTCATCCAGCAGAGCTGTTTCAAGTGCCCTGAAAGAGCAGTATATAAATCATTCAGCAACCAATTGTGAAGAGTTTGCAGAGCACTTTGCAGATAAAATCATTGAGGTCTGCTTTGACTAGGATGCTGTAGTTGATACAAGTTTGATGGATGGAACCTGAGCTCTGTTTGCCTGTATTATTGGATATGTTTCAATTTGTGCAACCCGAGAATGTGAATAGGATACCTGCAGAGGCAAGAGCCATCACATGCATACTGGACCCTTGCTCTTCCCGGCTCTTGAAAGCATCCCAAAGGCTGGCAGATTGGGTAAAGGGAGTAGTGAACGTTTCCCTACAGCAAGGCAGGCTACCACCTGGTCTAAAAGAGGATATGATGAGGCCATTAGTGAAAAAAAAATCCTCCCTGGATCTCACCATACCAGAGAACTATCAACCAATCCCGTGTCCACTTTTTGGACAAGATAATGGAGCATGTGGTAGGCTCCCAGCTCACATATTCCTGGATGAAACAGATAGATAAATTTCAATCTGGTTTCAGTTCTGTAATCTATCCTTAATGTTTAGTTTGTCAATCAGGCAGCCACACTTTTGAAGGGGGTCTTCCCCCAATTTTTAATTGGATTGGCTACATATCATCACAGCCAGACCTAACTGCTAGGGAGTAAATATAGTATCCACCATCTCCTTATGTTGGCTGTTGTGTTGTGGCAATCTGGACAAAGCATCAGCCAGGCAATGCTCGCAACCTGGGAATTATTTCATCTGGAAGTTAAACTTGTGAAAGAATTTTGCTTATCTAATTTGATTAGGACTTAATTTGCTGGGGGATCCAAGTGCCTCTAAATTTTGATGATCAGTCTACTCCTCAAAGGAGGAGGAAGCTCCTTCTAGCAGGTGTCTCCATGTTATTAGAGCATGCCAAACAGTGGCAGCTTCCTTTCCCCAAACATTCTGTTTCTGTCAGTCTCTGAAAAGTTTCAGGATAAATAGGCACATGGCTGCAGTAACACTGCCCCATGACCAAATCTGAAACACCCTCTGCACCACAAAAGGTTGGGATGGGTCCAGGCATTTCAGAATGGATTTGGAGGTGAACAATTGTTTCAAGTGATGAACTGCCCCTTACAGCACATCTCATTTGATTTAGAAGTGGGGCTTTTTAAAATCAATTTTATTCTTTTTTTTCTGTGCATCCTTTACCCTTCATTTTAAGCAAGTCATTTTAAGTAAGTCAATCAGTGGCAGTGCAATCTGGGCAAAGTTGGGGATCAATTGTCTATAGAAATTAGCAAACTCCAGGAAGCTCTGGAGTTGCCTCTTTGTTTTGGGGACTTCCCATCCCACCACATCATAAACCTTATAGAATAATAGAACCATAGAGTTGGAAGAAGCCACAACAGCCATTGAGTCCAACCCCCTGCCATGCAGGAACACACACTCAAAGTACCCCCAGCAAATGGCTTTCCAGCTTCTGTTTAAAAACCTCCAAAGAAGGTGACTTCACCACATTCCGAGGCAGCATAATCCACTGTTGAATGGCTCTTACCATTAGGAAGTTCTTCCTGAAGTATAGGTGAAATCTCTTTTCCTGTAGTTTGAATCCATTGCTCCAGCGTCAACATGGCATCCCTTCAAATATTTAAACATGGCTATCATGTCACTTCTTAACCTTCTTTTCACAGCTAGCTCCCTAAGCCACTCCTCATAGGGCATGGGTTCCAGACCCTTCACCATTTTGGTCACCTTCCTCTGAACACATTCTAGCTTATCCTTTTTGAATTGCAGTGTCCAGAATTGGACACAGTATTCTACATGAGGTCTAACCAAAGCAGGATAGAATGATATTATTACTTCTCTTGATCTTGACACCATACTCCCATTGATGCAGCCTAGAATCACATTGGCTTTTTTTAGCTGCCTCATCACAGTGTTGACTCACCTTTACAGAAGCCATTCCAGTCCTCTCAACAGAAATATGATATCCCAGAAAGTGCAGTTTGTCTGTGTGGAGTTCACGTTTGGTCAGTTTCACAAATAATTGATTGTCTATCAGTGTCTTCAGCACTTTACATACCAACTCCACATGACATTGATAGTCCTCTGTATACCACAGGACATTGTCCAAATATGCTAGCACTCCTTGATATAAATCATGGAATCCTAGAGCTGTAAGAGACCACAAGGGTCATCAACTCCAACCTCCTGCCATGCAGGAATACACAATCAATCATGAAGCATTAATTGATCAGGTGCATAAATACATCAGGAGCTCCACTCAGCTGAAAAGCATAACTAAATATTTAAAAGACCCCAGCTGGCAGTTAAAGGCAGTTTTCTACTCGTCCCCCTTCTTAATCCACACTTGAAAATATGGTTCTCTCAAATCCAACTGAGTAAACACCTTCCCCTTGGTGAGGTGAGTCAGTATATCCTTAATTAAAGGCAGAGTCTCAGAGAATTGTCCGTCTTGCACCAAAATAACACTGGCACTGCCATGGAAAATGTGGCTGGTCTGATATACCCCTGGCCATATTTTTATCTATAAACTACCTCAAAACCATCAGTTCCTTGGTAGTCACGGAATAGAGTAAAGTCTTAGGCAGTCCACCCTGGGATCAATTTGATAGCATAGTCCAACATGCAATGGGATGATAAGGAGTTTACCTCCCTTTCCTTGAATCTGTCATTGGTTCATTGTCTACCTTGCCCACTGAGGCTGTGCGAGCACTTCTAGGTGCTGGAAACAGCACCTGGGACTTGGGATCTTTACTTCTTCCATTACCCAGTCAGTTGGGGGGTTGTGGTGCCTCAGCCAGGTCAGTCCCAGCACAATCAGGTAGGAAGCTGTAGGGGCTAAGTTAAACTGACTCACCTTCACAGGATCCATTTCATGTGTACTGGAGGTTCAGAATTTGATGGGCCATCCTTCCATTGGGTTCCTGTCCATCAGTACAAACTGGATGGGAGTTGGCAGCTTTTCCTCTTTAATTCCCAGTCCAGAGTCCAACATGCCTGCAGCATCCATGCTGCCTCTCCCTGCTGGCCTTTCAGCCAGACTCTGAGAAAGAAAAGGGTAACAGATCTTTCTTGGGGAACCCTTTGCCTGCAGCCAGCCTCTCAGTGCTGTTCAGAACAGGCTCTTCTCATTTCCTGAGAGCCCTTGTTCACTCTGGGAATTATTCAATGACTTGCCTTCCTGCAATCATACTCAGTATTTCCATAAGGTTATTCAAATCAGTTTTCTTAAAGTCTAGAATACATGTCTGACTACACTTGGCTTCCCCTTTCTTATGTATAAAAAAATCCAGGAGAACATGGTCACTTCCACCTAAGGATACCATCACTTCTACCCCGTTAACTAAGTTGTCACTGTTGGTTAGGATCAGATCTAAAATAGCTGTTCCCTTTGTTCCCTTTTCCACCTTCTGGAAAATAAAATTGCCTGCAAGACCAGTGAGGAATTTGTTGGACCTGATACTCTTGGCAGAGTTTGGCTTCCAACAAATACCAGGATAGTTGAAATCTCCCATGCTGCTACATCTCTCCTTTCTGAATGTTTCATCATCTGTTCCAGGAAGGCACCATCCAAGTCCTTAGCCTGGCTTAGGGGTCTGTTGTAGACCCCCACAATGACATTGCTGTTGTTTCTCTTCCCTTTAATTTACCCAGGTGCTCTCAACCTGGTTTCTAGGATTTAAGTCATGGATCTCTTCATAGGTGTAAACCTCCTTGACATTTAGTGCTACTCCTCCTCCTTTCTTATTTGGTTTGTTTGTAACTGTGATTTAGGTACCTAACTTTGAGCACTAGATATCCCTTTGTGATATCAAATAATTTGACCTCTCAATGCACCTTGGCTTATAGTGTTTGCCAGGATCCTGAGAAAAACAGTCACAAGGAAGCAGCTGTTTACAACTTCCTCTCTAAAGCGGGCATTTCAAAAAGCTGTGACTTGGATTGTGATCTGGGATCTGGAGGCTATTCCTTTCATCTCACAAGATCCTGATTCGCGCCCATAAATAACAGACCATAGAAGTGCCATTGATTGACATTTGGGCTGCGTGATTGATATGTTTTATTCTACTTCTAAGTCTTTTGGTGCATTTCAAAAGTTAACTTTGATCTCAAAGTTTATGACATGAGTCACAGACATAAAAACCCCTGATTGTAACAATAGAGTGGGCCGCTTTTGAATGTCATCCTGTCCTGCTACCAGTTTACACAGCGAGCTCCAGAGAATTCCACTTTCTCTCCATCTACTCAGGACTTCTGAACAGGTCGTATTGCTTATTCCTGACTTCATTTCTATTTCCTATTTCTTATTTAGCTAGTGTGTGATTGTTGTCTTATTTGTTTTATTTTCCATAAAGCATTATTTGGTTTATTCTGAATTGTTTTTGTTCACTGATCTGACTCCGTAGACATAGAGCTTAAAAGGTCCTAAAGTTACCCTGCCTCTCGTATAGCTAAAACAGTGCTCTGAGCTAATTTTCCCCACAATTTGACAGCTTTTGGGAATCCCTTAAGGGAGCCCCTTAGCAAGCAGGGTAACATGTTTCTCTGAAATAGTTTATACCCCTCTATTGCTACATTCCAGTCATTACCAGATTTAAGTGATGCCCATTACATTATAGTTGCTTTGCTGTGCTAAAAGTTCAAGTTCATCCTTTTTATCTCCCATGCTCTCTGCATTTGTATAGAGACATGTAAGACCATGGATCATCTTCCCTAGAAGATTTTTTTTCCCTCCTACTGTTGAGTTCTTGTACCATTCACTCAGTTATCCCCATAATATTTGGGCTATAATCTCTAGCACTTGAAGAATTCTTGCCCTCAAGATTACTCTCTCCTCCTCTCATAACTCAGTTTAAAGTCTTCCTGATAAGGTTTGTGAGAACCTCAGCAAAAACATTCCTGCCAACTGTGCAACCCATCACTTGTAGGAAGACTGTCTTTATGAAATCACAGACTATGGTTGAAGAAGCCAAACTGTTCCCAGCCCCATCATCTACAGAACCAGCTGTTCACCTTCACTATTTTTCTCTCTTTTCTTTCAACTTGGAGAAGAGATAAAATGACAATCTGTGCACCAAGGTTCTTCAACTTCCTACTCAGAACCTCATAATCCCTTATGATCTCCTGAAAGCTGTATGTTGCAATATTGTTGGTTCCTGCAAGGACCAAATTAGTCAGTGGGCTTAACTAATTTTATTAGCCTTGGTCTTTCTACTTCTATGTGTCACATTCCTCCAAATGTCTACTACTTGTGTTTGGGAAGTGCGCTGTGTGATTTACTGCATGACTCCATTGTGGGTTGAGGCACAAGAGATGGGCTCTGACTTTCTCTGGCTTTTTGGTAGCAGCTTCCTCTTTCCAAGTGTCTGTGTGGCTTCACACAGCCCCAGGATTGGTTAGTCAAGGCAGCAAATGAATTTACAGGTGGGGCTTTGAATTCATTGGCTGCCAAAGCCCAGGGGAAGTGAACTGCTTGCAGTCTTCACTCCAGTCAGGCTTCAAAGATTTTATTCAGCTGCCTTCTAGCTGCTAGCCAGTTCCTTTGGAGCAGCAATCAGGAGCAGACCAAAGAAGCAGAGGCAGCAACAGAGGAATGGTGAAGAACCTGAAATAGCACAGTTTGATGAGGAAGATTGCTGCACTGGAGGACAACAGAGAAGGAAAGAAAGAACAGAAAGAAATTAGTGACAGAGAGAGTCAGCAGAGCTGCAAGGACTAAACATCTGTTACCTTGATTTCTGGGGTCCCTTGGGGGACACCTCAATGTGCTCCATGTAATGGGGAATGGAAACTAGCCAAAGCACAAGCAATAGCAATGCAAGAGGCAGGGTAACCTAGTGGGGTCTTTTTACCCAGTTTTTACGGGGTCAGGCCAAGCCAAAAACCAAACAAAAATGTCCAATAAATGATTTTATTGAATGCAAGTCTTACGCACCAACGCAATCACGCACGCACGCACACACCCAAGAGCTATTAAGAAACAAAAGAGAGGAAATTGGATAGGGGAGTATTGAAGGGGTACAGCTGGGGTAATATTGCACCTTTTCCTGAAGTCCAGGGTCTGGGAAAGCAGCGGAGAAATGGGGCTCAGCATGGAGAGGGCTGAGAGGATTACTCGACAGAGAGAGCAACAGTCTGCTGGGGCAACTGGGAGCCATCCAAAGAACCACTCAAAAACTGGGACTATTTGTAGGGGAAAAAGTAGCTGGAGGACTAATCCTTTCCCAGGGAGAACAATGGGTGTTGGTGCTCCACCATGGCAATATCCTTTGTGTGATGGGATTGCAAGGTGTTGCCAAAGTCTCAGGATCTTCGGCTGTGTTAGTTTGTGGTGTGACTTCATGTAAATGGTCCTCGCCTGATGGAATATTTGCTCAACTTGGGACAAACATGCTAATACCCTCAAGTCGGCATCTCGGGGCTGAGGACCTTTTGTTTATTGTGAGTTTACACATCCTGAGGTCTCCTGGGGCTACGTGACTGGGGATTCTACTGGCCTGACCTGGTTTTCGATCGTGGACCATTGCTGTCTACGTGCCCATCCAGGTGACCTCTCAGGCACATTGAATCATATTTTAATATCAAAATTGTAGACCCTGGGATAGGGTTTTTTCCAGTGAGATAACACAGCCCTTTTCAGGGCTGACTGATTGTAGGGATTCCTTTTACTATCTCCCCCTTTTGGGATACCAGCAAGCCATTAAGCTGTAGTCAGTTACAGCCCTCCCCTGGGCTCTGTAGACACAGAGATTCCTTTTTGGATTCTCTGCGTAACACCTTGCGTCTCTTTCCCCGAGACCTGCCAGGTTGGCTTGGCGTTTGGTACTGGCCAGGATCCTTTCCATCAGGAGTTGTTCCCATGGGCAGCCCTTTGGCTCTGGGCTAGGCTGTGTTGGGTTTGAGTTACCCCACTGTTGCACAGCATATCTTGGCCTGCCTTATCTTGCCACCTTCTTTTGTTCATCTCTAGCTGAGGCCTATATTTTCTGGGAAGTGCAGCAGCTATTCTGCCTGGCTGGAATATTCCCATTCTTTTTTTCTGGGGTACAGGGTTTCCTTATGCCTTTTTCCACTATCTATTGGCTGGGCAGGGTACATGAATCTCTGCTTTTCAGTCACTAAAACAGCTGACATCACTGTGGCATATTGTGAATTCAGAATTATTACTAAATGTTAAGGCTAATTAGTTTTCAGGAGCAATGCCACCCAAGAGACACCAAGCATCACTGCAGGAGTCTGTGCTTAGGACCAGGGGGCAAGCCAGACTGTCACGTATGTCCTGGTCTAAGTTCAAGTGAAAGGATGCAGATTTAAGACTGTAGGTAAAGACCCAAAACATCCATCCAGACGTTCAGTGGTAGCTAGCAATGAGGCTGTTCTGGAAGGTCTTTCGTATATACATGAGAAACTGATACAGAAAGTAGAGCAGCTGGAATCCAAGACAGCAGTTTCAGCAGTTGGTGCAGCATCCCTGGCCAGTGAGATGGTGACTAGGCAGCAAGAAGGAAAGCTAGGCACAGACAACAGGAACTCTCTCCCTCTAGCAGTAGCAGTGGACGTTTCTTTAAGCTGGATGATGAATCATTGAACAGGGTGAGGAGGACCAAGAGGAAGGAAAAGAGTAGGAACAAGAGATGTAGGAGGAACAGCAAGGAGGATATAGAGAGCACGTGAAGATTGCATGAGTCCACGCAGGAAGGGAATGAGTACAGAGACTACTGGAGGGTGGAAGTTTATGTCCCAGGGCTCCCCACTTGGACTATCAAGAGGTGGGGAAAAATGGGGGCAGGCAGATAGGGGTTCTAGGTCCACATGGGAAGAGGAAGGTAAATCAGGAAGGTGGCATTGCATGCCACCATGATGATCCACCTGGTATCCAGAAGGACTAGGGAGTGCATTCTGAATGGCAACTATATAGACAGTATATCACTTATCAAGCCTGAAGTTGAAGAAGGGTGCATTCCTAAGTCCCATAAAAAGATCAAGAAGGAGAACAAAGATGAGACTGTTGAACATATGTTCAACAACTGGCTTATTGGACACACAGTTCATGGGCATAGTGCAGGCAGCCCACCCAGAACAGGGCTTGCATCTCTCTAACTATTCAGGTAATGTGAGGCAATGCACTGGTGGGAGATGCAGCAGCCCTAGAATATGATACAGAATTCAGGAAATAGGTTTCTCAGAGTGAGCACACAAGGTGGGATTTGATGAATTGCAAGTTATAGTTTGGCTTGGTAGACCCACACACCAAGGGTAGGTCTGACGGCTCTAAGCTTTTTCCTTGATCGAGGAAGAAGGATGCTAGGAGGCTGATGTGCTGGGAGTTTAGGCAGGGCAGGTATCAAAGAGCTCAACGTAAGTTCAAGTACAATTGTGAGAGCTGCCTTGGGCCTCATCCCAAACTCTCTTGCTCCTACCCAGGCAAGTGTCAGCAGAACTTTTGCCTAGGGCACACCACTGGGGCTCCTGGTGGCCTAAATGATGGAGGCTCCACCCCTACTGTCAGCAGTGGGAACGGGATGTCCAAGCAATGGAGTGTTGCCAGCCAACACTCTGGTGTGGCTGCTTGCCCTGCTTTCACTTTTGGCAGCTTATCCTAACAAGAAGGCAGCCAGATTCATCAGGGTTGAGTTTTCCATGGTTTTCAAAATTCCTGCTCATGGACCTAGGATAGCTTTTGGGTCCAGCAACCTTAAGTCTGCTCAGGAATTGGATGTAATAACCATGAAAATAGAGAAAGAATGTAAAGCAGGGCAGGTGGAAGCCCCTTTCTTGAGCTACTCATGCTCAATTTGAGGATAATCTCTCTTGGAGTTGTCTCCATGAAAACACCAGGAAAATTAAAACTCATTCACCACCTTTTGTATCCTAGGGGCATGCCAGTTGATGATGCTGTCTCACAGGAATACTTTTCCATTTCTTATGCCTTTTTTCAGCAGGCAGTCAGGTTGGTGAACACGTGTGGCCTGGGAGCACTCATGAAGAAATGTGGCATTCAGTCGGCATTTTGGCTGCTCCTGATGCATCCAGATGCTTTATTGTTTGTTGGTGTTCAAGTTCAACAGTCTCTGGTGCTATGACAAAGCCAAGCCTGTGGAATGTTAAGTTAGCTGTTTGGCATTCAAGGCATCCAGTACATTTCTGGAGTGGGCGGTGAAGATTAGGATGGGGTCACCTCATATGACCCACTATCTGCACAACTTTCTCATGGTTGACAGGGCAGGGAAAGGGCAGCATTGTTGGGTGTTTTTCAGGCTTTAGCAGCAGATCTGGGGATCCCCAAAGCACTGGAAAATACTGAGGTATTTGCTGGTATCCCCAGGTATTTTGTTGGACTCAGAACGGGGAGTGTTGTATTTTCCTATAGATAAACTAGTCAGCCCTAGAGAGTGGCTTAGGAGGATGCTGGAGTAAGAAAGCCACTCTCAGTGAGGCTTTGCATTAGTGTCCCCTGGGAGGGCTTTTTGCAGACATCTGGCCAGAATCACGGCTGGAGTTAGGGAGTCCCACCACTCTATTCACATCACAAAAGGAGTGAAGGAAGATGTGGGGTATGTCTCAGGTTCTTTGAGAATTACAGTGGTGTTTCTCTGTAGTAGGATATACAGCAGGAGAAGCAAGAAGAAACAGTTAAGGCAGCAATGATCTCATGGGCTCAGAATATTGGACATTCAATTCAATTAGAATCCTGGGAACAGAGTTGGAAAAAAACACAGAAATTTACAGTAGCCCAGAATTTGAAAGAGAACTATTATAAGCTGTTCCATAGATGGTACATGACACCAGACAAATTAAAAAAGATTTATAATACAGGTACTGGACTTTGTTGGAAATGTCAGAAAGAGGTTGGTACGATATATCATATGTGGTGGACATGTCCTAACGCTAAAAAATATTGGACTGAAATACATAACAAAATTAGTGCTTTAATGAAAGTTCAGTTTGCAAAGATACCAGAATTGTACTTATTAAATATGACAGATGGATTAGAAAGTACTGGTATAAAGAAGTACTGGAGAATAATATTGTATATGATAGCAATGGCTCGTATTGAGTATGCAAAGTTGTGGAAAACTCAGCAAATACTCACAACAGAACAATGGTGGGGAACACTTATTGAAAATAGAAATGCTGATATGGTCTCTCAGAGATTAAAAGGGGAAATCAGATGATGAGATTAAAATAGAATGGCAAATTGTAATGGATAATTGCTGGGTACTGTCAGATGGAAATAAGTAATTCATGATTTAGATAATTAATGAGGGAGCTACTGGATACATATCATGAAGCTGGAATGTGGAAATAGAAATGCAAGAACCAACATGTAATATTGGCAGTAAATTATGGTACAATAATATAAACATGTAAAGAGATAATGAAAATGAAATCAAGATCAGTGTGGAAGATCAAAAATAATTCATGTAATCTTACATTTACAATTGTTTGTTTTATACTTGAATTTGAATAAAATGATTAATAAAAAAACTATATAAAAGTCACTTAGTGAAAATTCATGGATGGTTATAAAGGTCAATTTATGGAAACAGATTTAGCATTAAAAGGATATGGGAAAGAGATATTAATTATTTTATTAATTATTATTAATTGTTTTCATTGTTATTTCTTTTTCTTGGACAAAGCAAGCAGTTAAGTGACAAAGACAACATCACAGTTTTCTGGCAGCTGCTTGCAGGAAAATTGCCAGTAACTGGTTGGGAGGTAACCTAAGCTTGAAAGCCTTGTGGGAGAAAATGTGGGATTTACTTCTAATGGAAAAATTGTCTCACACTGTGAGAGCAAACAAAGGTCTACAAGCAGTGATAAATTCATCAAAGACTGGTTTCCCTACAAAGAATATGGTGATAACAATTGTAATTATTTGTGTCCACCTCCACATCATTTGCCTTTCTAAAAGGATACTTTTTTTATTTAAAACCTGAACAGATTCTACATCTTGTTGGATTGACTGTCGATAAATGGTTTTAAATGACTGTATCTTATTTTTAATTTTTTATTTAAATTATTCAATTAATTGTCCAATTTAACCTTTTATTTCATTTTTAATGAATGTATAGTTTTATAAAGTTTTTTTTTTTTTAAAAAAAGCCATTAGTTCAATACATGCTATACATATTACATATGAGTAATAAAAGATGGCTGTGATACACAGCATGGAATGTCTTAGATATCTCTCCATATGCACTTACTAAAGTGTACATTTCTTTTTGTTCTCTTAGGCATAGAGCCAGAATGCAAACAAGTCACGGGCCGGCTGGAATATGTGAAAGTGGATGATTGCGTGAATGATAACCAGCTGAATATCCATTATTGTGAGGTAATATATGCTTATTTTATGAAAGCAACTATATGAAAGCAAAGCAGGTGATATTTTCCATAGACAATGCAGAACATGTCTAGGTATACCCTGGCAAGAGTTTTCAAAGAAGAGACCTCTATAAGCTTGCATGCTGAGGATGCTGTTACTGACTTTTTTAAAAATTTAGAATGGTTGTTACCCCAAAATATGGATGACTCAGGGGTCTGCCTCCAATGCTAGTACCTCCAAATGACAGAGGGAAAATAATTAGCTCAAAATTTGGAGGCCTGTGAGAGGGGGGTAACTTAAAGAGATCTTTCCACCAATATTTACAGGGTCATGCAGGAAAAAACCAGCCACAGAATCCAAAATGTCTTTTATTGAAAGATTCACACACACATGCAAAAGATTCAAGCACTCACACACACACACAATAGCTAACCAAAGGATAAAGGGAGGATGGCTGTGGATAGAGGAATTTTAGGGTTTAGGCGATAATTACTGGTCCAGAGAACAGAGGAGAAAGCAGCTATGTGGCTTAGGTCTGAATCTAAGGACAGTTCTCATTCAGAAATCTGGGTGACACTGTGGCACTCAGCAAGACAAGAGACTGTGCTAGACTGCTCAGAACAGAGGGTTTTTATACCCAAAAACTACCCTGAGGGTATGGATGTGAATGACTCTCCTAGCCGAGTGGACAATGGGAATTGCAACATAAACAATGAGATCCAGACAGAATTAATAGACTTAGTGTCTAGGTGACAAAGAGGCAATAGCTGTCATAACAGCTCTGTATTGTGGAGAGGCCTGGAGGACAATGCAGGGAAACATCCAGGTGTGAGGGAACAGGGTTGAAACAATCGCTGTTTGGTAAGAACTTCTCTTTTCTGCATAGAAATGTTCCTGTTAAGATTCTAGGCCTTCCAGTCGTCTGTCTAAGACATGGTTTCTCAGCTACATGATTTCTGTCTTGTCTCTGATCTGCCTCATGGCCTTGGCTGCCTGGTAAGACAGCGTGACCCTGACAACTGATAAGCAACACCTGGTTCTCCTCTGTGTGGGACTGCTGGCTTGTTATGATCAGCGGTCAGGCTTTGCCCACACAGTGCCTATAAGTTCGGTGAGAGATTTCTCACTCCTTGTCTCCCCCCTCCTCGTTGTCCTGTCTTTTGCGGCCTGCAGGTACTCTCTGTGTCATGCCTGAGCACAGAGAAGCCTAATGGATTTTTTCCTTGTTCTGTTTATGCTGGCTTTCCAACACCAGTACGCTACAGCTAGACATACCTGAGCCTGTTGAGGAACTATGCTGTACGCAATAAACACTGGATTAGTTTTTGGTAATATGTGTTGGCCTGGACTCTGTTCTTTTTGACTCTGCTGGTTTTTTGCCTGGCCTGGAGCTATCGCAGCATCGTGTGGGTCACGTTTCTTCTTTCCATGTCTATAGAGTACAGCGTGGCCCCTGGAAATGCTAACAGTTCCAGCTTCAACTTAAACCTATTATCTCCAGAGTTGCTTGATAATCTGCCTGACAATGACTTTGGCTATGTCTGGGTCAGGGGGAGTGAGCTGACTTGCTTTGCAATCACACTTTTACACACAATAATTTTTCTCTGCCCAGCTTGACCTTCTAGTCACCTCAGGTTCCATTTTATATCAATGCCAATTAATGTAGTTGTCAATTAAATATTATTTGCCAATTAAACCATATCAATCTTGGGGGATGCACAAGGTGGTAACAGGGTAGTCTCGTTTCCCCCTCTTCTCTCAATCTATCCACAAACGTATCATAAGTGTAGGAACTCAGCTTCAATTACTTGCATATTTTCCCAATGTATGTTTTGAAACAGGCACAGTTCCTTAAATCTGTCTCTTTAGTAACTGAGGTTTCTTTGCTATTTGTCAGCTAATCTGGATTCCATCTGGGATCCTTTTATTACCTTCTGGCTACCTAATTGTCCAACTTGCAAGGGTGGTTAAAAACAGAGTTAACATCAATGCTTCACTTAAGCATTGGATGTCAGGGTGCCTGAGTGTGCTCTCCTGAGCATGTGCAGAGTGCAAATCCATGAAGCTGTGCTATGCCAATGCCAATTGCTCCAGACAGGAAAAAAACAAATGTACACAAATGCACTGCGTCTAGGCTAAACTACTGTTTACTACTGACGCAAAAGCAGGATATATGATAAACAGAGCACTTCAGACAGCTTGTCTAGAAGCATAACATAAACAAGTCCAGGCAAAAAGGAAACATGGAGGGTCAGGTGAAAAACACCAAAGAAGAACAAAGAAAGAAAGAGGACTTTACAGAACATGATGTAAGCTTTTAACCAGTGCTAAACCACTTCCAGACATACATCATGTAACACATTGCATACTTGGTTCCCAGGTTCGGAGCTTTCCCATGGGACAGGAACTTTAGGAGACAAGATAGACAAAATAAATGTGCAGCTGTACAATGAAGGGCAACATGTCCTTTCTGCTCCACCTACCAGAACAACACCTCATACACTTGAGACTGACATTCTGGATACCCTGACATTGGAATCTCAGAGTATTTATCTGAGAAGATGAGGTGGCAATCTTTTAGGCTATTTATTATATGCAGTCATAGATATACAAACATACTCTATTTCCTGGCATGTAAGACTCACTTTTTTTCCTGAAAAATAGTTTGAAAATGGGGTGTGTCTTATATCCCAGTGCATCTTATATGCCAGCAAATAGTATTTGCCAGTATAAAAATGGGGTCGTCTTATATACCAGCAAATACAATATACATTCCCCTTAGGAAGAAACATAAACATGAAAATGTCTGAGCTCTTTGCTTTCTTCTAGAGATGGGACGAATCTAGAATTTTCCTAACCTGAATCCAGATCCAAGTCCCTGGAGGTTCTGGGAATCCACGAATCTCATCAATCTCAAATCTTTCAAATTCTTTTTTTAAAAAGGCTTTTAAAAGCAAGGGAAAGAAAGCACTTCTATACCACCTTTTCTCGCACGTCCTGGGCAGGATTGGGCCTGTGGTGGGTGGCAGCAGAGCGGGGAGCACTAGATTGCGCTTTCCACCACATTTTCTTGCCCAGCCCAGGCAGGACAGGGCCCGCGGTGGGTGGCAGCAGAACGGGGAGCACGTGATCGCACTGTCTGCCACCTTTTTTCATCTGCCCCAGGCAGGATTGGGCCCACAGCCGGCAGCAGCACAGCGGGGAGTGTGAGATTGCGCTCTCCGCTGCCTTTTCTCACTCGCCCTGGGCAGGATCCAGCCGTGGCCAGCGGGAGATTGAAGCAGGATTCGAGAGATTCAATTCACCTGTTTTGGCAGGGGGATTCTGATCCCTGAATCATGAATCCTTGCTCATGATTGAGAGTGGAGAGTGACTGACAGTTTAAGGCGTTTAAATGAACTTCTCCTATCCTTTGCTTGTCATTAGGTTTTGTGAGTATGCATCAAAATTCTGTTTCCTTCCTTGGCTGTAATATCCTTATTTACATAATGCTACTTATTTGATTCCCTCCCCTCCCTTTGGATAACTCTCCTGTAAGACCATTGGGCATTTTCCTCTGGCTCCTGTTGATTCCTCTGTGATCACACTGTCTTTAGTTTTGACCAAATTCTTCATCTCCTGTGCTCTTTTCTGCTCTCTAGATGGCAATTCAAGTATTTGAATGTTCCCTAGTTTGTGATTTTTATTATTTATTCCTGCGCCACTAACTGATAAGAGTTTTTGATTTCCCTATTTCATCCTTATGCTATAAATTTAATAATATCTCTCATAGTGAGGACAATCTTTCAATTATCTCTCTTACGTTGTCATGGGAAGGAGCCAAAAGATTGTCACTAGAGACTTCTCTTCCTCGATAACCTCAATGGAGTGTCCTGGAATTCTATTTCCATGGGAAAATTGGTTGTTTCATTTGGTGATGTTGCTTTAACTGGAGGCTAATATAAAATAGCTCTATGAGGTTTTCTTTACTACAAGGAAAAGATCTGTTCATATTAGGTCTTCTTGGGGAGTTTTTGAATAGTGGTGTACAAGAGGTATTATTTACGCACACAAAAAGGGGATATTAATATACCCTTCCTAATGAAACTACTTCTTACTAAGTACATGTTTTTCAAACTTTGTTCATTTACAAATTCTATAACCACTTTTGCCTTAAAGTAGTTGTAGAATAGATACTCCACCCAAATTGTTTTGGAGCTAGTAAGGCTCTTCATAACTTTTTCTCGTATTATTTGTAGAAGGTGCACCTTTTGTGTAGGTTGGGATAACATTTCCTATGGTTTTGGATAGTTAATTAATACCAGTTTGTTCCTGGCAAGAGTTAGGTTCCATGCTCTTCTGCTTTGCTTGCTCTGAATCCTTATGGGAAAAGAGACAACTTCATCTTTTCAGTTATTTCACCTCTGAGTGCATGTTCCCATGGGTTCTATATTTCAGAATTTCTTATTGTTACTTGATGTCCTGATGATGTGGAGAGGGTATGTTTAACTTCAGATGTATTTCTTAAATCTTTCTGTTCCAGTCACTCTATTTTATTGTGTAAGAATATACTCATTTGCACTCTTTAGAGATGTTTCAGATTTTTGTTCCTTATCCATTATTTTGAATAGTTTTTGAAAATTCAGTGTTGCTTCCTTCCTAGAATGTCTTTAACCTTCTCTTTGGCTTTTTATATTTTTACTTTTCTTGGTGTTCCTATATCATTCTGCATCTTTTTTTGTAAACTTGGTTTATTTATTTTCTTCTCTTTGTCTACCTTCCCCCCAACACAACACAGTTGCTTAGTTGACTATTTATCCAGTTCCTTGGAATCAACTCTGGATTCTAGCTTTACTAGGAATTCATCAATAGTTGTCAAAAACCCATTATGTTCAGAAAGATATTGCTTGAAAATCCTTTCTCATAATTATAGCCTGTTTCATTAAACCCTCTATGAGATCAGATTTCTTTAGGGGGTTTAGATGGGTTGGTGGGTGAGGAGGATGTGTTATGTTTTAATTGCTTTTAATGTATTTATATACTGTTGTAGTACCGCCTCGATCCGTTGGGAGAGGCAGGATATAAATATTATTATTATTATTATCATCATCATCATCATCATCATCATCATCATCATCATCATCTCCTCTTTTGTCTTGCTTATACTGGGAGCCTCTTCTTCAAAGCCATTGCCCCCTTGGCCTGCATAGAGTACATGAAATGTTACCCAAAACACATGAGACCTCATGAGGTCCTCTATCAGAACCCACAATTAAATGTAAGAATTAATTAACTCAAATTAAGAAGGAGGGGTTAACTGGCAGGACCTTTTCACCAGTGTTTATAGGGTAACTGCAATAAAATCAGCTCATAAATAATCTAGAGTGTGTTTTATTGGGGCAAAGTCAAACAAGCACACAAGGATTGACACTCACACAAGACTAATGCAAAGACAGAGAGGAAAAGTGGATAGCAGAGCATTCAGGGTGGAATGGGCAATATTTACCTTTCCAGAGAGAGAGAGATGAAGGAAACTGGTGTGGTTCAGGTCTGAGCCCAAGGACAGGGAATCAAGGTGACAGAGTGGATGCCTGCAATTCAGGTACTGCAAGGAGGTATCCCAAATTGGGGTCTCTTATACCCAAAAACCTGGCCTGGAGGCATGATGTGCTGATGACTCTCTGCCTGGGCAAACAGTGGAGGTTGCAAAGTGGACAAAAGATGGCCAGAATGGGTTGATGGTCCTAACGTGTGATGGAAATATGTTGATGATTTTAGCACGTAGGTGACAAAGGCATTGATGGCTCTATGCCAGCTCTGTGCTGAGGGTAGGAAAAAGGAGTGCTGTGGAAGAGGTTTAGGTGCCAGGAAAGAGGATTTGGAAAGGTTTTGATAGGAAATACACACAGCAGAGTGCTTACTGGCTGCACCTGGCTTGACTATTGTTTTTGCTGAGAAGATTAGCTTAAAGCCATGAAGTCAGGCTTTACTGGCTAATTCTTAGTGAACTTATGACCTGGCCGTGCTGAGGTTACCTTTAGCCTGCTTTCCAGACAGTGTCTCTTCTCCACATAGTCTTTCAGCCACAAGTGCGTATAATTTATATTTTATACCAATTAAGCATATCTACCAATTAATATGCCAATTAAACCATATCAAATTGAGGGATGTACCAATTCCCCCCCAAAATGGAACCTTCATGAGGGGTGCAATGAGGTTTCATTTTTCTTAGGAAGGTACCACACACCTTCAGTGTGGTGACTTTCAGAGGATGGGACATGTAGGAAGGAGGGTTAGGATGAGAAAGGAGCCGCTCATTTCACCCCATCCTGGAGTAATGTTTTTTCAGCAAATGTAAACTCCTCAGCAAGGTTAATGCTGGTTTTCTCATATGGATTGAAAAGTATTTCTCAGTGATCCAATCTCCACTCTGATTTTGTTTTGTAAAGTAATTCTGCCTAGATTTTCTATTTTAACCGGTGGTAAAATTATGTATTAATTTCTGTTTGCTTCTTCTGGTTCCTTTTTTTTTTTAAAAGCAGTGATGACTCCCTCAGATAGTCACTGGCGCTTAAGTTTTTTAGTAAAAAAAGCTGTTGTCTAGTTAGAATTACCATAGTTACTGATGTTAATAAAGACTCCCCACCCAGGCATTACAATTTCTAACTGTAATATTTTGTTATCTCATTGGCCCTTTTCGCACCGTAGCTTGATAGCGCGATGACCTAGAGCCCTCACACTATTACAAACATCGCAAGACAGCCCGTTGCACTCTGCACACAGTAGGGCATTTGTGAGAAGCACCGGTCCCCGCCCGGTGCCTCTTCCGCATGTCGGTGTCCTGGGCCATGCCCAGGTCCCACCCTGTCCCCGCCCCACCGGCCCTGATTGGTTGGTGGGTTTTCTTTTTTTAATTTTTTTTTTCGGCCTATCGTGTTAACATTAGCACGATAGAATCTCCCAACAGGCTGTTTCATACTAACGTGCTAAGGTGCTAACATGCTAACGATAGCACCAGGTTTGAAAAAAAACCCACAGTCGGCCGGACCCCGGGGGCTGCTGTCATCTCGAGTGTGAGTGGCAACGCAGCCCCAGGGTGGCCTCTGATAGCGACGCATTGTGCAGTGTTCCCTGCTGCGATGGGGGCAGCGGCCAGCCTGCTGCTGGGCGGAGCGTCCCCGGGAGCTGCAGCATGAGGGACAGGCAGCAGGGACTGCCCACACCCCGCACATTCCTGGGTCCTTCATAGAAGCACACCGGACGATGGCTCTGCAGGCCCTCTGGTCGCACAACCAATGCGTGAAAGGGAGGTTATTTTCACCTTTCAGGCAAAAATAAGAAAACGCGCTGTCAGCACTATCCGTGGCTATGATAGCACCCGGTTTGCCAGAACATCATGCGGTACGACGGCTCATGAAGGGAGGAGGGAGTGTGTTTAATACACTTTAAAAACGCCATGCAAAAAGGGCCATTGTTATTCTGTTGGCAATAATCACTTTGATAATTTAGTTTGCTTTCATGTCTTGTTTACTTTTATATTACTCAACTGCTGGCTTTTGTTCCCTGAAGAATCTATCAATTCATACCCTTTTGGAACCCTTGGGGGTTTTCCTACATGTGTCAAATTACTTCCTCTGCTCCCTTTGTCTCTTATGGATGACTCTGCACTCTTATATTTAGTATTTCTTTTTTTTTCCAGTGTTCAAATCTTTTTATTTCAAGAAATTATGACAGACAGTAAAAGTCTCTTTAAATACTGTGTATATGGTAAATAACACTATCTAAAGTCTGTTCCAGCAATTCCCATAGTCTTTAAAACATTATGATCTTTTTTATCTTATTTTGGCCTTTTTGGTGGTAACAAGTAAATATACACACCAGGAAGTCAAGATTCACTAAATTGGGTGAATTAAAGTTTAGAAAAGTTCCAAACGCTTACCATATTAATCCAAGTAGAGCACAGTGGGGAAGATAAAGTCTTAAGGAAATTTTCTTTGTCTTTGCTTTCAAAATATAAAATTTCCATTTCCTCTCTGGGAACTCAACCTTCAATACTTTAAGGAGTTATTTTACATAGGGAGATTTTCTGCTGCCTCTTTCTTGAATCTTCAAATTCTGGAGTCCTTTTTTTTGGGAGCATAATGACTGATTAATGGCTGATCCAAGGCATGGAAAATCTTGAACTGTTTCAATGTCTTCATCGTTTACTTTAGGTTTATGAATCAGCTGTGGTCATTATTTTTGTTTTCTTAATTTTCAGCTGTAAACCACCCTTTGCACTTTCTGATGTCACTTTCTTCAGTAATCATTCCAAGTCTTTGCTGTTGTCTGCTAGTAGTATGATGTCATCTCCATGTCTTAATTGTTGTTCCTTCCTCCAATTTTCATGCTTCCTTCCTGAATCTAATCCTGATTTATGTATGATATGTTCAGCATACAAGTTAAACAGTTAGGGTTAATAAAATGCAACCTTGCTGTCAAGTTGCTAGGCTCCCCTGTCATATGGAAATGAGTAGGTTTTGCTGGATGTGTATTGGAGCAAAAGTATTTAACCTTTGCATATAAGCTACTATGTATCTCTGTTTAGGTATTGCTAACTGCCACAATGTATTCATATGGCTGTCTATTGCAACAATGTATCCTGAATGGTGGGAAGGGAAAGAGCAGATAGGGCAAAAATGAAAATGCTGACTGCAGAGACATGTTGTTTTGAGAACCCAGTGCTGTTGAGATAAGTGATAATATAATATTATATAATACAAGAGATAATATGGAATCAAGTTACCCTAGTCAGTGATCTGGGGGATAAGTGTCAGGCTAGTGCCTGTGAATGTGTTGAGGAGGTGGTGGGGTGTATGGATTTATAGCTGTCACCAATCACAGCTTTCCATGATACCTATAAAACCAGTAAACTGTGTGTATTCTTTACTCTCAGCAACTTCCGTGGTAGTGTCATGTCCAGGATAACTTGTGCTCACAAACTGGGATTTGGGAGTTAGAGTTTCCCAGGGTGTTAGCCCTTTGGAGAAATTCTATGAAAGCTAAAACTATTAGGAATTAGCCTTCCTTTGGCAGAGTTGCAGAAAAAGCATGCCTCAGTTTCTGTGTGACTTCCTTGAACTTAGACTGACTTGAAAAGCAAAACAAGATAGTCAGTTTCAGGTTACAAACTTATGAAAGTTTACTAATAAATTTTATAATCACGTATGCCTTGGAGAGCCTAGATCCCAACTAGCTAAAAAAAGATTAGGTAAGATAGTAGCTTCATTCCTAACTCACCATCTTCTTAATGTTGAGACGAAGCATGGTCAGAGAAAGAGGAAGTGGAAGCAAAAATGGCAGAGAGTAAAGAGAGAGAAGCATGGTCTTTTGTGTAAGGACAATGACTCCAGGGTCTATCCTGGTCACATTGTCTGGTCACCCAGATACCATGCATTTAAATAGCGCAAAGAGCGACACCAAGGCTTTAATTGAGAAAGCAAAAGGCTTTGACGTGCAAAGGAAAAAGAACCTAAGCTAACTAAGCCCCATATGCCCTAGAACAAAGTGAGGAGGAAGAGAATGCCAGAATTTTACAAGTGGAGTTGAGTTTGAACAGGAGCATTTATTTGGAGCAAAGCAAATAAAACAGCAACTTTCCTGACAAATGTTGCATGGTTACAGATTTTATACTTTGTCATAAAAATTTAGGATCACATAGCAATGACTGGTGAAAGTCATAAATGCCACATCACCCTACACCACCAGCACTTTCCCAGACCCCTTCTACTGTTTACATACCTTGCATCCTGGGAACCAGAACAAGTTTCTGTCTCCTTATCTTAGCCATGCCCAATCCTATAACACTTTCCTACTAGTTTTGTATTCCTTCTTCTGATCTTTATTTCCTGGATACAAAGTGACAATGAACAATGCAGCAATTAACCATTTGTTACCTTGGGATACTTTAGAACTTTCAACCAGATACAGGATTGCAATCAGCAATTGGCAATTGGTGCATAGTAGCACTAAGCTAACTATGGCCCCATTCAGACTAGAAACCTTTTTTCTTATAGATACTAATACACAGCCAGCATACTTACAATAGCTATTCATCCTGACATCCTCCCCTGCAAAACTTACTTTCCCCTCTACCATGGTTTTTGTGGGTATGTGAACTTTTTTGATCAATTTAGGCACTTTGATGAATTGTACCCATTTCGGTTCATTGAGGGGCAGGTTTTTCCAATGCACTAAATTTTCTAGTCACTCATGGTGTTTTCTGGAGTCTAAAATGTCAGTGATTTCAAAATGTTGATCTTGTCCCACCATGATCATTGGGGAAGGTGGTTCTTCCTTCATGAACCAGTCTCCCAGTTCTGTCAGTTGTTTCAGCAACTGAAATGAAACATAGGGTTTATTTGTTTATAATTCTTTGGAAGTTCCAGCTCAATAGTGGAAGCATTAATTAGCCTGCATACTTTAAATGGACTGATGTATTTGGGTCCCAGCTTTTTGGAAGGCTGTGAGCATTTCAAGAACTTTGTGGACAGGTGTACTTTGCTGCCTGGTTTGATGTCCCAATCTTTGCCTCTCTTCCAATCATCATCTTGTTTGTAAGCATTCTTAGCACAGTCCAAAGCAGTTATGATGGCGGGCCAGGCAGCCCTCACTTTGCTCACCCATCATGTTACTGAAGGAGGGTCAGTCTCAAGGGGTGGCAAGTGTCTCAAAGTTTGTCCATACACCATTTCAAAGAGTGTGTGTCCAGTGCTTTGATGTATTACATTGTTGTAAGCCATTTCTGCAAAGGGAAACAAAATGTCCCAGTCATTCTGCTGATAGTTAATGTAGCAATGCAAGTACTGCGCTAGCACCTGATTCACCCTTTTTTTTTATTTAAAACACCAATCCTTAAAATTACATCCCTCCAAAACATTATTTGAAATTTAAACCATCTTAATATAACATTTCCATTTAAGAAAAATTAAATTACCATAAAGTTTTCCAAACATATGAGAGAATATATATCAATTCCACATTTCTTAATTGAAAAGATCTTCCTTTTGAATTCTCCCTATACCACATCAAGACTTCCTTAATCTCCTCTAATTCCCATTCTGTGATGTCTTCATGTTTCTCAAATATCACCTCCAGAGTGAGGGACCCCCCCATTTCTATTTACACAAGTATATAATGCATAATACCGTAATAATCATATTTATATTCTGCTTAATGTATTTTATGCTTCAAAAGTCTGTCGGCCTTCTAAATATAATATTTATGTTGTATTATCTATATTGTATTAAATTTTATTCGTATTTTATTCATTTTTACCTTGGCTCAATATTTAATATCTTAACCATACCACTAATCAATTTTCTAGCAATAACTGGAGTTTCTCTACTTTGTTCCATTCTTCTTCATTCTCATTCTGATTTTTACCTCTTAACAACATTGTTAAATTATCCATTTCTTTATATTCCATCACTTTAACTATCCAATCCTCAATCTTCGGAGTCTGGTCATTCTTCCATTCTTTTGCAAAGACGATTCTCACCGCTGTTACCATATACAAAATAATTCTCCAGAACTTATTTCTATCTCTTAGTCCAATTTTGTTCAGTATATTCAATAAGAATAATTCTGGAGTGTAAGGTATCTTTATTTCTAACACTTCTTGCATTGTTTCTTGTATTTTCTTCCAAAAAACTTTTGATTTTTCGGAAGTCCACCAAATATGATAGTATGTACCATGCCCTTTCTGCTTGCCCATCCATTTCAGAGTGATGGGCTGTCCTCAGCCCCTGTTCAATATCCAACAATCTCATGAAAGCTTTCCAAAACTGTAAAGTGAACTGGTGCCACAATCTGTGACTATTTTTAGCAAGACCCTGTGTAATCTGTATACATGCTGCATAAACATCTTGGCCAACTGAGTAGGAGTGGGCAAAGTTTTGCACAGACCAAAGTGTGCTGGTTTGGAAAATAAGTGATCATCCAGATCACCATTTTTTGGTTACTGTCAGGCAAATCAGTTATAAATCCATATTAATGTTAGCCCAGGGGGAGGGAGGTGTTGGCAATGGCTGTAACAGCATTCTGTGTTTTCCCACCTGTGCATATACAGGTCATCTGCATGCACATCTTCTTGGAGTTTGGCCTACCAATGATCCCTATGCACCAGGTGAAGAGTTTTTATGAACTCAAAATGCCCTGTTGACTTAGCATCATGACAGCATTGTAAGACCTAGGCACACATTGTTTCTGGCACATACAATTTGTTGCCTTTACACCAAACCCCTCCCCAATCAGTCAGTTCTGCTTCATGCTCCCTGCTCTAGCTGACTTGACAGCTCCCATGAATACTTCAAAGGTTTATGGGTTTCACCTTTCTTTGGTTTTGCCATTAGTTTCGCTGTGAGTGGCAATTGCTAGCCCTAGTTTCTGGAGGTCACCTCCATTTGTCAGTCACCTCCATGTTTTGACACTCATATTGTGGAATTGGGAAAGGGTGTCAGCCAAAAAGTTATTTCTTCCTGACAGGCATTTAAATACGAATTGGAATTTTCTAAGAATTTTACCCAGCATTCCTGTATGGGGCTTGGTCTGTGTGGGGTTTGAAGGGCTACCAGATTCCTGTGATCAGTCCAGATTTCAAAAGGATAAGTGTGTTATCCCAAAACATGGGTGACTCAGGGGTCCACCTGTGATGCCAGTACCACTGTGAGATGGTGGGAAATTATTATGGCAAAGAGGAGGCCTGTGAGAGGGGGAGGAACCTAATGAGATCTTTTACACCTATGTTTAACAGTACTTCTTCAGGGAAGAACAAGCCAGAGATCCAAAAGGGAGCTTAATTGTGTTTTATTAGGGGAACTGCACAAAATCCAAGGAATTGCACAAAATTCAAGGAAACATGCAACCCACACAAGAAAAGGGAGGGAAGTTTTGGATGGCAGGATTTCAGGGAGAAGTGGGTGATGTTTTCCAATCCAGAAGAGCAGCAAAGCAGCAGCAATGTGGCTTAGACACAAGTCTAAAGACCGTACACAATCGGGAATCAGAGCAGCAGAACGGTGACCAGCAATCGGTGTTAGATGACAAAGAGCTAATGGCTGTCCTGATAACTCGGTGCTTGATGGAGAAGTTTGAGGACAAAGAGGAGATTTGCTTGGTCAGAAGAAAAGGAGTTCAGACAATATGCAGTCTTGTGGGAATCTTCCAAATGCTACTGTCTAAAAGATTGAGTTGTTAAGGCTAATTGCAAGCCTATTATCTCTGCAGTTTCCTAGTGATTTCCTGACTATGCCCTGGCTAAGCTCGGAGGTTTCTTCTGACATTCACAACACATGTGTTTGGCCATCCTTTTCTTCTTATCCAGCTTGCCCATATGACCATAGCAGGGTATGTTTTCTATTTATGCCAATTAATATATTTTGCCAATTAAGTCATATTTCTCCAATTAAACTATATCAAAGTGTGGAGAGTATATGGACTAATAACAGTCCTCCCTCAAGAATGGAACTTTGGTGATAGAGCCACAGTTTCATTTTTCCAGGAAGGTACCATACACCTGAAATTTGTTGAATTTCAGAGGATAGAAAGTGGGGTTCTAAGGAATGAGCATATAAGAAGGAGGGTTAAGATGAGAGCTATTTTACTTCTGTTAGTTTTGTCAGCTAATCACTTGGTTGTTTGAGCAAATTTAACAAAATATGTGTCAACAAAGTGCATCTTCTTCGAAAAGGGGGAAAGAGAGAAATAGGAAAAAGAACATTCAACAGCACTCATGCGTATATACAATAACAGCAATATCATTCTAGCAATTGGAACTTCAGATTTCAAATACAACAATATTCAGATAATTTGGGGAAGCTATAAAATCAGCAATGATCCTCCTGTAGAAGCAGTGAGGAAAAAGTTCAACGCAGGTAATTCATGGCACAGTTCATATGGCTCTGAGTTCAAAGAGTCCGATGCATCGGGTGGAGAGCAAAGTTCCTCCCTGCCCACCACCCCCGAGGCTGAAAGAGTTCATTGATAATAGTTCTTTGGGTGTTCAGGGAGGGTGTTGGGTGTTGAGGATTCCACTTCCCTCCCCCTGTATCTGGAACAATCAAGATGCAGCAAGGACAGGTATAGCAGCATTCTTTGGCTTTCAGGGCTTTCCAGGACTCACAGTTGCCTCACACAACAAAGCAGTGTATGCCAGCAGCTGGCTTTCTCACATGGATGGAAAACCAAGCTGACATCTTTTGGGTGGTTCAGGGATTGTAGTTCTAGGGTAAGATCTCTTTGGTTCCTGCATTTTTGGGAAAGAAACTATGAGAGGTTAGTGATTGGGTCCCTCCAGCCAAAGCTGGGGGCATGCTGTACTGAAGCGCTGATGCTTTATGGAATTCCCAACTGCAGCACCTTACGGGTATGCAACCTTGGGAGAGAAAACTAGTGCTTGAGGACCAAAAACACAGAGGACAGGAGAAGAGGTAGCAGCACTTGGTATACCAACTTGCTGATTTCCTGGGATGCTAGATCTACACAAGTCCACTGTAGCCTGAAGTGTGTACGGAAGTGTTGGGGAGTCTCTGAAAAACTGATGAATTCAGTTGTGGCAGGCTGGTTCTCCAGAGTTGGGACAGCTGCTTGCCTAAATGAGGATAGGGGCCGCTGTAGCACAGACAATACTAGTGGCGCAACACTGGCACTCCAGTGTTGATGGTCACTGATGGCTTCCAGCCAGATCCTCTGGCTTTGGTTCCCAGAGAAAGTTCATCATAAAAACTCCCCTCCATCTACCATACATAAGACAAATGGTTGTTCCTGACTCTTGGGGTCAGCTTCCTGTCCTGCCCAGATGTTCCTGGTTACTTTGATGCAGCTTTCCAGAGGAAACTCCCTTCTGTCTGGGTTTTGCTGCTATTCTGGGTTCTGGTGAACCAACCTACCTCCCTGTAGGGAGTCCTGGGGTCCTTAGGGTTCCCAAACAGTCATTTAAATAAAAGACTGAGCCTTGGCTGCCTTGGCCAATTCACTAAGAGCTCTCAATTTATGCAACTGGTGGTATACTGAACCAGTGAGATAGAACACTAACTGAATTTGAAAAGCCAGAGTGATAACGATTTGATGTAGTATGACATTGAAGATGCCTGTTGCTTTGGGGGACCATTTAAGTAGAGACTCCCACCATGAATGGTGAGTGGTGGATGCTCTCTGTCAGGAAAGGTTTGTGATACTCTTGCCATTGTGAGACACAACCAGGGCGGCATTGTCCCTGGCTGTCTTGATTTTTAACAGTTGCCTTTTGAGATCAGGGTGAATTAGGAGTTGCTGCAGAATGTTGAGCCTCAAGCCAAAGAACACTGAGGTGGTTGATGGGGACATGGCCATTTCTTGTCTGATCCGAATCAGGACAGAATAGTTGGTGGTGATGTTACAAAAGCAGTGATTTAAAGTGGGTACCATGGGCTGAATTAGGTATCTATTTATGGTGATGGTATGGCAGGCTGCCCTTATGGACACACATCCCTTTCCTGTGTAAACAATTGCAAAATTTGTGGGTCAGCTCATAGGCATGCTGACTGTCCTTTCCCTTAAGAGGCATCAAGAATGGGTGATGGGGTTGCAGGGCCTTACCCTCATGAATAAAACCCAAGTTTTCCCAGCACTGACACCCTTCTATACTGACAATTTTGTGTCCACCATGCTTCCAGTTGCACTTTCCCTTTCTTAACTTTGGTCTAATTGATTATCTAATTCCTTTTGGAATTTGTCCATTGTGAGTATTCCAATTAGACCCCTAATAGTCATCAAATTAATTGTATGCAATTGGATGCAAGTCAAATCTAACAAAGTGATCCTACTGCCGAAATACATTTTGCTTGCAAGCATAATGAGTTCCACTCCATTGTTACTTCACAATTAGTGAGCAGAGAGGTAACCGAGCGTTGCTTGTTGGACGTGCTCTGGACAGATTGCCATAAAGGACCCGCTCATATAGGCCATATCAGTTGTCAAGTAGGACTACTTGTTTGCTAAAAGCTCCGTGTTGACCAAATCTAACAAAGATATGTCTACTGTTACAAGCACGATCCAGTCCATCCAAGCCCTTTTCACTCTAGAGGGACTTGCTGGTCTGGACCACATTTTTTTTTAATAATCTTTATTTAAACTTTCATTACACATTAAAATCACTCTCCAGCCAGATCATCTGAATTTCCATTAGTACATTTTTTTTCTAGAACTATATATACTTTCCTTCCACTCATAAAACCTCATTCTTATTCGCAACTAAACTCCACTACTCTCTACTGGGCTTCAATTCATTCATCCCATTCTTTCTTCCCGTTTCCTTACACTCTATTCACTCTTCCTTATATTTACTTCCCAACATCACCTAGTCCCATTATTCTAGTATTTTTCTAAGTTTCTCTTCTTTATTTCCCCCTCTGGGGTGTACTCTTTAATTTTTATATTTAATTTTTCTCTTTTTCTATCAAACATTGTCTTGTTTCTCTTAAGCTCTTGTCGGCCTTTTCTATATTCTGCGTAGCTCCCTCTCATTCATCATTAAATCTGAGAGTCTTTGTCCCTTAATCCTCATTCTTTTGTCCCTCCTTTGCTATGTGTTCATCTACTAGTTTCCAATCTTCCTTGTGTCGTCTTTGCATTCTTCCTTGGACCATCCCTGTTAGCCTGTCCATTTCTCTGAGTTCTACCACTTTTACTGTCCATTCATCTATTTGCGGTATTTTTTGGAAATGGAAATGTTTTTCCATTTCTTAGCATATATTAATCTTGCTGCCGTTACTATATATAAAATCACTTTCCAATATTTCGTCTTTATTTCTTTGTCTATTTTTTGCGTCATATTTAATAAGAATAATTCTGGTGTTAGTGGCAGGTCTATTTGCAAAATTTCCAACATTTTTTCATGAATTTTTTTCCAAAATGTTTTCGCCTTTTCACATGTCCACCATAGGTGGAAATAAGTACTGTTCTCTTTGCTGCATTTCCAGCATTTATTTTCTTTTGTTTTATATATCTTGTTCAACTTTACTGGGTCTAAGTGCCATCTGTAAAACATTTTAAGATAATTCTCTTTCAGTTTCTGGGCAGCAGTGAAATTGTGCATGTCTTTCCAACTGCTCTCCCATTGGTCTAATTGTATTTCATGGCCTATATTCTGAGACCATCTAATCATTGTTTCTTTTATTTGTTCCGATTCCAGTTCTCTTTCCAATAGTAGTTTATACAATTTAGTTATTGCTTGTTTCTGTGTTTCTAATAATATTTTTCCAAATATGTCATCCTTTGTTGCCACTTCAATTCCTTGTAGCTTTTTATTTATAAGAAATCTTTCTCTTAATTGTCTGAATAGAAACAATTGGCATTTGAATCCAGCCTTTTCAATTTCTTTTCTTGATTTCAATATGCATTCTTGATTCGATTTTTCTATTATTAAATTACTGTATCTTATCCATTTGTCCTGTGGGTTCTTCCATCTGCAATATAGTGCTTCATGTGGAGACACCCATTGGCGTATTTTTTTGTAATATTTTTTCTTAAATTTCAGCCAGATTGTTAACAGCACTTTTCTTAAGCAATGGTTCTGGAAGTCTTTGTCTATTTTAGATTTTTCATACCACATGTACACATGCCATCCCATATGTTTTCCAATTCCTTCCAAATTTAGTAATTTCTCATCCTGAAGTATTATCTATTTCTTAATCCACATGAGTCCACTAGCGAAATAATATAGTTTCAAATCTGGTAGGTCAAAGCCTCCCTTTTCCTTTTTCTCTGTGAGCAGCTTCCATTTTATTCTAGGTCTTTTCTTTTCCCAGATAAACTTCAACAGATCTTTTTGCCACTCTTTAAAGGGTTTTGCCACTCTTTAAAGGGTATTAATGATAATAGGTAGGTTTTGGAAAAGAAAATTTAGTTTGGGCAACACATTCATTTTAATCGCTGCGATTCTCCCCAACAGTGATAGATTTAAGGAGCTCCAATTTACTAGCGATTTTTTAATTTCTTTCCATACCAGTTTGTAGTTGTTTTCAAATAGTTCATTATTCCTCTTTGAAATCCAGATTCCCAGGTACTTTATTTTTTGCTCTAGTTTGAATCCTGTTTTCTGGACCAATTTTTTTCCTCCTCTTTTCTTATATTCTTCATTATGATTTTAGTTTTTTCTTTATTAATCTTTAACCCCGCCACTTCTCCGAATTGATTCAACTTTTGTAATACTGGTTCTATACTTGATTCTGGTTCTTCCAGGATAATCACTAAATTGTCCGTGTATGTTCTCACGTTATATTCATGATTTTTTATTTTACATCCTTTTAGTTCTGGATCATTTCTTATCGTGTTTATCAATACTTCTAAAGCTGTATGTTTATCAATACTTCTAAACAGCGGCGATAGCGGGCATTCCTGCCTTGTTCCTTTCTCTATTTCGAATTGCTTTGTTCTCTTTCCATTAATTATTATTTCCGCTCTTTGATCTTTGTAGATTTCCTTGATCCAACCCAGAAATGTATTGCCAAAGCCCATCTTTTTCAACACGTCTGTCATGAAGTCCCACCTTAAATTGTCAAACGCTTTTTCCGCGTCAATAAAAATCAGTGCCAGTCTCTTTTCATTATTCTTTTCATAGTATTCAATTATATTCAGTATTGTTCTGATATTATTTCTGATCTGTCTTTTTGGGAGAAAACCATTTTGGTGGTCTGGACCACAATTTTAACCATGCTGCCCAGCCTGCTTTGCTGGGATGTAAGTAAGGTGCACATTCTTGCCATTGTGCCAAGGTGTTTAACTTGTTCATTCCTACTCAGACCTCTTTCAAAGAGATCATAGGTTGGACCAATATTAACTCAGACACATCTGAGAGCCTCACTCTGCTCCTTTTTATAATCAACCCCCTGGCTTATTAGGGCAACTGTCCATTTTGCAATCCATGCATTGAAGACTTGTCCATTCTGGATCTTGCCTGACAGAATGAACTTGAGAAGGATATGCATAGTCTGGACGGTGACATGCCAAACTCCCACAATGAATTCCCAGTGTGTGAGGCTTCATGAGAGGGCCAGACAGGCCTTCTCACAAGGGTTGTATTTTTGCTTGGCAGGCTTCAGGCTGCGAGAGAAATACACAATGACTCTCCACCTGCCTGCTTGCCTCTGAGTGAGTGTCATCCCAATGTTGTGCTCCAATGTTGCTAGTTAGATGTCAAATGGCTGTGATATGTGTGGGTGAGCAAGGGTAGCAGTTTTTGTTCAGCTGCATTTCAGCTCAGTAAAGGCATTCTGCTGAGTAGGTCCTCATTCCCAAACTTTGTCCTTCTTCAGAAGTGCATACAAGAGATGAACCTTTCCTGCAAAGGAATCGATGGAGTCTCTGAAAAAGTTGAATGTTCTGAACATTGTCCTCATTGTGTGTATATCTGTGGGTACGGGAAGCTCTCATTGTGTTGTTGATGATGTCACCTCATGTCCCCTACCAGGAAGCAAGAACCTCGTGTGACTCCGGAAGGGGTTTTGAGGATCCTGGTGAACAATGCAATGTCCAGGGAGTTCCTGGCATTAACTAGTCCAGTCACTTTGAGTCAAATGTCAGTCCTGTTCTCTTCCTCACCTCTTTCACTTATGTTTCCCAGATCTGATGCCTCTCGTCCAGCCTGCATGTTGCAGCAATTCGGAGTCCAGATCCATTGCTGAAAGTAAAAATAAGGAATCTCAGCAATCTGTCATATCCAGGATAAGTTAGAATCATAGAGTTGGAAGAGACTATAATAGTCATCGAGTCCAACCCCCTGCCATGCAGAAATTGTTTAGAAAACCCCCTAGTTTTGGCTAGACATCTCGCAGTACATCGACTGCTAGTCACTACTCTGCTACTCTGATTCCCAGTTGTGTACTGGCACTAAGTCACATTTCTGCTTTTTCACTGCTCTTCAAGACCAGTAAATATCACTCACTATGCCCTGAAATCTTGCTATTTCAAACTTTCCTTCCTTTTTCTTCAGTTAATCTTGTGTAATTATGTGACTGTTTGGGTCTTGTGTGTGTGATTATTTCCCTTAATAAAAATAAATAGCTTACTTTTGGATCTCCTTCTGGTTCTTCCCTGCAGAAGTACTGTTAAAACATAAGTGGAAAGATCTTGCTAGGCTACCCCCACTCTCCCAGGCCTCCTAATATTGAACTAATAATTCCCTATCTTTTCACAGAGGTACTAGCATCATGGGTGGATTCCTGAGTCACCCAAATTTTGGGTTAACAGAGGTAGTAGTAGTCTTGGGAATTATGCACAAGTTCATATATAAAGATCCATCTTAAAACCTGCTAAGATGCTTTTGAACTGGAGATGCCAAGGATTACTTCAGGGACCTTCTGAATGTAATTTACCACTGAGCTATGTGCCCTGCCATGAATTCTATGGTTCACAGTTTTCATTTATATACAGTGATATTATGTGTTTCACAGCTTTAAAAAAAAGGTTAGTAAAATATTTAATGCCTGCTATAAATGCAGGGTTACTGTGGATGCCTGCAAGAATAGAGTGAGCAGTATTCAGGGTATTATCAAATAGTTAAGCCTGCAGTCTCACACATAATGAAGTGGGAATAGATTTCACTTCAGTGACATTTCAGTGGCTTTGGACAGGCATGAGATTATAAGCACGTGGATCACTACCTACCTCCAAGTATTAATACCTCTCTGGAAAATTATTGATGGCACATCTGTGGTAATAAATATTGAAAACTGTTGATTTTGTGATTGAATTTTTACTTCATGTTGCATTGTTTTACATTTTGATTTCATGTTGTTATCATCATTATGTAACAGTGGCCTGACACCATTTTTTAAAGAAGTGTCTACCAAGGAAGAACTAACAAATGTCTAGGAAGGGAGAATCTATACCTTTTTTTTTTACAATTAATGCAAATGCAGTTGTTCACATTGTGAGTCAGAGTTCTCCCCTGCACATGGGCTGAAACAAGGGTTTAATGATGTTTTGGAAATAGGTGAATTACTGTTAGTGTTGATGCCTCAGATGCAATGCTAAAACAATGGTTACGGCAAAGAAGGGGAGACCGGGAAAAATTATTGGCAGATATAGGAAAAGGAAGGAGTGTACAGGCTGAAACTGGCTTCCAGTTGTAAAACATTATTTATTTACAGAGAACTAGTGTTATGTCTACACCCTGACTTTTTACATTTGAGTGTGAGAAAGCTTTGACCCTCCAGAATGTTTGGACTACCATTTTCATAATAACTTAGCATTGGTCATACTGTCTCAGTTTTCTGGGTCCAAAGCACCTGGAGAGTTAGTTTCTTCATTCTTGTTTTGCATAATTAATTTCCTTGAGACAGTAAGCAGCTCTTGTGATAGAAACAACATTTTAATCTGCAGTGTCACGAATACCAACTATTTCTTATTTTACTTACAGGGAAAATGTGCAAGCAAAGCCATTTATAACATTACAGTGAATCACATTGAAGATCAATGCACCTGTTGTTCTGCTACAGTGACAGATTCAATGCCAGTGCCCCTCCGCTGTGCCAACGGCTCTACAGTACAGCATGAAGTCTTTAATGCCAGACAGTGTGAATGTCTCTCACGGAAATGCACGCCATAAATATGCTTCAGAGCTAATGCATGATTTTCTTTTTATCCAGCTGCCAGAGAATTTGTAATCTGAATCTAATTTTTTTTGGTATCTTTTTTTCCTTTTTTGCATTTTGATACTGTTCTTCTGGTGAAAACATTCAGTAAAGCAAATCAAACAATAAACTTTAAACTCATTTAGCTGTATAGTTTGAATATCTTACTTGCGAGTTGCATTATACCTTTTCTTGAAAAATCACAACTGTCAGCACTGGAATCCAGCAATTTAGAGAGATGCCCTGAGTAGTTTGATACATTAATGTCACATCAAAATTTGTCTGTTCATGCTGCTGCTGCCACCAAAATAGTAATGATGGGTGGATAAAGCACACAGTGCATCTTAATGCAGTGGATTTTTATAATGGATGAAATCCTGTCCAACATTCCAATGAATAACAGCCTTTCACGAGTTCTCCTCAGGACTGTAATAAGAGCCTAAAGTCTCCCATCAGTCCTCTACATGGTTCAATTTCCAAATGTTTTGGACTAGCAAATGTTTCTTTCCAGCACAGGTGTGAGAACAAGAGAGTTGAAGACAGTGACCTGAACTTGAATCAGTTTCTCTTCTCTTCCCCTAATTTCGAACCTCAAGCATTAATTCAGTCAACTTAAATATTTTTATGTTTGTTTATGTCAGTACTCTAGTATCTGATGTTGCACATCATCCAGTCTCAAAGACTCCAATACACGGCAGTGATGTATTTAACTCTTTTACTCCAAGTATCAAGTCTCTACTTTCAAGTCTCAATTTCTTGAAGATAAGTCTGGGAACCAACTTTATACCCCAACCTATATTCCAAAATTTCTGGACAGAATTGAATAAAGTCAATTTTAACAATTTAAGCACAGTTGGCCCTCCACATTTGCAATTTTGCCATTTACAGAAATGGGGAATAGGATCCTTCTTACTCTTCATTACTGAAGCTCCAAAAGCTTTAGAAGGAAGGATCCTTCTTCCTCAAGTCTGTTGCAACACATTTGCTGTTTTCCCTCTGAGAAATGCACCCTGCATTCTGGGCGTGAGTCTTGTTTTCTGCTCTCAGGAAAAGTTTAAGAAGGCTCCTCTGATATGCAGCAGGGACAGGCTGCTGAGCAGACCTCAAGCCCTCCTCAAGCCCATTGCCCAACCTGTTTGCTGTTCCCTTCTGAGAAATATGCCCACATTTTGAGCTTGAGACAGATTGTCATGGGACCAGTAGGCAAAAAGAGATGGAAGCATTGTTCAAAGTTGTAAGGTTTCTAGATGAATGTAATATGTTACTGAACCAAGGGCAGCAAGTTTGTCAACAAAAATATAAGTCTCGAGTCAAGTCAGTGCATCATTTATTACCAAGTCGAGTCCGAGTTGAGTCACTGAAGTGACTTAAGTCCAACTTAAATGCAAGTCAGTCAACTCAGATCTATATCACTAGTACATGGTAAGTCATGGTTTGACCACATTCTAAAGCAGTGGTAGAACCTATGACCTATATGTCTGGTATTATCCTTACTCAGTAAGCAGTCTTCGTGCATAAATCAGGAAGGTTTTGTAAAAGATTAGGTCAGCACACAGACAATGTTCTTGCCAAAACTGAGAATACAAGTTAGTTTCACTTTTCCTCTTGATCCTCCCTGCTCTTTCTCACTTACATTCCAGTCTCACCAGCTAGCCTATACCAGTCTGCTGAAATGACCTTTGTTGCCATGCTCCAACCAATCTCCCCCTCCCATCACTCAACAAAAACAGCAAAAGAAACACAGCACTGAAGTTAATACAGGCATCAGCATATTAGGAAGCCCAAGGTTTTCTTGGACAGAGCTGAGCAAAATGTTGGGAGGAAAAACACACAGGGAATGTCTCCAAACTTCACACACACGGAAGTCACGCACACACTTGCCTGCCTACCAGCATTCTAAGACAGCTCAACTGACCATACCCTAGGTTGGCACCGCCAGATTTGAGGAGGTTCTGGATTCTCAAATTAGGGGTACTGGGGTTGCCTGCATTCTCCACCACTCTGTTACCCTGTGAACTGGGGGTCCTGGGAGGGGCCCCCAAATAACCAAACAACAACAAGCAAAGATGGGGAAATTAACTGGAGCACGCTTTAAGCTAACAAAGGGCAGGGTAACTTAGTGGGGATCTTGTAACCCTATGTCAGGTCAGTCAAGCAGTCAGACAGTTTTAAAATAGCGAAATGATGTTTTATTAACAATGGACAAACACTTAAGACAACACAACCACACAGCTGGCTAAGATATAAGAACTGAGAGTTTTCGGGGGAAATGGGTGATACGACACCTTTCTCATAGTCCCGGAGAAGTTGCAGATGGAGAGAAGAAGCTCAGCGTGGTTTGCTGAGGGGAGCTCGCTGGGGAAAGCAGCAGCAGGGCAGTCTGGAACTCGGGAGCAATCCAAGGAAGCTCTCAGAACTGGGGGTTTTTATAAGGAAAGTATGACCATAGGCTAGTCTGGACTTGGGAGAGAACAATGAGGTTTGGGCGTGAGACAATGTCTCCAAAAGGTCAGAATTTAACATGATTGAGTTAAGTCCGAATTGACAATAGAATGGCCAGTATGCAGATGCAGCTCACTTGGGCAGTTGAGCTTCTAGCTCATCAGGGTGCCTGCTCGGGGCAGGGGGCTCTTTGTATTAGCGTGCATCCTTAATAAAGTGTTTGTCTAGGGAGGTCTCCTAAAGCAAGATCTGGTGAGTCTGGCTTGCCTAGGTGGAGAAAGGAATGTTTCAGCAATAAATAGCCATGCCTAGCTCCGTGCTTGTTCGGGGGCCTCACAAACACTTGGCTGAGGGTGGCAAACTGAAGCTGAATTGTGATATCAAAACGATATCAAGTATCTACCGAAGCCAGGCCAGTTCATGGTGATAACATTAGTTCTGTTGAATTTTCTTTAGATGTCCATCCCAGATTCTTTAGACACCTGCCATTTTAACTTCTCAGTGGAATTGTTTGAAACTCTGCCTTCAATATTTCACTTTTAAGAAATATCTATCCATCATGAACTCCCTTCTCTTTTAGTATTTTTGACCATGAGATCACTCCCAATATTTCTCTAAGTTTACTGAAATCAGCTTTCTTAAAGTTTGGAATGCAAGTCTGACTATGCTTGGCTTCCTCTTTCTACTGTATAATGAACTGCAAGAGAACACAGTCACTTCCACCTAAGAATCCTGCCACCTCCACCTCATTAACCAGATCATCTTTGTTGGTTAGGTTCAGATCTAAAATAGCTGTCCCCTTTGTTCCCTCCTCTATGTTCTGTACTACAAAATTGTCTGCAAGGCAAGTCAGAAATTTGCCTGATACACTTGGCAGAGTTCAAGTTCTAACAAATGTCAGTTTAGTTGAAATCTCCCATTACTACTATAATTCCCCTTGCTGAGTGTTTGGTCATCTGTTCCAGGAAGGAACTATCGAAGTCCTCACTCTTCTTGGAGGTCTGTAGTAGATTCCCACAATGACAGAACTGTTGTTTCTCTCCCCTTAATTTTTACCCAGATTCTCTCAATCTGGCTTCCAGGATTTAAGTCATGAATCTCTACAGGTGTAAATGTTCCTGACATATGGTGCTACTCCTCCTCCTTTGCTGTTTAGTCTGTTTCTCTGAAATATGTTATACCCCTCTATTTCTACATTCCAATTGTGAGACTTATCCCAGTAGGTTTTAGTGATGCCTATTATATCATATTTACTTTGCTGTTCTACAAGTTCAAGTTTATCCTGTTTATTTCCCTTGCTGTGGACATTAGTGTAGAGGCATCTGAGACCATGGGTCAACTTTCCAGCTGCTTATTTAAATTTCTTTCCCTCTTACTGTTGTGCTCCTGTACTATTTGCCCCATTCTTCCTATAAGATTCAGACTATTATCTCCAGTACTTGATGAACTCTTGACTTGAAGAATATTGTGTCTCCCTGCCATAACTCAATTTAAAGTAGTTCTAATAAAATTTCTGAGATTCTTAGCAAAAACATTCCTGCCAACTGCTGTGATCTGTTCACTTGCTAGAAATCCATCTTTATGAAACAGTGGACTATGGTCCAAGAAACCAAACTATTCCCGGGGCACCATCTGCAGAACTGGTTCTTCAGCTCCACTATTTTTCTCTTTCTTCCTGGGCTGCATCCTTCAAGTAGGAGAAAGGATAAAATGATAGCCTGTGCATTATGGTCCTTCAGCTTCCTATCCAGAGCCTCATAATCCCTTATGATCACTTGAAAGGTATGCCTTGCAGTGTCATTGATTCCCACATGGACCAATAGAAAGGGATAGCAGTATGCTTGACCAGTTTTGTCAGCCACTATGTTACGTCACAGATCTTTGCCCCAGAAAGATAACAAACCTCATGAGACATCCTATCAGACCCAAAACTGTTTCTGTCCCTCTCATCTGGAAGTCTCCTACCAGCACCATTTGCCTCTTTTAGGAAGTGGCAAGGGCCAGTGCTTGCACTGAATCTTCCAAGGTCATCTGCACATTCTCTGAAGACTGACACCATCCTGGCCCTCATCTTTGCTGCTTTGAGACCAGGGAAATGCTGTCCCTGGTCAGATGGTGTGGGGGCTTGCGCATCATGTTCAGAAGCACAAGCACCCCTAACCGGGAATACTATGAGTCTATGGCTCGCAGGTTGACGCACCAGGGGTATGAGCAAACAGCGGCCCAGGTAAACGCTAAATTCAAAAGCCTCAAGGGGGCTTTTTTCAACTCCACGGAGCGATTCCACGGCCACCCTCCCCACGCTGCAAGGCCACAATACTTCTCCATCCTCCTGCGGATGTGGAAAAGTGCTGGCCGCCCCTCCTGGATGGGTCGGCGCAGAGGAGAACGTAAGTAATGTTTTCTCCCATCCCTACTGGGCCACAGCACTACTTAAAAGTTGTTCTATGCCTTCCCTAAAAGGAGGGCCGCCCCTTCCCCCTACAGTCTCCAAACACCCATAACACCATGTTCCACTGTCTCAGGTGTAAGACGGCGTGAGGTGGGGGCACATAGGGAACAACATGTGGCGAGTTCACCGGAGAGAGAAGGTAGGAACAATTTTATTTATAAGTTTGCCCGGTTGGCAGCAGAGGACTTCCACTGGGGCCCTCTCACTTCCCCTGTACTTTAAAAACTTGGACGTCATGGTGCACTTTCTTTTCCTGATGGGAGGGGGGCAATGTTGTGGCACTATCATAACTTGTATTTATTGGTGTTATCATCTTTATTCCATGCCAGAAGTCACATTGGTAGGCGACACCTTGGCGACTGGCGAGCAGATGGAGGCAACTGAAGCTGCCGAAGATGAAGGTAACATATATCCAAACCAACGCATGCAAGCATAGCCTCACTTACTTTATTGTTAATATCATAGAAGCATCACGTTTTCTCTGAAAAAAATTATTTGGTTTTTTGGCATGCTATAGCTGCAAGAGGAGAAGCTGCTTCCCAGTCTCCCGCCGAGTCCAGCCCCAGTGGGGTGGTTATTGATGTATCAGAGGAACTGGTGGCAGATGTGGGAGGTGAGCCATTGTAACCATTGGGTCCAGGGCCATGCCAAGTAGCTTGATGGTCGGAACAACAGCATGGCACACCTTTTTCCCCTAACAGGTGTCACCAGTACCAGCGAGAGCAGAGAGTGGGAGGAAAGGGGCGAGGACATTCCTGCACCACTCATAGCAGGTAAGTTAAGGTGTATTGTACTGTCATTGTTACTTTAAACGCCATCAGTCAACCCACAACGTGTATCAACAGGAGCCAATGTTCTTCTCCGTTATTTTCCACAGGTTACTCACATCAGAGGTGGGTGAGCCGCGATCAGGAACTGCTAGCCCATCTCAGAGACATAGAGAGTAGTGCAAAAAATCTCCGTAAGTGCTTGTTGACCATACTTGGTTAACAAAGGGAAATGCAAGGGCTACCGGTCATTGTTTGTGCATGCAACTTGAACCTGTAGTTCTCTCCCCAACAGTTGATGTCGTTCACACCAGTGTAAATGCCATCTTCGTGGCGGTAAATGAACACTGCGCAGTTATAAGATGCGAGATAAGAAGCCTGCGCCAAGCCAGTGAAAGGAGAGCCCACCCAATGTAAATTACCATGGATAATTTCCTCTGTTATATTTCTCCTTCCCAGTTTTATGTTTACCCCACCAAACCCCTGATTTTGTATATAGCAAACCCCTTTTCCCTTTCCGGTTTCTTTTTTTTCATAACTTTTTCTGAAGCAAATTTCATTAAAGACCTTCAAATTTTCTGATGCTCATTTAATGATTTACTGATGTGGTCCCGTAGAGAGAGGGCAGCATGTTCCATACTCCTGTGAAGAGAGGACAGGATGACATGGCAATCCCACGTGTTCCCCACCCAAGCCCAAAGTTAACTTACAGGCCAGCAGCAGCGAGGGAGCGGCCCTATCTGGCCAAAGTCCAGGGATGCAGTCACCACTGAGAAGACTGCATGTCCCATTATACTCCTGTGAAGAGAGGACAGGATGACATGGCATTCCCACGCGTTCCCTGCCCAAGCCCAAAGTTAACTTACAGGCCAGCAGCAGCGAGGGAGTGGCCCTATCTGGCCAAAATCCAGGGATGCAGTCACCACTGAGAGGACTGCATGTCCCATTATACTCCTGTGAAGAGAGGACAGGATGACATGGCATTCCCACGCGTTCCCTGACCAAGCCCAAAGTTAACTTAAAGCCTCAGCAGCGGCGAGAGAACAGCTCTGGCCAAAGTCCAGGGATGCAGTCACCACTGGGAAGACTACATGTCCCATTATGCTCCTGCAGCATCGTTTAGTGCTCATTCCCCTCCCTCCCATTCCCCCCCCCAACAAATCGGGCACAGGAAAGGACAGCCACAGCACAAAGCCAGGCTGACCCGTTTTAAAACTGACCCCATTCCCCCTCCCCCTCCACCACAAACATTCTGCACCCTGCCGCAAAAGCCCCCCTGCCCTGTTTATACCCATGTTCTGGACATTTCAGGGCGAGAGGCGTGAGAGCCCCACAGCACTTTTCCCAAGGAAAAGCGCCAGTAACTTAATAATTTATTTTTCATAATAATTTAATGGCGAGGCTTCCCATGGGGCCCCTGGCCAGCCCCCACGCTGCCCTTTCTGTCCTGTGCCCTCAAGGCTGGGCAGCAAAGAGCCCACCCCACCCCTGCCGCAGCCCCCTGGCTCCCACATCCAGTGGCCTCCTCACTTCCTGTGGTTTTAATGGTGAGATTACTCAGGAGGAGACTTTCCCAAGACTTTCCCAAAGCAGCCCCCCTCCAAGCCATAGGCCCCCAAACCACATATCCCCAGCCTCCTGAGCCACCAACAGCCCCACACAAACATGCAGTAGGCATTTTAAAGTCAAAAGTAAAGGAAAAAAACCAATTTTACATACCTGAAATCCTTTTTCTTTTCTCCTGCTGTGGCTCTCGCTTTGTGAGGACTAAAAAATGGCGCCGTCCTGTTCTTTGTGGGGCGGACCAACTACTGAAGCTGTCCACGCCCACGGCCCACCCTCCGTTGATCTCATGGGTGAGTTAGCGTGTATCTGCGCTTCTACACAACTGAGCATGTATGCAGTAGTGTGGCTCAGGGGGAAAAAACCACCTTTTTTCCGTTTTCAAAAAGCACCCGTGACGACAGTTGGAGACGTCTCTGTGTGGATTGAGGTGTAGAACTGAAAAATTTAAGACGACGCAGCGCACTCTAAGGTATAGAAGACCTCTGTCCGAGGTTGCGCTACTACATTCTTTCACCCCCGTGTGGAAATGGCCTATGATTCTATGTTGCAATGCAAGGCAAGAGGCTTCCTGGTGGAACTGAGTTGCAACACTCTTCTGATCATCTGGTAAAGAAGGAACAAAGGCCTGCGTTTTATCTGAAAGAAACTGTTGATAGGGTCCCTTATAGCTGGCAACTTAAATAGCTGAGGCAGAAAAAAGGTAAAATCAATGTTCAGATGTGTCTACTTCTTTGTCAGCTGCTGGAGTGTTATGGATCTTCTTGCCCTAGCAAGCTTTTACAACCAGAGTGTTAGGAAATGGATGTATAAATAAGAAAGAGGCATTATCTTGGCCGATCCCAATATGAGTGCTCTGAACAATGACAAATAACAGGTAAGGAAGCCAGTTTGAGGCAAGACTGTGAAATCACTTGTTGGAAAAGCAGGCAGTAAAGGCAGCAACTTAATTACAGCTAAAATTACAACTAAAGTACTGAGTAGATTCATATCAAAAAGTTGACCCATTTAAGGCAGGGGTAAAAATTATACATTCTTCCCAGTCTTGTTTGGAACAAGAACATGATATCTGGATAATCCTAGGAGATTGGAATGCAAAAGTAGAAAACAGAATATAACCAAAGATTGTAGGATAATTCATCCTGGGTTCAAGAAATGAAACAGGAGTATGACTGATCAAATTTTGTGAGGCTAACAGTTTGTTCATCGCAAGCACCTTCTTCAGTCAACCAAAGCAGCAACTCTGCACATGGACATCACCTGATGGCCAAAATAGAAATCAAATAGACTGTCATGTCACTCTCTCTCCATGCCATGTAAATGAATGTAGAATATGTTGATTATGATATTGATGCATATTGATGTAACAAAAATGGTTGAATGGACATTTTGTGTTACTGAATGGCCAATGTTGAACATTGTTTATAGCATTGTTTATTGTCTGGAGTGTTAAATAGGCATTTGGGCAACCGAGCCTGGAAATGTTTTCTTCACTTAGGAGGGATAGCAATCAAGCAGTTTTAGACAGATGAGAAGTCAAAGGAAAAGGTGACAGAAATAAGCTCCCTGAATGCAACTCTTTAACACCTTGCATGCAGGGACAAAGAGAACTACTATAATAACCAGTTCGGTAAAATAGAAGATGAGGGTGAAAAAAAAAGGAAAAACAGACCTCTTCCACAAGTTCTAAGAAATCAAAGGGAAATTTAAACTCAGAGTGGGGATGCTATTCAGCCATCAGTGGAATATATTACATGACCAAGTAGAAATAAAAAGATATTGGAAACAATATTGTTGTGTCCTGCTCTAAACTGCTTTCCAGGGAAAATACTCAGAATGTGGAAACACATGTGAACAGAAGCATTCTTTAATGGAAAAATACAGTCTGATACCAAACATTACTTTAGTGGCTGAAACTGAGGAGCATGTCCTTTTTATAAAATATATATAGACCCAATTGATAATTGTTCAATGAGCATTACATTGATTGGTTGAGTCCACATGTCTAATTAATTCGTTAGCTGCCTTGATCCTGCCCAGGCTTTCTTTTGTTATGTACATTTCTGCATTACCGTCTGCTCTCTTTTAATGGGTCTTTCTTCCCACTCATCTGAAAATTCTAGCTCAGCATCCTGCTCCTCTTTGATTTCGGCTGATATACAACTTCCCTTTTGGCCATCTTTGGTGTCAGGCCAGAAAATAAAACAATCCTTGATGTCTAGTGTTTCCTCAGTTGTTCATATCCCATCATCCCTTCACAGCACATCACATTTCCATTGCATGACCCTTGTCTCCCAGGAACAAGTACAAATCACACATTAAAAATTTACAGTATCTAACTACCTGTCTTGGTATGATATATTAAGGCACTACTTCTGTGTTAGGTTCTATGCAAGCAATAATACATATCTGTAATACTATATGGATGCAATCAGTCAAGGTATATAATCACTTCATCAAACAAGGTTAACAGCAAGCAATAATTAGACCTACTCAATACATATCAGGACTTACTTACATTGCCATAACATAAAAGATAATAACATAAGACAGCATAACATAAAAGGAAGAACTAACAATGAAACTCCAATACAACTACCTTGTACAACCTGCTTATTGCAACCAGTATTAGAAAGCAGAACATAATCAGCAACGGTATGTTAATGCCTAATATCTCTTCCATAATTTTATTTATATTCTTCCAGAAAGTTTTAGCTTTTTTGCACATCCACCATAAGTGGTAGAATGTGCCCTCGTCTTTTCACACTTCCAGCATTCTTTTTTTCCTGTTTTGTACATCTTATCGACTCAGATACCATCTATGAAACATTTTTAGATGGTTTTCTTTAAGAGTTTGAGATAACGTAAATTTCTGGGTTCTTCTCCAACTATTTTCCCAGTCTTCAAGGTGTATGGTTTTACCTATGTTCAATGACCATTTGATCATTGTCTGTTTTATAATTTCAGTTTCCATTTCCCTGTTTATTAAAAATTTATATATTTGAGATGTTAATCGTCTTGGTCTCTCGAAAATGGCCACCTTAAACTCATTCTTTTCTGCTTTCGAGAGGAAGCCTTCCAGCTTTATATCCATTTTAAATCTCTCCTTTAGTTGCATATACAGAAACCATTGACTGGGGAATCCTTCTTTTTCTAAATCCGATCTTGTCTTTAGTGTGTAATGGTCTCCTTCAGTTATAATATCTTTATAAAAGATCCATTTTTCTTGTTCTGGTTTCCACCTCCCAAAGAATGCCTCATGTGGAGAAATCCATTGTAGAATTTTTTGGTAGGTTTTTAACTTAAATTTTTTCCAAATTTGTAATAATGATTTGCTTATGTAATGATTTGTGAATTCCTTGTCGGCTCTTTCTTTCCCATACCACAGGTAAGCATGCCATCCAAATTTATTATCCGCTCCTTCTAACTTCAACGTCCTGTCATTTTTTAGCATTATCCAGTCCACTATCCATGATAATCCTGCAGCATAGTAATATAATTTCATATCCGGTAATGCGCATCCTCCTCTTTCTTTCTTATCAGTTAATATTTTCCATTTGATTTTTGGTTTTTTCCGTTCCAAATAAATTTTGTGATTTCTTTTTGCCAGTCTTTAAAGTATTTTTAGTTTATGATTAAGGGGAGATTTTGAAAGAGTAAGTTCAGTTTAGGAGGGACACTCATTTTTATTGTGGATATTCGGCTGAGTAATGATAAACTCAATTTGCTCCAACTTTGGATACCATTAGGAATCTCTGTCCAAATCTTCTTGTAATTACTTTCATAAAGTTCTGTATTGTGTTTAGATATCCATATTCCTAAGTATTTTATTTTCTTATCTGTTTTATAGCCTGAGATTTCTAAAAGTTCTTTCTCTTCTTTTTCTTGAAGATTTTTGGTAAGCACTTTAGTTTTATCTTTATTTAGTTTCAGCCCGGCGATATTTTCAAACGTGTATAATTTCTCCATTAACTTTGTAATGTTGTGTTTTGGATCTTCTAGGAAGACTACCAGATCATCGGCATAAGCTTTGAGTTTATATTCTTGTCCTTTAATTTTTACACCTTTTATTTCAATATCTTCTCTTATTTCCGTAATTAAAACTTCCAACCTGAGTATGAATAATAATGGAGAAATCGGGCAACCTTGTCTTGTGCCCCTTTTTATACTTAAAGATTTTGTTTTTTCCCCATTTATTATCAATGATGCAGTTTGATCTTTGTAGATTTCTTGTATCCATTTAGTGAAACTTTGTCCACAGTCCATCCTATGGAGGACCTCTATCATGCAATCCCAACTAATATTGCAAATGCTTTTTCGAAATCTATAAAAATCGTTGCCAGTTTCTTCTCGTTGTGTTTTTTTAAAGTATTCAACCATATTCAGTACAGATCTGATATTATTTCTTAGCAGTCTTCCTGGGAGAAATCCATTTTGGTCTTCATGAATTAGATCTTGCAGTATTTTCTTTAATCTCTCCGCCAGTATTGACGTGAGGATTTTATAATCAATATTAAGCAGGGAGATGGGTCTATAATTTCCGGGGTCCTTAATGTCTTTTCCTTCTTTAGGAATTAAAGTTATGTTAGCTTGGTTCCATGTTTCTGGTTTACCTTTTGTTATTATTTCATTAAATGTCTTTTGTAAAGGTATTATCAATTCTTCTTCCAGCAGCTTATAATATGTCACCGAAAAACCGTCCGGACCCGGTGCTTTTGATGTTTTTAGTTTCCGTATTGCTTGGGAAACTTCTGCTACAGTGAAGGAGTTAGTTTTTTTATATTTTTAGTATCTAAATATTGTTTCATCTGCTCTTTTCTATTTTTAGCTGGCTTCACTTGATTGTACAGATTAGAGTAATATTTAACAAATATTTTTTTGAATTGAAGCTTGATTTGTGAATATCTTTTCATCCTTTTTTACTTCTGTTATTTGTCTTTTTTCCCCTTCTTTTCTTAATTTATAAGCTAACCATTTTCCCGGTTTGTTAGCTCTTTCAAAATAATCTTGCTTAATTCTTTTAAGTTTCTTTTCTATTTGAGTAATATTTTCTGTTTTAAGTTGTTCTTGTAATATTTTGATCTGTTTCTGCAAGTTTTCATTCATCACATCGTTCTTTAATGCTTCTTCTTTTTGTTGCAGTTTATTCTGAATTTCCATTTCTTTCTGCTGTTTAGCTTTTTTCCATTCTGATCCCCATTTTATTAAATAACCTCTGATTACTGCCTTGCTGGCATCCCATATCATCCATGGCAGAGAGAGATTTGACCGTCTCCTTAGTTTCTGCTCGTCTGCTGGAAGAAGAGGAAAAGCGCGCGAGGAATGCAGCGACTCCCACTCAGACGGCTCCAGTTGCAGAGGCCTGTGCCGGGAGGGGAAAGTCTTTCTGGGAGGGTGTCTTCTCGATCAAAACACATTGACATCAAGTTTCACAATGTGAAACAGTACTTACGAGAAGGGAAAGTGTCTCTCACTTATGTGTCATCAGAGGAGAATTTAACTGATGTGTTTACTAAGCCACTTCCTGCTGATGAAGTAGTACTTCCATTACTACTGCATCTCTCCTTTTTGAATGTATGGTTATCTGCTCTAGGAAGGCATCATCCAAATCCTCAGGCTGGCTTGAAGGTCTGTAGCAAACCCCCACAATCACACCCCTATTGTTTCTCGCACCCTTAATCCTTACCCAGATGCTCTCAACCTGGCTTCCTGGGTTTAAGTCATGGATCACTTCACAGGTGTGAACATCCTTGACATATAAAGCTACTCCTCCTCATTTCTTGTTTGGTCTATTTCTGAAAAATAGGTTATACCCCCTATTACTACATTCCAATCATGAGACTCATTCCACCAGGTTTCAGTGATGCCTATTAAATCATTTTTTTTTATTAAGAGTTCGAGTTCATCTTGCTTATTTCCCATGCTTTGTGCAGAAACACTTAAGACCTCTGTGTAGAGACACTTGAGGCCACGTGCCCTTCCTGTATGTCCTTTACTAAAGTTGCTCTTCCTCCCACTGTTCATCTCTAGTACTACTTGGCCTGCTCCATCTATATCATTTGGGCTTTCTTGCCTAGCACTTGCTGGATCCTTAGCCTGAATAATGCAGACTCCCTTCCCAGCCAAACTCAGTTTAAAGATCTCTTGATCTGCTTTGAGAGACTGTTAGCAAAACCATTCATCATGGAAATGCAACCGTGGTTCAAAAACTTAAATTATTCCCAATGGCACCATCTGTGGAGCCATTTGTTCACCTCCACTATTCTTCTCTCCCTTTGTGGATCATGTGGTTCAACACGGAGGAGAGATAAAATCACAACCTGCACACTAAGGTCCTTCAGCTTCCTACGCATAACCTCGTAATCCTTTGTGATGCATTGAAAGTTGCACCTCACAGTGTCATTGGTTCCCATGTGAACCAAAAGGAGGAGGTTACAGTCAGTGGGCTTGACCAGTCTTGTTAGCCTCTGTTACATTGTTGATTTTGACCCCAGTGAGACAGCACACCTCGCGATTCATCCTGTCTAGGTTGCAAATTGTTGGTTCTATTCCTCTCAGCAAGGAGTCCTCAACTACCAGAATTCGTCTCCTCTGAGACTTGTCTGGGGTTACTCAATTAGCAGGTTCTTCCAGGATGGTCACTAGGACATTCTCTTCAGGCTAACACTGCTGGTCTTGCTGCAGTTGGATTTCATCCTGCTGCTGTTCGACTTCCTCTTGCTAATGTTCTATTTCTTCTTGGCGATGTTCCATTATGTCCTCCTGATGTTCTATTACCTCTTCCTGCTGTTCCACTTCCTCATTAATAAGGTTGAGGACTTGGAAGCAATTCTGTAGCTCAAAACTCTCAGTTTGGTTCCCGGCCCTTCTATTCCTACATGTCACATTCCTCCAAGCACCTGTCTCCTGGTTTTGCGAACTAACTTCTTTGTCTGCTACCTCCTCCATGTATTCTGTCTTCAAGAAGGTCTTCTCTGCCCTATCCAAGAACTCCTCATCCTTCCTAATAATCTGAAGATTAGAAACACGGGCCTCCAGCTGGCAAACCTTCTCCTCTAAGAGGGCCACCAGCTTGCATTTGCTGTAGGTGCACCCAATGACATCTTCAGGCAAGAAAAGAAACATGCCATGGCTGTTGCAGGTGACTGCAGCAGCTCCCTCACCCTCCATGCTTGATAATCTAGACAGTCAAATTAGAAAAAGTAATACTGGGCTTCACTCTCAAACTCACCTTGAAAAACCCACATCAACAACCCTGTTCAAATAGTCAAACTTTCATGACTGAAGCTGCAGTTATATAGTGGTTCTAATTACTCCCCTGAGCTGCCCTACCCACCTGGACATTGTGGTCAGGCAGAATGTCTCAGGAGAGCTTCAACCAAAGAAGCAATGAACTCTTGCTAAACTTGTAGAGCCAAACTGTGCGTGGCTCCGCTGACAGCAGTTATAAAGAGCTAATGGCTGCTAGCTCCTTCCCGAGCAAGTCAGTTACTGAGTTAGACCTTGCACTCAGGGAAAGTGCACAGCCAGAACAAACAGACAAACACCCCCCTACAAGCTTGTAAAAATACCCAGTAAGGATGTCTTCTCAGACACAGCTCACCTTCCACTCTCTTCAATGGGAAATGAGCTTGAAGGCCACTAGAAGCAATTATCAAGAGCTAACGGCTGCTAACAGCTGGTAGCTGCACTCAGAGCTGTTGGAAGAAAAAAAATCACCAGGAAGAGATGACATACGAGTAGATGTGCTTCAAGCAAGGGGGTCAGGCAAGTCTGCATTTTATCACCCTATCTGCTTTATTTGTACCCTAAACATATCATACATAAAGCAGGATTAGATTAGGAAGAAGGAACTGTGAAAATTGAAGACAGGAACAGCAAATGTTTAAGAGAGGCATATAACACCGTACTACTAATAGAAGATAGCAAAGACTTGGAACAATTACTGAAGAAGGTCAAAGAAAAAGTGCAAAGGCAGATTTAGAGCTGAGTATTAAGAAAACAGAAATAATGACCACAAATGATATATGTAACTTTAATGAGGATGAAGACATTGAAATAGTTCAAGATTTACCATAGCTTGGCTCAGTTATTAATCAGAACAGAGCCTTCTGTCAAGAAATCAGAAGAATACTAGGATTTGGAAGGGTAGCTATGAAGGAACTAGGACAGATCTTCAAGGGTAAAGATGTATCATTGAATACTCAAATTAGAATTGTCTGGGCCATCACATTTCCTATTTCTATGTAATGGTTGTGAAAGGTGGACAGTGAAGAAAGCTGAGAATAAGAAAATCTATTCCTTTGAAATGTGGTGGTGGAGAAGTGTTCTAAAGATAAAGTGGATTGCTAAAAAGTAAATGAACCCTGAACTCTTCCTAGAAGCCAAGATGACTAAACTGAGGCCATTTCCACATGGGCATATTGCCCATGCTAGGGTGACCTCTCTTGGAGGTCTTCTTCACCGGGGGTGCGCTAGAGCAGTTTAAAAAAGTGAGGTTCTAGACCTCAAACTGCTCTAGCGCAGCCGCGGGGTTGGCGCTGTGAATTTTATAAAAACCACCTTCGCAAGTGGTTTTTATAAAACTCACCCGTGCTGCTCCGTGGCAGCCCCTGGTGAAGAACTGCAGAGATGCAGTAGCGCATCCCTGCAGATCTGCCTGGGGGCGGGCTTCCGACTGGCGCGCTGTCCTGATTGGCGGAGCACCGCCGGAAGCCGCAGGCCGCCATTTTGGGCACCACCGAGTGCTGCCGAACGCTGCAAGTGCCGCCGAAATTCAGCGGCGTTTAGAACGGCGGATCCGCGCTCTCCGCAGGGATGGAGCAACCCGCTCGCAGGTAAGCTCTGCCCCTGCATGCGCAGCCCCGTTTCGCGCCCCCCATGAGGAAAGGGCCTCAGACTGTTACATTTTTCACTTTGCTAAGCAGGTCAAGAACAGGGAGATGCAAACAGATTTCAAGCCAAAGGTTTTGCTGATGTTGTTACCCTGTTTGCTGGGGGTCCCGGGAGGGGTGCCCAAATAACCAAACAACAACAAGCAACATGTGGGGAAATTAGCCGGAGCACTCACTTAAACTAACAAGAGGTGGGGATCTTGTAACCCTGTGTATATGGGGTCAAGTCAGTCAAGCAGTCAGACAGTTTAAAATAGCAAAAATGATGTTTTATTACCAACAGACAAACACTTAAGACAACACAACCACACAGCTAGCTAAGAAACAAGAAATGAGAGTTTTTGTGGGGAAATGGGTGATATGACACCTTTCTCGTAGTCCTGGAGAAGTTGCAGATGGAGAAGAAAAGCTCAGCATGGTTCGCTGAGGGGAGCTCTCTGGGCAAAGCAGCAGCAGGGTGGTCTGGAACTTCGGAAGCAATCCAAGGAAGCTCTCGGAACTGGGGTTTTTTATAGGGAAAGTATGACTGTAGGCTAGTCTGGACTTAGGAGAGAACAATGAGGTTTGGGTGTGAGACAATGTCTCCGAAAGGTCAGAATTTAACATGATTGAGTTAAGTTCAAATTGACAATAGAATGGCCAGTATGCAGATGCAGCTCGCTTGGGCAGTTGAGCTTCTAGCTCATCAGGGTACTGCTCAGGGCAGGGGGCTCTTTGTGTTAGTGTGCATCTGTAATTAGGTGTTTGTCTAGGGAGGTCTCCTAAAGCAAGATCTGGCTGAGTCTGGCTTGCCTAGGTGGAGAAAGGAATGTTTCAGCAATAAATAGCCATACCTAGCTCCGTGCTTGTTCGGGGGCCTCACAAACACTTGGCTGAGGGTGGCAAAATGTGGCCGAATTGTGATATCAAAATGATATCGAGTATCTACTGAAGCCAGGCCAATTCACAGTGATAACAATCTTATGTTCCACTAATTTCTCATTCTGCCTAGTATTGTGCATAATGATTTCTTTTCAGGCAGTCAACTGGGCTAAACTGGTAGCTTTTGGTGCTGACAGAAATATTTGGGTTGTCTTTTGTGGAAGTCACCATGAGCAGAAGGGAAGCTGGACTGGGTGGGGATGCAAGCTTTTGAGATGGTGATGCATGGCTTGTAGTATGTGCAGTTGTATTCTAAAGAGTTACTACTATCAGGATGCCCTCCATATTAAAGTAATGGGATATATAGTCTATGCTGTAGCAGCTTATTTGTAATCAAAGAAGCCTAGGTACCAGAGACCATTAGATAAACATTTTGTTACCTTGTTTTCTGGGGGTCCTGAGAGGGACACCTAAATGCGCTCTCAATTATACAAATTGGGGAAATTAGCCAAGAGCACAAGCTAGCAATACGAGAGGCAGGGCAACGGAGCGAGATCTTTTACCCAGCATCTGCGAGGTCAGGCCAAATCAAGGAGCACACAGAATTGAAATAATAAATGTGGTTTTTATTAAAATACAATCAAACAGTGTATGCAACACGCTCACGCAGAGAACTAAAGAAATAAAGGTTGGAGTGGGATAGAGGGATTTTTAGAGGAGTTGTTGATTTGGGTAATACTACACCTGTCCTGAAGCCCAGGTAGTCTGTAGCAGAAGTTCAGAGATATGGAGTCTCAGTATGTGGGGCTGAGGGAAAGGCTCGCCAAGCAAGGTGGCAGCAAGGCTGGATGGAAGTTGGGAGCTGATCCAAGGAAGCTCACAAAGTCAGAGGTTTTTATAGGGGAAAGTGTAGCCACAGGCTAGTCCGTACTTGGGGAAAACAATGAGTTTTGGGCTGGAGACAAAGCCTCCGAAGGTCAGAATTTAGCATGATTGAGTTAGGTCCGAATTGACAATAGAGTAGACAGTATGCAAATGCAGAGTGCTTGATAGATGAAGATTCTTCTAATCAAGCTGCCTGCTCGAGGCAGGGAGTTCTTTGTAAGTTGCGTGCATACCTGATGAGAGTACTTGCCGTGAGGTCTCCTGAAGTGGCAGTTTGGCTATTTCTGGCCTGCCTGTATTGTTGTTGGATATTCCAGCAATTAGCAACTGAGCCTGTTTGCGTGCTTGTCCTGGGGCCTCGTAAGCACGTGGAAAGGAATGGGTAAGGAAGGCTGAATTATTGATATCAAAGTGATATCTAATGCCACCGCAAGTGCAGCTCAGGAACTACAGTAACATCCCCCCCCCCAAAATGGGTGATTTGGGACAATATTGAACATTTTCCAATTAAACACTTCAAAGCAATTTTAGCACTGAATAGGGGTCCACAGGCTCAGAGGTAGTATCACTCCACAGGTAAAGGGATTTGGTGGAAGCATGGAGGGTTTCTACTTATAAAGCACATTCCTATCTAAAAACCTAAGCCTAAACACATTCACACAAATGTCAAAAGGAATTATCAATGTCAAATTGTCCCATCAATAAAGAACTGTCAGTAAATGAGCAACAGTAGTAAATAGCAAATGCAAAACCTTTTGAATCTGGAAGCAAAAGCGTGCCTTCCAATGAGGTACTGCAGGAACGAGCAAAAGCAAAGTGGCAAAAGTTACAATGTATCCAATTTTGCAGAATAGCTAACAAGTGAAGCTAACCACCCGCTGCTTGCGTCTTGCAGGTCTTTGCAGGAGGGATGGTCCATTGTGCAAGGCAAAAGTCCTTGGAATCAGAGGTTTTAGCAAAAACAGTCCTTTTCTCCATCGGAGGGTATGGGGATCACTCCCCAGCGTCCCACAGCTGCATCAGAGGGATTGGGGCATCTCCTTGGACTGGCTCCTGGTTGGAGCTGCAATCTTTCATCTTCACCCTTCCCACGGTGCCCAGGGGTGATGGTTAGGTCCAGGGGTAGTCCCGATTCTCTAGAGCCGTCGATCTGTAGCTATTTTGCAGAAAACTGACAATGTTAGCAGCCAATGTATAAAATAAATGCAAATTACTGGCTCAAAGGCTAATGGGAGTTATTGCTGAACCCTGAAGTTTTGATCACTGTAACCAAAAAGTCTAAGAGGGAACAAGGTTTAAATAGCTCCCAAGAATAGAGCTGTACTGGCCGTAGGAAGGCCAAGACAGTAGCAAGATTGCTAATTCAGAACCCACATCCATCCATTGGTCTGAGACCGTTCTGCTGATGAGAAGCCATGCAAGCCTGACCTGTTGGCACAGTCTTCCACCTGCACACTGATTCTGAGGCTACTTTACCACTGGACAGTGCAGGACACTGTGTATCCCCTTCCCTCTCGCTCAGACCCAGAGCCGAAGCTCCAAGCCTGATGATGTAAACCCGAGGGCTTGGGGCTGTTGCAAGTACAGTACTGACAGCTCGATGTAGGTTCCGAGTGAGCAACATCCCTACCTCATAAAAAGCTGGACTCTGAGGCAGGCCTGAAGATTGGTCACCTTTGGACAGGCTTTTTGAAACCAAATGGAACTTTAAAATGAAACATTACACACCAACAATAAACTATTTACACATTATGAGCCTCGGAGCTCTCAATAAAACCGGCCAGCTTGAAGCTGAAAAATCTGTTTCTTGACCCACAGCGCAAGGCCAATCAAGCATAAGGCGAGTATGACCTGAAACGTGACTAAGATTATTAATGGGTGCAAGGCGAAGTGGGCGATCGCTTGCCCCTGGACGACCAAGTGAAGGTGTCCCACCAGGAATGTCATGTTGCGGCTTCCAATTCTTCAGATGTTTTAACAATTACCTTGGTGGAGTGGTTAACTGACAAGGCAATCTGGTGGAGAGAGTGCAAGACCTCCACAACTCTCTGTGATAGGCGGGTGAGATTCCATAACCATAAAGACACGAGGATCTAGTCTTCAAGGTGGAATCCGACTAGTTCGGACTCCATAGACATGTATCCATTCTCCAATACATAATCTCTTATCTCCCGTCAGAAATAGAAGTTGTTGCCAAAACAATCCTGTACCTGCTTAGAGTAGAAGCATGGGTTGCCGGCAGTGCAATTCATTCTTACTGTCGCACCATTAGGCAGTACTGTCAAATTTTGCATGGGCTACATAAACAAAAGCACTCACTATTAATCTGTGCCATGACTGTGGAATTGACGGGTATCAATATATATTCAGAAATATTGTCGTGGCTAAAGCTGTCAATATTGCAGAAGCACTGAATCCAATAATGGTGGAATAAACAACCAGATAAATCAAAAGAGTGTGTACCGTTGGACCAATGGTACAATTGTGGTGGTAATAAGGTGGCATTGGTGGCTATGAGGGGGAGCCCTAGCTGGGATACTGGATGTAAAACTACTGGATCCAGAATCCTCTCATGTGCGACTTTCACCATGAGGGTTAGGCCCTTCCAGGTGGTGTGTTGTATCTGTGCCAAAGCGGCAGGGTGTTCCAAAGATTCTGGGTAGCACTCTCTTAACAGGCTCAGGATCTCAAGGTGCATTAATCCCATGAGGGGAATCACCTGAGCGGCAAAGGTGATTATATTGCAAAAGGGGAAGAGGCTCACAATCTACAACTATAACTACAACTAAAACAAACTATATACAAAAAGGGGAAACTTTGCCTGAATGTGTCTCTTTAGGGTGGGTGCTAGCCCATGAAGAGGAGTAAAGCAGTTCCCTCGCTCCTTGGCTGCTGCACAAAAGAGGGGGTTGCCCAGTCTGGGGGCTTTCCCTTCCAGTCCTTGGAATGTGTTTGTTTGTGGGTCTCTGAAGTTACTTGCAAGAATGGCAGTGCCCACTCATGACTTGAGACCCTCTTGTCCAAATCAAAGTGGAGGCTGGCATCTGACCCAAGTGCCTCCTGAAGTACTCTATTTCGTGGCAGGATGGTGATCAAGACAGAGCCATGGACTGTCTTGGCCCTTCTCAAGATCACCAGAGTAAAAAGGTATCAGGTGCCACTGAATGTAATGTAAGCTGGCACCAGTATAGCTCTGTGGAGGGGAAGGCAGTAGCCACATCCGCCTCCGGGTGGTAATTGGGACTCACAGTTGTTGAAATCTCCCCTGATGGATTGCAGTCAAAGGGAGTGTGTGGTGTCAAGTCAGGGTGTGCCAGGGTGAGTGCCTGTGCTAACCTGTGCTCTGGTTGGGCAGGAGCCTTTAGAACAGTGGTTTCAACCTGTGGTCCCAATGTTTGTGGACTTCAGCTCCCAGAAGCCCTGAGCATTGCCCATAGTGGCTGGGGCTTCTGGGAGCTGAAGTCCACAAACATCTGGGGACCCACAGGTTGAGAACCACTGCTTTAGAAACTTGAATCCACAGTCCCACAGGAAATTCCCTTGAAAGAGGGCAAGGAGAAGGTGGACTCTCTCTGCCAAGGTTTCAAGGAAATCCCAGGAGAAACTGCAGGTTTCTAACAGGGGGCTCAGAGAGAGAACAATGGCAAGTTCTGGAAGCGTGGGGTTGGCTTCCCCTGGCTGCATGTTCTCCTTTTCTTGGCTCTCACAGGCAATGTCCTGTGTCTTGTCAGATTCCTCCTGAACCTTAGACTGGCACAATCCTTCTCGGTGCTCTGAAAGCACTATTGTCTCCGAGGTGGTTGGATTCACACTTGGGGTTGAGTCAGGAGGAGGTGCAATCTGCCTTGGTTTAGTGCGCACTGAGCGCTGGTGTCTTCCAAAGGATTTAGATTGGGTCCCCTCCCACCGTGATCCGGTCAAACAGATAGCGTCTGGGGTGGGCTCACCCTGTCTTATCAGGTTAGGGTGCAGCACTTTCAGCAGTGCACTGGAGTCTGCAGGAGGGGTGGCAGGGGTCTTTTCCCTATTGGTCTTAGTGCCTGCCTTCACCCTAGATCTACCCCATCTGTTGGGCTTCAGTTGAGCTACAACCCTCTGGGGGAGATCCCGGGACCAAGGGTACCCCTATCCTGAGAGCTCTAAGTCAGGGTAATAGCCAGCTGGAGGGGGACCGTTGGTCACCGCATTCACAGGCTGGCTATTTTCCAGCGGTAAATGCCTATCTATGGCACCAAGGAGCTCAAATGTGGGTCTCCCATCGAACTGGCTCATGTCCAGTCCAAACTTCCTGAGCATGCACCAGATTCTTACTCTGTACAAGGAGTATGTTTGGGCCGTGAGATTGTATCCGCCAGACGTCTCCCTGGGAGAGTTCAAATCCAAGGTCTGTTTAGGGGCAGAGGGCAGCTGGGAGGAATTCTCTGCCTTGCCAGGCTGACCTCGGGAATCCCTAGCTTGCCACTGCCTGTTGTCTTGTCTAGGGGTAGGCCTGAATTCCAATTCCCCTTAGGAACGGAATTCGGGGCCGTCTTTCTGTGCTGGGAATGGGGTCCATAATTGGAATATGTCACCTCCTGAATGGGCTCCCAGTTCCTGGCATCAAGTCTGTGCTGTTTGGCGGGAGGTTTTAGAGAACCAGCCTCATGCAGCAGGTCTGCGACCCACCAGAGGTTGTTTCCGAACTCCTCCCAAGGTGTTGTGGCAGGGACCACTACTCCAAGGGCCATCTTCGTTTCATGATTCAGATCCCCGTAAAGAAGAGTCTTGAATTCTACATGATTGAAGTTGTACCCTCCAGGAGCTTAGGGGACCTTCTCAGCTGACATGGCCAGCAGCTGTTTGCGCACTATGTAAGCCTCAGGGTTCTCTCAAGGATCCCGTTGCTCCACAACGTACAACACACTGGCACACTGTCCTGGCCAAAGAATCCAGATCACCTCCCTCATCCAGTCATGGGCCTCGAGTCTCACTAGGCCTCGAGCCACCATGGCGGATTCCAAGGTGGGGAACTCGGATGGTGACATAACCAAGCCAGCTGAGTCAAATCCTGGCCATTGGCTCTCACCCGACGGTGAGAGTGGATCACTGGGTTCAGCCACATGATCTTGGTGGATTTGTTTAAGGGACCTTCCTCCTCGACAGCTTAGGGACAAAAGGACGAGGAAATGGTTCAGGGACGGGGAGAGTCACCTAGACTCTGGGGAGTACTTCAGGAGTACTCTGCCTGCCACTGAAGGGGGGAAACAAACCCAGTGGAACTTACAGCGCTGCCTGGCCAAGCAGGGGGGAAAAGGGGCAAGGAACCAAAACTGAACCTTCCCTAACAGTTTTTTGGGTGAGGGTCGCCTTCCTCCACCTCGGGCTAAACTTTCTAAACCCTGAACTAGGTCGGGAATCACCACCCGCACCTAGTATGCTAGCAGTTGAAACGCATCCAAAATTTAAACAGCCGGGACGCACCCAATCTTCAACTCACTAAACAGGACGCACCCATATTCTACTCTGGGGGGGGGATTTTCTTCCCTAAGTGCTTTGTCTGCCTTGCCACTAAGGTGTGGGATGTGTGTGGACTGTTCCTAACGTCCTAACGCTTGTATCCCAGCCCACGATAGCCCCCAAGTTAGGGATGTGATTCCCAGGACAGCTTGTGCACACCCCTTGCTATAGGCTGTGCCAGGGCGGCTGACATTCACAAACCAAGCAGGAAAGGGGAGCAGATTTCCAGCCCAGATAGTGATATTCTGCAGTTGGTGTGCAGTATCTGTTTTCTGGGCAGAAAAACTTTGATCATACTTGCAGCAAGTGAAAACTGGTAACTCTCTTGGAAGAAAAGGTCACCACATTTTGGCAAAGGATTAAAACTGTTCAGTGCATCTAAACATGCAGACTTCTTGGATAGAACAGAGGAGGAATTGATTGGAGAAACTGTCAAGAAAAATTAGGAGGACTACCTAATTGAGGAAGCACCCTGGAAGACAGGAACTGTCAGAAAGAGATCATACACAAGGGTTCAGAACCACTTCAACTAAGTAATAACTTCCTACATTTTCTGTGGGGAAGATGCCCAAACAAGAGACCAGCAACAGGAGACACTGCAAGCCAAGAAAGGAGTCAACCACTAACTGCAGCAAGAAGAAAAGAAAGGCACTGGTATTGCTTGGGTGTCACATAGAACTGTATGCCAGCCTGACAAAGTTAATCAGGAAGTGGGCTGTTTCCTTGATGTGAGCATTCAGGATGTCACTGAGAACTTGCCAAAACTCATCAGCAACACAGATTCTCTTCATTCATGGGGGCACTGAAGACCCTATGAAGAACACTTTTGAGCAGATCATGTCTGACTATGAAGCCCTGGGAAGGAAGGCAAAGGGTTTGAGATGCATGTATATTCTCGCCAGTCCTACCAGTGAAAGATAAAGGACCACACAGGGTGAGGAAGATACTGCTAGTGAATCACTGATTATGTAGATGGCATTCACAGAAGAGGCTTGGCTTTTGGGATGATGGTCAAAGAATCATAGAAACAAATAGTTGTAAGGGGACTCTGGGCCATCAAGTCTAACCCCCTGCTTGATGCGGGATCTCCAGATAAAGCATCCCCAGCATGTAGCTGTCTAGCCTCTTTTTGAAAAGGTCCAGAGAAGTCAACCCCATCAGCTCTCTAGGCAATTGGTAGCAATACTGCTGTTACTAATATGAAGTTCCTTTTAATGTTCAACCAAAATCTACCCTAACGTAATTTAAAACCATTAGACCTGCTGATATGCTCTGGTGCAGCAGAGAACAAACTTGCTTCCTCCTCTCTGTGACAGATATTGAAGTATTTAAAGGGTGTGTTCATGTTGCTACTCATTCTTCTCTTTATCAAACTTAACATGCCCATCTAGAATCATAGAATCGTAGAGTTGGAAGAGACCACAATGGCCATCGAGTCCAATCCCCTGCCATGCAGGAAGCACCCTCAGCAAATGGTCATCCAGCCTCTGTTCAAAAACCTCCAGACTCCACCACACTCTGAGGCAGCATATTCCACTGTCAAACAGCTCTTATCATCAGGAACGTGCTCCTGAAGTTTAGGTGAAATCTCTTTTCCTATAGTTTGAATACATTGCTCCGTGTCCTAGTCTCTGAACCAGCAGAAAACAAGCTTGCTCCATTTTCAACATGGCATCCCTTCAAATATTTAAATGTGGCTACCATGTCACATTTAACCTTCTCTTTGTCAGGCTAAACATACCTAGCTTCCTAAGCCATCCCTCATAAGGAATGGTTTCCAGACCCTTCACCATTTTGGTCAGCCTCCTCTAGATACGTTCCAGCTTGTCAATATCCTTCTTGACTTCTGATGCCCAGAACTAGACACATTATTCCAGGTGGCGTCTAACTAAAGCAGAATCGAGTGGTATTATTACTTCCCTTGATCTCAACACTATACTCCTATTAATGCAACTTAGAATAGTATTGGCTTTTTTAGCTGCTGCATACACCATTGACTCATGTTCAGCTTGGGATCCACTAAGATTCCTAGATCATTTTCACACATACTGTTTTCAAGCCAGGTAAAATCCATCCTATATCTGTCATGTTATTCTTTCTTCCTAAGTGTAGTACCCTACCTTTCTCCCTGCTGAAATTCATTTTGTTAGTTTTGGCCTAGCTCTTTAATCTGTTAAGATAATTTTGAATTCTGATCCTCTAGGATGTTAAGTTATCCCTCCTAATTTGGTGTCATTTGGAAGTTTGATAATGTCAGGAATTTCTCCCTGCCAGGCCGCAGCCAGCAAGGGAGGAGAAAGGCCAGGAACACTTGGGGAGTCCAAATATACCAAACACCAGGAAAACACAAGCCGAGCCAGGTCAAGGTCCAGGAGGCAGAGATCCATCCAGAGGGTTTCAGGGAGCAGGAGACACAAGGGTTGTGAGGGTTTGCTAATAATTTGCTGCAAGCAAGGAGCAGCCACACCAGCAGACTTAAATAGCCCCTGTCAGCAGGTGCTGCTCGTTATTGTTTCCTCAGCCTAGTCCAAGCAGCCTCCCTCTCCGCCACCCCTTTCAGCCTTCTGTGTGATTGAGGGCTGATGGGCACAGCTGGCTGCAACTCCTCTGCATCACTGCTGGTTCCCTCTCCGTCCCAAGCTGGCTGGGGCAACTCAGTCTCTGTTTGACCTTCCAGTGCAGGGAATGTTTGCAGGTTGACTTGCTCAGTCACTGGCTCAGCCCCCTGCACAATCAGTTGCTCCTCAATCAAAGCACCATCATCTATCACAGATAAGAATACTCTCTTCTCCCTCATCCAAACCATTGATAAAGATGTTGAATAGTATTGGGCCCAGGACAGAAGCTTGTGGCACCCCACTAGTTGCTTCTCTCAAGGATGAAGAGGAGCCATTGGCTTTAGTTTGGTCAGTCAACCAGTTCCAAATCCAACTAACAGTAAAGTTGTCTACCCCAGATTTTACTAGCTCCTTTGCAAGAATATCATGGGGGAAATTATTGAAGGTCTTACTAATGTCAAGATATGCTATGTCCCTTCATCTACCAAGCTTGTAACTCCAAAAAAAAAAAAAAAAGTGATGTAATAGTGCAAAGATGATGATTAGATCAAAATTTTTTAAAAATTCCTATAGGTGAAAATTGATTTAGACCCAGAACCTTTTCTACTAGGTCCTTCCAAATTTGACCAAAAGGAAAATAAAAACAATTGGATGCCTATTCTGACACATGATCACTGCAGCCAGGATAGTCTATGCAAGACATTGGCAATCTAACTGCATCCCCACTGAACTAGAGTGGATAGAAAAAATTGGTTGAAATTGCTGAAATGCAGAAGCTTACTTATATGTTCGATGGTAAAGCTAATAACAAATTCTGCAAAGATTGAGAACCACTCAAAGATTATTTACAATCATGAACTGGGGATATAAGTGTTACTGGATTTTCTTTCTGACTAGCTGACAAATTCTCCATGGTTGAGGTCAATTGGATTAGGCAAAACATAATCTATAAATCAGAGAATTTTTCTGGTTTTTTTAAAGATGGAAGTAAATATGTTTCATGAACTTATGATAGTTATACCAGGCATAGCTTTCTTTACTTATTTATGTATTTTCCCTGTTATTTGTAGGGATTTGTTACTTGCATTCACCTGTACTATAAAAGGCCGACATGGATCCAGATGTTTTAAAAATGGGTTCTGAGCTAAACAGCTGTTTCAGCTTGTCAAACGCTTGTTGGCATTCTGCTGTCCACTGGATTTTTGTGCTAGGTTTAAGTTTTTCACCTCTTGTTACTCCCTTGTTTCTTTTACATTTTTCCTTCTTTGTTTTAAGCAAATCTGTCAAAGGCAATGTCACTTGAGCAAAACTGGGGAGAAACTGCGTATAAAAGTTAGCAAACCCCAAGAAACTTTGCAGTTGCCTACATGTTTTTGGCAGTTCGCAGCCAACGCACTGCACTTTGACAGAGTCCATTTCTACTCCCTTATCAGATATCCTGTATCCCAGGTAATCTAGCCTTTTGGTATGAAATGCACATTTTGATTGTTTAATGTACAGGCCATTATTTTTCAATTTTGTTAGCACCTTTCTGAACAATGCCATGTGCTCCTCATAGGTCTTGCTGTGTGTGAATCAGCACGTCATCTAAGTACACCAGGACTCCTTTATACAAATGTTCATGTAATACACCACTGATAGTCTACATGAACACTCCAGCTCCCCCTTGCAACCTGAACGAAGGACCTTATGTTGAAACACTCCCAGTGGGGTGTTAAATGCTGTTTTCCATTCATCTTCTTCCTTTATGCATATTCTATAATATGCCTCTTGCAGATCCAGTTTAGTGACGACCTTGCCTGTGCTCAGCCAGAAGGTCTTTGATCAGTGGGACTGGATATTTGTTGGATGTATTCACAGCACTAGGACCCTAGAAATTTGTCACTAATCTCAGAGATCCATCCCTCTTCTCCCTAAAGAACACCAGGGCTGCCATGGTCAACCATACTGGCTCAATAAAGCCCCTTTTCAAATTCTTATCTATGAACTCCCTTACTGCCCTCATCTCCTTCAGAGACATAGCATACAATTTGCTTTTTGATAGAACAGCCCTGGTTCCAGTTCAATTGCACAGTCAGTTTTGTCGTGTAGGGGAAGCTGGTTACTCTCCTGCTCCGATGCCATCTCATGCAAGTCTGCATGTTCTATAGGCAAAGTCTTGCCTCCACCTCATCCATTCTCCCCAGTGTCTGCTCACTGCCCTTGCCCTCTCTATGGGGTTCACAGGTGTGTGTCATCCTTCTCTGCTGTTTGCCTCATTCATGCCCTTGACATACTGTCCCAGGAAAACAGATTGTCCCATTGCTCCAACAAATGTGGGAGTCATGGAATTTTAGCCAATTTAGTCCCAACACCACTGGGTAGTAGGTGGTGGGAGCCAGCCCAAATTGTATATTTTCCTAGTAAGATCCTATTCCAAGGCACTCTGATGTTTCACCAGTCCCCTGCCATTTCTTTCCTATTCATTTGCACAAATCAGATGGGTTGTTCCAAATTCTCTGTCTATAGCCCCATTCTGGCTGCCACTGACAGGTTCATCAGACATTGTTTGCACCCGGAGTCTATTATGGCCATGAGATCCATATTTTTCCCTTCCCCTGAGTATCTTAAGTTAATGGGTATGAAGAAAGGAGTAGCACTGTCACTCACCATCATTTCTGGGTGCCTGTAGTTCATAGCCTGCCCCTCGGCACTCATGTTTCCCAATGCCTCATAGTCATTCTCGTTGGTTGAAGCTTCACTGTCCCCCTCTGGCTCCCCAGGATGCCAGCCTATTGCTTCCACATTCAGTGCATAATTTGCACCCATGGGCTTTGATTTCTTATCCAGCTTCCCATTCTCCTGACTCTTTCTTTCTCTGCTCTTGGACAGGTCTCTACCATTGGCTATTAGATGTCCTCCTTTTCCACAGTGCAGACATAATCCTAGATGCCTTCTTGTTGACCTTTCATTGTCCATCTCTCTTGTCTTTTTCTCGCCATGGTTACTTTTATCTTCTGGTTTTCCTGGGGGACTATATTGCTGTCAGGTAGGTTTTAATCCTTGGTACAAGGCTTCCACTTCTCCAGCCAGCAACATCCATCCCATCAATGTATTGGAATTGTCTCACAGAGCAGCCCATTCTAAGATTTCTGGCCTGAACCCCTCTTGGAAGTACTGTATTTTCATCACCTCCAACTGATCTGGTACTTGGGGAGCTAGCCTTTGGAATTTTTCCATGTATTCTGCAACTGATCTACTCCCCTGCTTAATAGTCGTTGATCATGTTCTGGCTTTGGCATGATGAAACAGATCTTCAAATCTGGCCCTCAGTGTGTTCACGTATGGATGGAAATTTCCCAATTCTGAACCAAAGAGACCCACCAGCCAGTCACAGGCTCTCCTATCCAGTTGAGCCACCACAAACTTCACCTTCGATTCTTCAAATGGGAAGGTGTGCTCCCACTCTGCCATGAACCCAGCCACTTGGGGTAAGGAAATATGGCAAATGCTTTCCCTGTCTGGTGAAAGTAGCCTTGAGTTGTTGCCCCTCCTCCAGTGCTAGGAGAACCATCATTATTTGTGCCTCTTGCCTGGCACTGTTTGTTACTTTGCCCATCACTGTGGTTTGTCTATGATGTGCTGCTCCTTCCATCTGATCTGCTCCTTGGATTTCCTGGGTGGATTCTGCCCTCTGTGCCCTCACTGTTCTCCCTTCCCTGCTGATTTGCAGTGCTGCTAGGATATTTCTGACCATTTCTCTAATTTTGCCCAGTTCCTCCCACAGTTGCAGGACTTCCCATTCCAAACTTGGTTCCTCAGTGATTTGTGTCATTTGACCTCCTGTTACTGCAGTTTAGGCCTACCTGGAGATGGCACCCGATATCACTTTGATATCATAATTCGGCCTTACCATACCACCCTTCTCCACGGAAGGGAGGCCCCCAGACAAGCACGAAACTAGGCTCAGCACTTAACTGCTGAATTATTCTCAAACAATACAAGCAAGCCAGAAATAGCCAGATCGCAGCTTCAGGGACCTCCCCGGCAAACACCACATTATGTATGTGCGCTACCTACAAAAGGCTCCCTGCCCCAAGCAGGCAACTTGACAAAGGCTGTACTATCCACTGTCAAGTGTTGTGCATTTACATACTGGCTACACCATTGTCAATTCGGCTCTGATTCCATCATGCTAAATTGTGACCTTTCAGAGACATTGTCTCTCACCCAAAACTCATTGTTGTCCCCGAGTAAGACATAGCCTGCAGTCACACATCTCCCTATAAAAACCCCTGATTCCGAGACCTTCCTCAGATCACTCCTGAGTTCCAACCACCTTGCTTCCACTTTGCTTGGCAAGTTTCCCCTCAGTTCCACGTGCTGAGATACATCAAACCCCAGCATCGCTCTCTATCTTCTTCCGGGCTTCAGGGACAGGTTTCATATCACCCGAATCAACTATCCCTCTAAAAATCCTGCTATCTTACTCACACCTTTATTTTCCTTAGTTATCTGTGTGTGTGTGTTGCTTACATTGTGTACCTGTATTTAATAAAGATCATTCATTATTTTCAAACCGGTCTGCTCTTTGACTTTGCCCGACCCCATAAACACTGGGTTACAAGATCCTGCTAAGTTACCCTGCCTCTCGTAACGCTAAAGCAGTGCTCTGAGCTCATTTTCCCCACCTATAGTTGAGCACATTTTGGTGTCCCTCCCGGAACCCCCAGTAAACAGGGTAACACTCCCATCTGCACATCCCTCTCAGACAATTGTTTGGCTCTCCTCTGGCGTTTCATGGCATTTCCTTCAGGGAACCATGGCAGGCTTCCCATGATCAGTGGGGTTTGGGGACTCCACCCACTCCTTTCCTGCCTTCCCTTTCATATAGGGCATCACCCTGTTACCCCAGTGGCAGACCCCATCCCGGGGGGGTATAAAATTGATATCAAATATGACTTCTATGCCAGAGAGGCTGCCTGGGTGGAGGCATAGACAAATAGGTTATACAGCCTAACCTGGGTCAAGGCCAGGAAAATCCCCAGTTTCCCAAGAAGACCGCAGGCAAGACACATCAGCATGAACAAAGGGTCCTCAGCCACAAATAGCCAACTTGAGGGGATTACTGGGTTTTCCCAGGTTTTCCCAAGCAACTTCAACTTTGGAGAGTCCTACAAGGGCAAGGTCCATTTACATAAACCAATAATGTAAACCATCAAGTTACTATTGTAACTTGCATTTTTCCTTTTATTTTGGCCATTGTTCTTCCCGGGTGAGGGACTGCCCTCAAGGTATATTCTGCCCTATAAGTAGTCCCTGTTTTTGAGGGTCTCTTCAGAGAACTCCCCATCACACTAGCAGACTAGCACTCTGTTAGTTGAGTGATCCCCTCAGCTGCCTTTCTTCGCTGAGTTCTGTCTTTCTCGCTGCTTCCCAGACTGAATACTTCAGGTTAGGTGCAGTATCACTGCCTTTATACTCTCTCTACTATTTCTCCTATCAGTTTTCACCTCTTTCCCTTCTCAATAGGCCTTGAGTGCGTTGGTGTGTGAGAACACATTTATTAATAAAATCCAATTATTGGTACGATTGTCTGGCTTTTTGCTCGGTTTGACCCCGTAAAAGCTGGGTTGTAGATCTCGCTGGGTTACCCTGTCCCTTGTTTTGCCATGCTAGTGCTCCACTAATTTCCCCAAACTTTGAATGTTTGGAGCAAATCTAAGTGTCCCCCAAGGGACCCCTAGAAGCCAGGGTAGTGACCCGCCCCAGCTTTGCCATCCTCCACTGCAAGTGGGTTGAAATCTCATACCCACTGTATCTGAACAGGTTGGACCCGGAGCTGAGATGAGCTCTGAAACTGGGCAGGAAGTGAGGCAGCAACACAGAATGCAAAGTATGCAATACAATAAAATACACAAAAGAGTTTCTTTGGCCAAAGGATCCTGCTGATAATCAGAACTGCATTCAGTCCAACCTCCTAGCAGTAGTGATCCAGAAGGATAACTTTATTCTTCAAGCTTCATGTTTTTATAGTATTTTCTTTATTAGGAAAGCAGAATAAAACACACATCAGCAAGATTAGTATTTCACTTAGGGCTGACTACTTGTTATTTCTTATCTAACTCTTCCATCAGCTGTCTGGAAGAACAGAGCAGTGTGTAACTATTATAATGTTCACAAACAGATCTATCACTGACGTAACAAATGTACTCCCAATTTCAACAATAATAGTTATTCATATACAGAGGTTATCCATATAAATGGTCAATAGAAGCAGTTAATCAATATTCTTGTTAATCGTACTAATGGGACAGCAACTGGGAATCTTTTAACATTCCTCATGTATATTTTAAGCCAACATCACCTCCACATCTGTTACCCTGTGAATTGGGGGTCCCGGGAGGCGCGCCCAAATGACCAAACAAACCAAGCAAAGGTGGGGAAATTAGCTGGAGCTCTTAAGCTAACGAGAGGCAGGGTAACTTAGTGGGAATCTTTTACCCTTTGTATACAGGTTCAGGTCAGTGAGCAGTCAGACAGTTTAAAATGGCAACAATAATATTTATTAACAAGCAAACAAATTATTAAGAAAACACAACCACACAGCTAACTAGAAATAGGAAATGAGAGTTTTGGGGGGAAATGGGTGATACGACACCTTTCTCGTAGTCCTGAAGGGGTCCAATTGAAGGGAAGGAAACTCGGCGTGGCGGCCAAGGGGAGCTCGCAGAATGAAGCGGCAGCAAGGTAGTCCAAACGGGCGGTCCAGCGAGAGATCCGAGGAGCTCTTGGAACTGGGGGTTACCCTGGGAAAGAATGATCATGGGCTAGTCTGGTCTTGGGCAAAAACAATGAGTTTTGGGCTGGAGACAATGTCTCTGAAAGGCAGAATTTACATGATTGAGTTAAGGTCCGAATTGACAATAGTATGGCCGGTATGTAGACGCAGCTAGCTTGGCAGTTGAGCACTCAGCTCGCCAGGGTGCCCGCTCAGGGCAGAGGTTTCTTTGTTTTGACGCACATCTGTAATGAAGGTGTTTGTTTTGGGAGGTCTCCTAAAGCAGATCTGGCAGATTCTGGCTTGCCTTGGTGTAAACAAGTATGAGTCAGCATATAATAGCCATGCCTAGCTCAGTGCTTGTTCGGCGGCCTCACAAACACTTGGCTGGTGGCAAAACAGGGCCAAATTGTGATATCAAAAATGATATCTAAAGTTTACCAAAGGCCAGGCCAGTTCACGGTGGTAACACATCTTGACATTCAGATTCTGGATCATTTGCTGTGTAGACAGCCTGCGTGGTGCTGCAGAACACAGCCCTGACTCTTCAATCGATTGCACAAAACGGGAACTCCAGCAATCTGTCAGATACTGTTACTTTGTGTTTCTCAAGAAAACACACATATGATTTCCATATTGTTTATTGGAAACACAATAGGGTAGTAACCCAAATGTCACTAAAGTTAAAACCTTGCTTCAGCAGCTATGTTATATAGCAAAACACATTAATTCTTCAGCATCTTTTCTTATGCTCATTGGTAGTTCTTCCAGGTTTATATCCCCCCCCCACTTCCTATAATTGCCAAATGGGTTTTCCTTGGCTAAAGCAACTCCTGTCTACAGGCACTTTGATCTTTAGAAATTCTTCCCTGGTCTTTGATATTTTAATTCTAACACCCCTCCCCCCACTTTGAGTCCTCCAGCTTAATCCTTGTCAATCACCCTCTCATTGCTATCAACTAAACAGAAAACTAAATGTAATTTACCTAAGCTGGCCAATTGCCATTTTTTGCCCCAGCCAAGAAACAATACTGACCATTTGGTCTTTAACATGCCAGCCTACACTAATTTTCAATTACATCCCCACTGTTCCCTTTTACGCTCAGCATTTCTACACAACTACACATGCTCCCCCACATTCCACAGTTTTCTACATGTCTAGGAGAAATAATAACATGAAAATATTATTCGTAATATATTCATTGAACCTTGGCTCTGTTAATAAGGTCAGAGAAGAGATTATGCCTCTCTACCCACTATGGGTCCCATTGCAGAAAACGATTTGGAGGGGAAAAAGGGGGGAATGAATAATTAAGTTTCTGTAGTGAGATTATTGCCAACATGAATACTATAAACTTTTTTTTCCAACTACATTTCTCCCTTGTTCCTTTTTTCCCCAAAATTTATTTAAAAAGGTTGAAATTTTAATTGATCTATCTAAGGCTCTAACCCCATTGTATGAGGAGGTCCACTTGCTTTTGCTCTTTCTCTTTCTCCTTCTCCTTCTCCTTCCCCTTCCCCCTTTTTCTCTTTTTCTTTTCCCCCCTTTTCTTTCATTCTGAGTGTCTGCTAGTTCATTTTGCTAGCTTATTAGCCATGGGGATCTAGATAGCAGTTTCTTTCTTTTCTTCATGCAATTCACAATGTACATTTTTGCCAGGTCGTTGTCCTGTATTTGGATACGTTCTTTTGTAAATACTTCTCTTCCAATGTTCTCTTTTTCCTCTACTCTTATTAATCTTGTTTTTCTTTGCTCAAATTTATATAAAAATAAATCTAAAAAAAAGGGATCAGGTTAGTCTTGCCTGACTTGTTTTTGAGAAATCCATGTTAATTTTTAGTGATCATGGTGTTAGTCGCCATACATACACAGATTTTATATGGCTTAATTGATATAAATCGTACACTGCTATGACTGAAAGCCAGGCTAAATAAGAAGCAAGTTGGCCAGACAAACAGCTCAGATAGGTCAAAAGCACAATAGTTATCAGGAGCTTTCAAGTAACTTCTAGTTAGCCATCACTGAGATTAAGACTTTTCAATATTCACACGGAAATGTTGATCAGCATATTCCTATCACCTCCTCCCTTCGACACCTTTTCCTTTATACCACTTCCTGTTCAAATGGTAGAAGGCTATCAAAACCAGCTATTAATTCTTGTCACCTACAATGCTAGGACCATCAGCTCATTCTGGATCCAACTGTCTGTGTTTGCAAACTCCATTTACAAGAACCATTTACACACATGCACTCCAGGTAGATTTTGGGTATAAAAATCCTTTATTTCGACCAGTTGGTTGCAGTACACCAGATGCTGGACATCACTATGTCATTTTGAACATCAATTTGTTCTGCCCTAAGATGAGAGTTGTTACCGCAGCTTCTAGCCAGACTTGGGGGGCACCAGATATCATTTTGATATCAGTAATTTGGCCTTCCTTACCCACTCCTTCCAACGTGCTTGCGAGGCCCGCTAACAAGCACACAAACAGGCTCGGTCGCTAATTGCTGGAATATTCAACAACAATACAGGCAAGCCAGAAATAGCCAAACTGCCACTTCAGGAGACCTCACGGCAAGTGCCCTCAAGTAGCAAGTATGCACGCTACTTACAAAGAACAGTAGGAGTATTACTTCCCTTAACTTGGAAACTATAGTTCTAAGGCAGGCTAAAATAATATTCACCTTCTTTGCTGCAGGATTTCCATGCTGGCTCATATTAAACTTATGAACAACAATAATTCCAAGGTCCTTTTTCTCATTCAGTACTGCTGGGCCATGTATTCCCCATCCTATACCTGTGCACTTGGTTTTTCTAGCCTAAATGTAGAATTTTGGTCTATCTCTATTGAATTTCTGCCCAATTTTCTAGTTTATCAAGGTCTTTTTGAATTCTGTTCCTATCTTAATATACAGATGGAATCAGGTTCAAATAAATGTATAAACAAACATATAAGTCCTTTAGCATTCAAATAAATATACAAACGTAAAACATATGATTTCAGATAGTAAAGTATAACATTTATAAAGTTTTATACATACACATTCAAAAAAATAAATTAGAAGTATGATGCTGTACAACCTAACTCAAATTTATACTATAGATATCATGCTACAATCAGTAACATAGAATAATATGGTGTCTTGTACAACACAATGACTGCAGTACAATGAAAGTAGCTTATTATGATTAGCATTTACCTAGAATGTAGTATAAAACTGCTACTGTGTAGCTAGCATAATATACAACAATAGTTCCAAACAATAGTTTCCCAATACTGAATGAAGAAGGTATGATATGTAACTAAATTACCAATAAGAAAAATAAAAGTCCTTAACAACAATGTAATAAGCTATGATAGAATATAGAATATAACAATTGCAGGATATAATCTGTTCAAAAAGAATAGACAGGAAAGAAAAGAAGGGGAAATAGCATTATATGTCAGAGACAAATTCACTTGTACAGAAAGCTGCACAACGATCAGTCAGGAGCATTTGGGGAAAGATACATGGAGAAAGAAATAACACTGGTGGGAATTTACTATAGGCCACCAAACCATGACAAGATGGTGGATGATGCTTTTCAGAGACAAATCTCAGAAATCTCAAAGATTCAAGAAAAGGTAGTTACAGGGAACTTCAATTATCTTGATATCTCTGCTGGGAGACTAACTCTCCTAAGTATAGCTTCTCCAACAAAATCCTGATGTGCCTTGCAGATAAATTCCTGTTTCAAAAGGTGCAGGACGGAACAAGGGGATCAGCAATCTTGCATTTAATCCTGCCTATTAGAGAGGAGTTAGTCACTGGAATCAAAGTAGGTGCTACTTTATGAGGAAGTGACCATGTAATGCTAGAATTCATGCTTTTGGGACTGGCCAAAGAAGAGTATAGTCATACATGAATCCTGGATTTCAAGAAAGCCAATTTTATCAAGCACAGGGAAATACTGGACAGAAGTCCATGGCTACAGATGCTAAAGGAAGAAGACACCAAGAATGGGTGTGATTTGATAAAGAAGAAAATGCTTAAAGTACAAACACAATTACATGGAAGAAGAAAATGGAAAAGTCAGAAAAAGCCTACGTGGTTGCACAGTAACCTCGAGGGGGAGGTAAAAAGAAAAATGAGCATATATAAAGAATGGAAGGAAAGATTCCAGTTCTTTCTTCTTCACCAAGGAAGAGTCCAAATTTAAAAATGTAGTCCAAATTTGCAGTGTAAGAAAAGCTAAAGCAAAAAATGAACTGACACTGGCTAGGCAAACAAGAAGCAATGAGAAGTCCCCCCCCCTCTAAAAAAACCCCAAAAGTTTGAAACAAGAGAAGACCAAGGACCCACTCTTCAATGAGGATGGTAAAATGCTAACAGATCACAATGAAAAGGCAGAACTGCTTAATACCTATTTTGCTTCAGTCCTCCTCCAAAAAAAGATGACTTTGTGCTTCATTGCTCAATAGAGACCTTGGCAAGGAATTCAGATTACAAATCAAGATTGATTTGAGTTAGTCAGGAATCACCTAGGCCATTTCCGCACTAGCGTGTTACAGAGTTATTATTCCACTTTCATCATCCTATGGAATCCTAGGGTTTGCAGTTACGGGAGGGTCCAGCCAGCCCGTCTGGTAACTGCAAACCCTAGGATTCCATAGGAAGTTGAAAGTGGAATAATAGAGCTATAACAGGCTAGTGCGGAAATGGCCCTAGTTAGCCTACTGTAAATAAGTTCAGATCTCCAGATGCAGATGCAGATGCATCCTAGAATATTGAAAGGACTTTCTTACTTACTGGCAAAAACTTCTTGCCATCATTTTTTTAGAAATCTTGGAAAACAGCTGAGGTGCCAGAGGGCTACAGAAAATCAAACATTGTCCCTCTATTCAAAACAGGCTTAAAATAAAATCTAGAACAGTGGTTCTCAACCTGTGGGTCCCCAGATGTTTGTGGACTTCAGCTCCCAGAAGCCCCAGCCACTATGGTCAATGCTCAGGGCTTCTGGGAGCTGAAGTCCAAAAACATCTGGGACCCAAAGGTTGAGAACCACTGATCTAGAAAATTACAGACCTTAATACCAGGAAAATACTGGGAACAGATTATACAGGAGTCTGGTCGCACTGTTAGATGACAATGCAGTGATCAGTAGGAGCCAGCATGGGTTTTTTGATTGAGCCACTAATTTAGTAGATAGTAGAAATGTTGTGAATTTCAGTTATCTGGATTTCAGCAAAGCATTTGATTATGTCCCAGCAGTTGGTTGGAAAACTTTGCTCAAGGGGTCATAATCAATGGCTGCGCTTCAGACTGCAAAAAGGTCTCAAATGAAGTGCCTGAGGATTCTGTCCTAGGGCCATTACTCTTCAACATTTTTATCAATGATATATATAAAACAGGGTGGCAGTTTGCAAATGAGAGGGGTGGCAGAAATTAATAAAATGAAATTCAATAGAGACAAATGCAAAATTCTATATTTAGGCCACAAATTATTGTTGATCATAAGCTGAATATGAGCCAGCAGTATGATGCTGTAGTAAAGGAGGTGAGTCTTAGTTTAGCCTACACTAATAGAAGTATAGTTTCCAAGTTGAGGAAAATATAGTCCCGATATATTTTGCATAGGTTAGGACTCATCTGGAGTACTACCTTCAATCCTGCACACCTCAGCCTAAGAAGGATATAAACTATCGGACCAGAGTCAGAGAAGGATAACAAGGATGATAAAAAATGTGGAGATCAAAACTTATGACAGAAGGTTGGAGGGGTGGGGCATATTCAGCTTGGAGAAGACTGTTTGGTGAAGACAAGGGAATGACATTTCAGCCTTTAAATACCCCAAGGGGTGTCACAGAGAGGAGGGGGCAGGCTACCACAGAGGACTGGGCCTGGTTTAATGATTTTTAGTTACAGGAAGTTAGATTTCAACTGAATATTAGAAGGGTCTTCTTGAAGAAAAGACAATTTTGGGAATGGAAACAATTGCCTAGAGTGATGGTGGGGCCTCCTTCTCTGGATTTCTTTAAAAAGAGGCTGGACACTTCTCTGCTGGGGTTGCTTTAGATGGAGATGCATTCAGCATGGGATTGGATTTGATGGCCCATGACGCCCCTACCAGCTCTATGACTTTATAATTATATTTCATGAGAAGACTTGACTCTCTAGAAAAGACAATAGTGCTTGGTAAGGCAGTGAAGAAAGAGGAAGGCTGTCTTACTGATGGACAGAGGCAATCAAGGAAATCATGGCCATGAGTTTGCGGTATGTGAGCATAACTATTCATAACAAGATGACTTGGAGGCCTTAAGTCAATGTTGATTGCATCACCATTAACAACAACAAATGCAGTTTAAGGAAGATATAGCCAAACTGGGAAATGATCTTAGACTGTAACTTGCTAGACTCATCCAGTAACAAGTGTGGTACCAGATGCTTTTCAGATAAAGTGTCTGAGTGAATTTGTCATTCACCCAAAGGTGCCTAGCCATCTAGAAGATTCCATAACAGATGGGTAGAGCTCTAATTCTAGGGTAGTCAGCATAACCCCAATTCACAGCTTCATGACTGAGCGGCACACCTATTCAAACCCCCTGCAACATCATATAAAGTCTTGGGCCATGGTTCTCATCCAAGCCTGCTGGGGAGATAAACTTTAGATTTGGTTAGATTTGTGGGAACCAGTGCTGGTAATGAAACAGCTCAGTTTGAATACACTTGATATTACTCCAGTATCATATATTAAAAACAAAATTGAAAACAGCTTTTCTTCCACTTCTGTCCACTGGGAACAGTGTTCTCAGGCTATCTGACTGGGGGGACTGACACCTTTTCTATGCCCATTGGCTATAATTTTTTTTTCCTGGAAAATTGCCAGAAACCAAGAGCTAATGGCTCAGGAACCAACACAGGTGCAGGGATCCCCACTTTAAATGGCATTGTCTTAGAATATATTTATTCTACAAAAACAGTTATTCTACAAAAACAGGTAATAATTATAGTGTCCAGTCAGATGGAAATAATGCTGCTATTCAATTCAGCTTTGGTCAGGTGTACCATGGAGTATCATGACACCATAGTTCAAGAAGGATATTGACAAGCAAGAACATGTTTAGAGCAGGGCATAAAAGAGGTGGAACCAAGCCCAGCAAGGAAGAGCTTAGAGAGATGTGGTATGGTTAGCACTGAGAAAAGAAGACTGAGAAAGAATATGACAACCACCTTTAAATATCTGAAGGGACATCATGTAGAAGAGGGAACAAGCTTGTTTTCTGCTGCTCCAGACCCTAGGACACAAGCCAATGTGTTCAAATGATAAGAAAAAACATTCTGCCTAATGATTAGGAAGAACTTCTTGACAATGAGAGCTGTTCAACAGTAGTCTTGGTAGTCTCTCCTTCTTTAAAGGACTTTAAACAAAGGTTGGATTGGCATCTTTCAGGAATGCTTTAGTGGTGTATTCCTGCATGGCAGGAGTTTGAACTGGATGTTTTTTACAGTTTCTGCTAATTTCAAGATTCTATGGTTCTGCCATGCAATCCACAGAATCAAAGGGAAATATAAAGCAAGTGCAAGGATACTACATGATCAAAAGGGGAACACATTACATGATCAGGTCAAAATAAAAAGGTGATCAATGCAATTCAGTTTTAGTGCCCCTTGATGGCACAACAACCAAGCAATAACAACAGCCAAAAATGAACATGATAAATTCTAAGCCTCCCTGATGTTTTGCAGTGAGAGTTCATTCAAACTGAGTCTCTGGTGGAAAAGATCATTGAGCTACTCCTGAGCCTACTGCCAGAATTTTCCCTCCACTGCATTAGCTACTGGGGACAGTTATATAACCAAGTCCTATGGGAAGACTCTGGTTGATAACAAGGAAGAGACTGCGCTCTCTCGCTCTCTCTTTCTCTTTCTTTTTTCAGACAAATACACTATGAATTCCTACCTGCCATGTCACATCCTCAGCCAAAGGTAGCTTAGCTTGGGCCTACAGAATAAACACCCACGCAACTCTATCTGTAATTTCTCTATCTATAAAGTCTCAGAAAAGTATGTTTTTCCATGAGCCCTCTCCCAACTCACAATAATGTGTGTGTGTGTGCGTGCATGCGTCTGTGAGTGAGTGCATACATGTGCGTGTGTGCATACGTGCTGATAACTTCATGCACACGTTTATTTTCTTATTGCCTAAAGGGAATTGTAGTTTGGTAGACACTTTAAGGGAAGCACTTTAGGTCAAACTGGCCTGTTTTCAAATTCATTCTTGATGGAATAATGATGGAAGTATCTTGCTTTGTTTGGATGGAAAAAAACAGCAAGTTCCTCACCCTCTCACCTTATACTTCTCTTTCTACTCTTTCCTAGTCTTTATCTTTCTTGCTATTTATTTCTTGCAGTTCTTGCTCAGATTTTCCTAACTCTTCTTCCCACTTTCATCAGGCATAGGAGATTTCCTTCCTGTCTTTAAGATAGTTATGTTCCAGTTCATCAAACCCAAGCAACTATATTTACATAATGTAAATTATTTGTTCACTTTACATGTTACTGTCATGTCACTTTGCCTTCCCTGCCATGATATCCTAATGCAATCCTAATGACATGTAGTGTTTTGATATTTGCTATAATATATCACCTTGTACCTTACTGCTATACCAGATCATTTACTGTTTGCTGCCATGTAATGCTTGCAGTGTTTTGCTATTTAATTCTGTGTAATACCTATTGTGCTGTGCTGCTTAATGCCATGTAAAAGAGACTTTGAAATCTAGATCAGTGTGGAAGATCAAAAATAATTCATGTAATCTTACATTTACAATTGTTTGTTTTACACTTGAATTTGAATAAAATGATTAATTAAAAAAAAGAAAGAAAGAAAAGAGGGGAAGCAGAGAGAGAAGAGAGCCAGAAGGGCAAAAACAGGCTGGGTAGGCATGTGGATTGCAGTTCAGTTCACTCCAGTATCAGAAACACAAAGGGAAAGTAAGACTTTTCTCTGGCTTCCTCTCACCAATTTGCACCTGGAGCACCTCCTGCCAGCCAGCACCCTGGTTCCTACCATGTGCTGCTCCACTGTGGAGAGGAGGCAGGCTGAGCAGCTGAGCAACAGCAGAGTGGCCACGTGATTTTCCAAGGGAAAGCTGACTGGGCCAGCATGTTGCTGTTCAATCTATTCCAGCCATAAACTGGGAGGCAGAAGCAGGAGAAAAGTCTTTCCTTCCCCTCCAACGTTTCTGAGGGAACTGTACATTTGCTTATATCTCCCTTCTCTCCAAATTTGAAGAGCCTTGATAAGCAAGTTTAAATAAATATTTGATGTGCTTTAGGGTTTTAAATCTTGTGTTAAGTCTTGGTGATATGTGGCAACAAAAGATATTTAAAGGGGTCCCTGGTAAACAAAAGTTAAGAACTACTGAACTAAACCATCAAAGCAGCAAATGAATGTGAACATACAAACCAAAAGGTTATTAGCAAAATGGAGAACTAGAATAAACAAAGACACAAGCTCTAAATCTTATTGGAAGGCATACAGATTAGATTAAAACATGTGATTTGTTGCACTGAAAGTGGCTGCTGAGTGGCTTATTCATGCATTCTTATTTTCTAGTCAGACAATGCAAACCTTGCTCAATGAGGCAAAGGTAGATTTTCCATACAGTTATTTGCCTCCAAATTAAATTGATTTTTGCCCAATGCATTCCTATTTCGCCTATGGGGATTGTTGTATTAACAACTTCTAATATTAGCAGGTGGTTAGAAAAGTATGTGTGCCTTTCTTGGTCTTTGCCCTGGGTCCATCTCTTTTGGCCAGATCAGTTCCAACCCCCCCTGCTGAGCACATCTAGACACACAGCAGCAAAAAGGATGCCAAATTCTCCCTTGTACAGTTTTGCCTGCATTCATGTTGCACAGCTTTTAATTTAGGATAAAAAAAACATAATCTTGTACACTCATCAACCCTCCTTCTACAAAACAAAAAAGTGATTTGATTATCAATATAACTTAATATAATACTAAGGGGTAAATTTTTTGTGAAAAACTGGAAGAATAAATGATTAAATATCACTGTGAGAATCCATCCACAATCACAACTAATCAACTCTCACCAAACACACAGCTCTAACAGTCACTGACAGGTTAGTACTCCTAAACAAAGAATAAGGAAGAGATTTAGAAAATAGAAAATAACTTCAGTGACCTTACCCAATTCCTCCGTACAAATGCCAAAACCAGAAATTGCTGGTGAGTTTTGACTGCCGGAATGGAAGCTACAGCTATCAATTATCAAATTAAATCCTCATCTAAACTCTATCATACCATATACTGATAACACAAGAAGCACAATTGCTTGATGCAGTTGTTTTCTATTATGTGTTCAATTACAATCTCACATATCCTTCTTAGCATATGGAATGTGCCATGCTTGCAGCCTCCTGGAACATAGTTTTAAAAACTGTTATGTAATTGGATAATTGAATCAGATGCCACTTTATTATAGTGAGAAGGAGGCAGAGTCACTCACAATACATGCTAACTGTGTCACAGCAGAACAGTAGGAAGGGGAGGCCAGTTGACCCAAAGCGGATTATATATCCCTGAGCCCTCAGAGGAGCTTGTGGGGAAATCCAATGTAGATGTTTTAACACCTCAGATCATGTTGAACTATCAGGAAGTGCCTGAGATCAACGTGTCTGAGATGTTTGCGCCCATCATTTGATCCTGGTTAAGTGATATGGAGGAATTAGGGAGACACAGGCTGCTCATGCTCCTCCCTATCCCTCCTTCTCTGTAGCTGGTATCTCTTAGCTGTGTTTACAAGCCCAATGTTCTATGTTCCCTACAGGGAAACAGGATGGGCACCATACCATGGATTTGGATACTGCTGGGAAGTGTCACTGGAGCCTCCCGGATTAGAATGTATCCCACCCAGTTCATCACTGACTGGGAATATAACATACAAGCAGCCTTGTATGTTATATGTCAGTGGAATTCTTATATTGGAGTAGAGGAAAATTTGAGAGAAATTGGGATGCTACTATAGTATGAGCAAAGATATATACACTATCTATATACACCATAGAGGGCAAATTAGTTCAGCAGTGGACATAAGTGCACCCGGTTATGTGAAGCAAATCCACACCTTCCCAGATCAGTTTCTCTCACCCCATCATGGTCTGCAGTTTGAAGGGATAAGTGAAAAGGAACCCTCAGTCACTGCGGAAATCACTTACAATGGCTGCCGACCATCATGGAAATGGAAGATAGCCTTCCTGACATGTCACAACATTACCCAAACTCCGACTAATTGTAACGTTTCATGCAACAGCATAAGTTGTCTGTCCCCTTTACTAAACCTCAACCGGGAATCCTCCAATGTATTTAGGCAGCACCATAATTCAAAGAGACATTGAAGCGTATGCATATTCCCAAACTCAGCCTATCAGCACCATGATCATGCCCAATTTAACTGTAGTAAATATATCAAGGGTGCTACCAATATGTGCCCCCTTTCTCAAGATAGCTTGAACTCAGTGGGAGCATTGGGAGAAGCGATGGTTTTCCTTTTTGTATTCCCATTCTCGTAGAAAACAAGATAATAGATACAGTATTGGGAGGCATTGGAACTGGTGGAGCGATCCTTAATGCTATTGACATGGAAATTCTAGCTAACAAATTGGGAGTTGTTGGTACTAAAACTAAGGACATAGGGGTCTCATCAGCTATGAGACTCACTAATCTGGCATGTGGCATAGATTTAATTGGACAATTAATGCCACAATGGGTGGGAGTAGAAAGAGATATTATAGGAGAATTAGAGAAATCCCTTGTTAGAGATACCCACAATTTGTTAATAGCCATTCAATGTACCCAATTACAGAGTAATGTTATCACTTTCTCTACCAAAGTAATCCAGTCCAGCCTCATGGGTCATTTACATCCAGAAATTTTAAGTCTACTCCAGGAGAGATATCCTGATTCCCTACAGCATCCCTCCTCTCTGGTAAAACAAGTTTCATGGGAAGATTTAACTCTGTATGTGGAAATCCTTCATGAAAAGGTCTTGAACCCTATGAAACTACACCCATATCTTACCTCGGACTTCCTTGAGTCCAGACTAATGCTACTCTCCTCCTGGAACAATGCTTCCATTGGTCTAACTACACACATTTCTTTGATTTAACGGGATGTATGTTCACCAGACAATGGGTTCACTGTTTTGACAATTTGAAGGGAATAGCCCAACAAAATGACACTGACTACCATATCACTCCTGTGAATACTTCTGTGTTAGTTCAACTCAGTCAAAATTGTTTCCGTTTGCGGACACCATGTCCCAAGGTATACATAATGTCAGGTGATCATTCCATCAACATTAATAGGACTTCTGGGAATCTGTGCTTTTGTCAACAACACGTTAGGGACTGTTGTGGTCAGGAATTCTTTTTAAAGGAGGCCATCAAAGTTTACATTTCGGAAGCTGAATACATACCACAGCCTTCCGAATTAGAAGGATTCCATCTAGACGATGAATTGCAGGTATCTACGTGGCTCCACAATTTAACTGATTTAAATAAAAAGGTTCAAGGGGTATTGCACACACCGCACCTCATTGCAATCAAGGTAAACAACACCGCACAACATATTGTTAGAACTTCTAATGAGCTCACTGATGAGATGCATCGATCCTAGTGGGATGCCTTTACGTGGTCATCCACTGGCAGAGCTGTTGCCCATTGGGCATTTCACCCGCTAGTGGTCATTTTAGTTTTCCAGGTTGCCCTGGTGGCATGTCTTCTTGTATTAGCCTGTTGGGCTAGGAGACAATTCCTAAGGCTCCAGATAGGACAATTAGGTAGGAACCAGTTATTCTAATTTTTACTCGCAGAAAGGGGAAGGGGTGTGGGAGAGTTAGAGGTCCAGATGAAGCCTGGACCAGCTAAAAGGCCTAGGGATGAAATCCCAAGGCTCTCTGAGGTAGATCGGGCCTCCAGAGTTAGGTCCAGTACCCTGAAGACAGTGTTCTTACCATGGCATCAGAATCTCCAAATTTGGAGTGACTGCGTGCAATGATGCCCTGAAACTAGCAGGAGAGGTCCTTGGTAGACCTCTTGGGTGGATCGGTGTTGGGCTCAGCCCAACTCTGGAAAGCCGGTTCACCCTGCTGAATTGGGACACCTAAAAGACCATCTAGCCCATCCTTCCTGCTAGCATTTTAGGTTAGGGTTATGCCCGTCAAGAACTCAGAAACTGCTGCTGCTGTTTTCTTTAAGAAGGTAAGTAAGTATAACATGCTTTCCCCTTAGGTTTTTTTTTCTGTAAATAGTCCCATTATACGTAGCATTTTATGATTTATAGTTTCTATTATGTATGTGATATTGTTAATTTGCATACACCATTAAGGCAATACACAGATTAGTTAGTGAAAAGTTAAGGACCTTTGCTCTGCCCCTGCCAGACATGCTGACATCGATGAGCTCTAGTGCCCCTTCACCAAGAAGCTCGTATAGCCAAGGCTTGTCTGTTGGATAATTATTTCTTTCTTTGCAACTGAAAAAGTTGCTCCTGCTCTGCAGAGCAAGGAGCTGAAGGCCAGAGTTCAGCCCAATCCAAGCTGAGACAGTACCACCACTGCCATTGCATCATGAGCAACTTATATGTAGGTGTTCAGAACAAATGAAAACACTTAAAAATGTATCTTGGCAAGTAGGATGTTTCCCAGCCATGTGTAATTGCATGGAACACTTGGAGAGGCTAAGACCTTGTGTGATCCATCTGATCCCTGAAGTCCTGATCCAGCCCAGAGGTAGGGGTGCCTTGCGAGCCACCTTCCCAGCCATAACTGAAATACTGAAACCATAAGGTGACCAACTATCAGCATAGCCTTTTTACAACTATATAATTTATGGACAGTCACATACGGCCCCTCACCATCCCTACATCTCCCCAAACTTCAAATAGCAGAGTAGAGCCACCCTGCACCGAAACACCCACCTCCCATAATGCCTGTTGCTTATCTTCTGGTCTCTGATTGGTTTGTAATTTGCATAATTGCTACTAATTAAAGTGTTCAGGTTATAATCCTAAAAACAGGTCGTGGGCTACCATGGGAACCGGACCAGTAAGGGTAGCAACAGAGAGGGAAAGAGGCAACCTCTAGACGTTTGCAGGAGCCCAACACCACCACCAACGCATTCTATCCAGAGTCCCAGCAATTTCCACTAATTGGGGGTGGTGGTGAAGAAATTACAAGCGACTTCCCCATGCCAGCTGCCAATGACTAGAACTCTTTTACCGTTTTCCAAGATGAACTTTTACCTACTATCCTTTTTGCAAAGACTGTTGTCATTTTTCCCTTTTTGGAAAAACTCTTTGGACTCAAAAGGGGGAAGCATCATGGCTAGCATCTGTCCTCCAGCTTCTGACCTCACACTATTTTTGTTTTTTGCTTTCTTGCTCAATTCAATGGTTTTTCTATCTCTCCACTGCTGATCTGGGACACATACATGGAATTATTGCCAGTTCCTTGTTTATACTGGTTATTCTTCTGTTATTGATCTGTTACCGCTTCTGCATTGGTAAGAGTGATTTCTATGTTTTGCTTCATGTTTATATTGGTGTGAGTGTGTTTAGAAATGATAGAATTGTAAACAATAGGTCTCATTCATTAACCAACTTTCCTGTCTCTCTCCTGAAAGTTTTCTTCCCTTTTAATGGTTTTACTGCAGCTTTACTCAATTCCTTTGTATATTTAGGATAGGTTTCATACTCCCAATTAGGCTCTAAAAGTATTTTGTTGTTTAATTGGAAAATGTACGATATCATACACTCATCGTCCATTTTCAGGGGGAGAATTGTTTTCCCACTGGTACACCCTATCCTGGAGCCTACGATTTTTAATATCAAATGTGATTCACCATGCCAGAGAGGTTGCCCAGATGAGCACGTAGGCAAAAATAGTCGAATGACCGAGAACTAGGTCAGGCCAGTAAAATCCCCAGTCACGTAGCCCAAGGAGACCTCAAGCTGTGCAAACAAAGGGTCCCCAGCCACAGAGGAGCCAACTTGAGGGGATTAGCATGTTTCTTCCCAAGTTGAGCACCAGTGTTGGAAAAATCATATGAGGCAAGGACCATCTACATAAATTTACACTGCAACCCATTGCAACCAAAGATCCTGAAACATTGGCAACACATCATAAAACCATCATGCAAAACAAGTTGCCATTGTGGAGCTTCCTTTCCTTTGCGGTGCCTATTGTTCTCCCTGGCAGAGGATTTGCCCTTGAGGTACTTTTTCCCCTATGAGTAGTCCTAGTTTTTGAGAATTTCTCTGGATAACTCCCTGCCACACTATCAGACCGTTTCTCAGTTAGTTGAGTAATCCCCTTAGCTTTTTCTTTGTTGAGTTCCATTGCTGCTTCCCAGACCAAAGACTTCAGGATAGATGCAGTATCACCCCATCTACAATCCCTTTATTATCCCCTATCCATTTTCCACTCTTTTGCTTCTTAATAGGTCTTGTGTGAGTGTGTGAGTGATTGCGTTGGTGTGTAAGACATTTTGATTCAATAAAATCATTTATTTGATATCTTTGTCTGGTTTCTGGCTTGGCCTGAGCTGTAAAAACTGGGTAAAAAGACCCTACTAGGTTACCCTGCCTCTCGTATTGCCACTGCTTGTGCTCCTTTAAGTTCCCCATTCTTCCTTACATGGAGCACACCGAGGTGCCCCCCCAAGGGACCCCCAGAAACCAGGGTGACACCTAAATCTTGTTACCAAGCCATACACCTCCATTTAGTGGTACAACATAACTGGCGAGAAATATTATTTAATTGGCAATAGATATAATTTCTAATATAAAAATCATAACTTATAGTTGGAAGGCATGTGAAAAAGGAGTCTAGCTGGAAGCCACATATTAAAACAGATGACCTCAGGATGGCCAGGTTGTAAGTTCAAGAGGATTAGATGGAAAAGCTCCAATGCTGATTGGCTTGAAATAACTCTCTCAATGACCTAATCTTCAAATACAATAGCAAACAAGATTGTCCCAGTGAAGCAACCAATGGTCGTCATCCTGTAACCTCTTCCTGTGGAAACTCTTCTTTGTTCCCTTACCTGTCCAGGTATTAAGAGACTATCATGACTGTCATCAATGCTTTGTTACCTCAAGTTAAGACCATTAGTCTGTTTCAGGCCCCTTTTGTTTGTTTTTCCAGAGAGCAATTATCACATTCCTTTTCAAGGCAAGAAACAGGGTACTTAAATCCTGGCCCTAGACTGGACAATTCATCATATCTTGAATGCAAGTTGGCATGTCACTCTCCCAGGTTCTCATACTCTGTGCTGTCCTCAAACTCTTGTTTGAAGCCATCTTGCTTTGATATTCTGCTTCTGGAACAGAAATTATCACCTACTTCACCCCAAAATCTGTCATTATCCAATGTTTCTGTCGTTTTCCTTCACTAGACTTGTGTGGTTTGTGAGACTGCTTGATTGCTCGTATGTGTCTGTGAATTCCTCAATAAAGTATTCTTTTGATTCTCAACTGGTGTCTTGCAGTTAGTGCCAGTATACACAGGTGAAAAGATCCCATGGTTAACCCCCCACTGCTACAGGCCTCCTTTGAGCTTTAATTCTACATCTTTCTAAAAAGATGCTGACACTGGTGGAGGACATCAAGATCCCCCACCTTTTGAGATAACATATTTATCAGGCCCAACTGAGTAGGTTCACTGAATAAATTATTCAATGGAGAGAAGTAAATTCCAGTGATTCAGTGGGTCTAGTGTAATCAGGACTGACCATAGGATTCAAAGCCAAGTCAAAAGGGTGATTTAGCAATATGAAATTGGCTGAATTTTATTTGGTAAAAGGATAATTATATTATCTGATCCAGTGCAGAATACAAATAGATGCTCTACAATAATTCAGTTTCTGAGCAATGTGTAGAGTTAAAAATTGTGTCAGCCTTCTTCTTTTCAGACTCTTAACCATGTATCCTACAAATGAGTTCACACACATATGGAGCAGTTCTTAGCAACTGTAAAGTGTATCACAATAATCCCATAAGTAGGGCCCCAAGGAAAACCCAAGCCAGAGTTGTATCTATCTCACTTTTTTTACATGTTGCTTAAAAACTCCATCTCAAAAACAATGCTATTCAAAATAATTCTGGAGTAGTTCATGTAGATGTTTATCCTTGCAAACAATTACTCTGCTTGAGTTGTCTATAATGATAAGTAACACAGAAAACACCATAAAATTATTAAGTGGTTCTAAATAAACATTGAAAACCCTCAATCTTTCAAACAAAGACGGTGTAAAGGGTGGCAGAGCTGTGTGGTAAAGACAGGGTGCCTTATCAGATTGGGAACCACCACACCAATCTGAAAGAAGAAAGGGTCTGTCACAATATGTAATTCACATATTCTATATTTAGGAAGAATTTGTTGTTGTGTACTTTCAAGACATTTCTGACTTATGACATCCATAAAGTAAACCTATTGCATGATTTTCTTGGTAAGAGCTGTTAAGAAGAGGGTTATCTTAGGAACAATAGGGCTTACTAGAATCTAAGTTTAGAATCCTATTATAGAGACATACATGTTGAGGTTACACATGAGGTTACACATGTTTTTTACTTGCTTTCCTGGATCTCCTGCAGCAGCTGTCATGTTGGAGGTGTCATGGGCTTCCAGGATCTAGACTCAGACTCAGAGTTTGAGGCAGCAGAACCTGCTCTGAGCCCTGACACAGAGACTACTGCAGCAGTACCTGTAGAGAAGACAGTACCACCACCCACCCCAGGGACAAAAGCGTCAGCCACAGCAGGGAGCCCTGCTCACTCTGACACAGGGAATGATCTAGCCATACATACCTTTGCCCAGCACAGACACCAAAAGGGTCTCCTGAATCGCTCCCAGCAAATTTATGCCAAGCACCAATTATTCAGGCACCACCCTGGAGCCTATAAGAACTAAGCCTTTCCCTTCTAGCCTTTGTCAGCAATCAACTGACCATTTCTCTTGTGCATGCTTCTGTTTGTTTCCCTTGCCTGTGTTTCTGCCTTTGACTTGTGTTTGTTTTTGCCTGCCTCTGATTTATGGACGTTGTTGGGACCCTTATTGCTTCTCATTTGCAAAGCTGTTTCTTTTCTTCAGTAAACTGACCACTTAAGTTACTGCTGAATTTCTGATCTGTTATCAGCTTCTCCTGGCTGCCAGGCCAGACCAAGCTCGGACAGGAGGGAAGTGTCATGTCACATTCTCTCCATGCCATATGAACAAATGTAGAATATGCTGGGTATAATATTGATGCATATGGATGTAGCAGAAGGTTCACATGAACATAATGTGTTACCAAATGGTCGATGTTGAACACTGTTTATTGCATTGTTTATTATCTGCAGAGGTAAATAGGCATTTGGCCAACCTGGCCAGGAAATGTTTTGTTTATTTAGGAGTGATAGCAATTGACGGGTGATTTATTATACCTGAACTTTAGATGACTAAGGTTAGGACTGCAGTTAGCCTATTAAAGGAAATGTCAGGGAATCTCAGCATAGAGAAAAAGGTCAAAGAAACTAAAGGGGGGGAAATAGAATGACTCAAAATGCCTGTGCCATGTTAAGCAAGATACCTGGAAGAAGAGTAGTAAAGATAACACAGGGAATGTGGAAATGTTGAGGGGTCAAAGCATGAGGAGAGGTTGGTCTAAAAAAGAAGGAAAAATCTGAAAGTTTAGGAGAGGCATAAATCTGGAGAATCTAGCAATGGGCATTGTGCATGAATGGTGGTGTGTTAGTGGTTTCCCTATATTACCTGATGTGTGATGTAAATTATTAACTCCAGCGACAGTTGTAAACCTAGCACCCTGTGCTTCATTAAACATGATTGAAAGTATCTGTGTGTTTTCTTGAGAGCAACAGAATAGTGGTACGTGAAAGGGAGCCTGGAGCTGGGTATATGGAACATTGTGCTCCACATGCTTTGATATAGGATCTCAGTTTTGTGTTGTCATGTTGTTCTGGTTCCATTTCTTCCATAGTTGTTCTCTATTATCCTTCTTAGATGTTCTACTTGGTGGAACTGAAGATTAGTTTTTTAAAAAAGTTGTATTTAATTTGTCCAAACAACCAAACATGAAAAGATTTGTAGCAAGAAGAAGCAAACTTCAATAAGCTACATGCATATCCATCCTCACTGGCCCCAGTATCCCTTGCTGTCATCAGATACATTCTCAGGGAATTCAATCAGCTTCCTACAATTAGAAGCAGCTAACTGCATGGGAACTGGTCAAATAATCTACCTGGCAGGAAAAAATTATCTCAGATCTGGTGAAGAGATGACTGAAATGAAAATGATTTCAATCTTTATTTTTTAACAAAATGTTCATTAAACACCTTCCCCCCCCCAGAAAACACGTACATATAAGGAAACAACACATAAGGAAAAAGAACAAAAAATATAAGAAACCTATACTACCTACCCCAAAACATGATCTTGAAAACTAAATCCTACTAACAGACAAGAGAAGACACTGAAAAAATAAATAAATAAAAGGATTGAGGGGCTACACACATGACTTCCAACCACCCCAGGATTGCTATTCTGTGATACTTTAAGTACACTTCTACAAATTTAATCAGTACTATGCCTATTTAAACATATCCTAAATCTAATAAGATTAAGCAAATGTAAAAAAATTCAATACTACACTAGTACTATCAGTACACTTATATAAGATTCTTCAATACCAATTGTTCAATACCTTCTGTTGCGCTGGCCGTGTGCTCTCCCTGAGCTCACAGCCTATTGTCAGCTAATTGTTTGTTAGTTAGTCAGTTAACTGTCAATCAAACTAGGGAGAGTTAATCAAGCTAGGGGGAGGAGCCAGCTAGGGGAAGGAGGCTTTATTCGGAACTCCCAGCAGTCTTCTTGCTGACTTCCAGAGGAGAGAGCAGAAGGTGAGCTGGGTCTGCGAAGACAACTTTGATAGGTGTTTTTGCAGGATTGTGGGGCTGAGTTTGTTTGCTTATTTCTCTGTGTTGCTTTTTTTTTTTGCTTGCGCTGGCCGTGTGCTCTCCCTGAGCTCACAGCCTATTGTCAGCTAATTGTTTGTTAGTTAGTCAGTTAACTGTCAATCAAACTAGGGAGAGTTAATCAAGCTAGGGGGAGGAGCCAGCTAGGGGAAGGAGGCTTTATTAGGAACTCCCAGCGGCGCGCGCCTATGGCGTGCGCAATTTCATTCATCTACTTCAATCCTTCAAGTTCAACCATTCAAGTTTAGGAACAACCAATCCTTATAGCGACTGAACAAATTTAAGAAGAGTTCAACTGAGCTTGGTAGTTACCTGAGCAGACATAGCTTATACAGCTCAAATTAAGAAAGGAGGCCCAGTTTTTGTTTTTGTTTTTTTGTTCTATTCTCTGTATTATCAAGTATGGAAGGTGAGGGAGCTGCTGCTGTCACCTGTAGCACTTGTGGCATGTTCCTTTTCTTGCCACAAGATGCTGTCGGGTACACCTGCAGCAAGTGCAAGCTGGTCACCTTCTTAGAGGTCAAGGTGCGGCAGCTGGAGGCACAGGTTTCTAATCTTTGTCTTATTAGGGAAGGTGAGGACTTCTTAGATAGGGCAGAGAGGACCTTTCTGAAGACCGGATATGCGGAGGAGCTGCCTGATGAGGAAATCAGTTCCGTGAGCCACGAAAGCGATGCTTGGAGGAATGTCACACGGAGAAGTAGAAGGGCCAGGAAGGAAACAGAGACTCTCAAACTACAGAATCGCTTCAACGTTCTTGGTGTTGTGAATGATGAGGAACACCAGAAGGAGGGAACACAACATCAGCAAGAAGGAATCCAACTTTGGCAACTGGAACTTGAACACCAACAGGACAGCATCCAACATCGGGAAGACCAGCACTCCCAGCCTCAACACAATGCCCAGGCAATCCTGGAAGAATCTGCTTGTCGAAGAACCCCGGACAGGCCTCAGAGGAGGCGAGTTCTGGTGGTTGGGGACTCCTTGCTCAGAGGAACCGAACCGGCAGTTTGCAAACGGGACAAGCTCAATCGAGAGGTCTGCTGTCTTCCTGGGGCCAGGATAAACCACGTAACAGAGAGGCTAGCCAGGCTGGTCAAGCCCACTGACCGTAAGCCCCTCGTTTTGGTTCACGTTGGAACCAACGACACAGTGAAGCGCAGCTTTCACCACATCACAAAGGACTACGAGCTTATGGGGAGAAAGCTTAAGGACCTTGGTGCGCAGGTGGTCATTTCATCAATCCTCCCTGTTCAAGGATATGGTGCACGAAGGGAAAGGACAATAGTAGAGGTCAACAGCTGGCTCCGCACATTTTGCCACTGGCAACAGTTTGGCTTTTTGGATCATGGCTTGAAATTCCAGGAACATGGGCTTCTGGCAAGGGATGGGCTGCACCTCACGAAACTTGGCAGGAACGTTTTTGCAAACAGTCTCACAAGGAGGATTAGGAGGGCTTTAAACTGAGTACAACTGTGGAGGGAGACAAGATTATTCAGGACAAGGACTCGGCAAGTGCAGGGGAAAAAGGCCCGAATGATATTGGCCAAGTAGGAATAGCATCCAATCATGGGAGGGGTAGAAACAATGCTATGGGACTTGCAGGAAGGGCACAGGGACTTAAGTGTCTCTACACTAATGCACGGAGTATGGGAAACAAACAAGATGAATTTGAACTCCTAGTACAACAAAATAAATATGATTTGATAGGCATCACTGAGACCTGGTGGGATGAGTCTCACAACTGGAATGTAGGAATAGAGGGGTATAGCCTATTTTGTAGAAATAGACCAAATAAGAAAGGAGGAGGAGTAGCCTTATATGTCAAGGATGTTTTCACCTGTGAAGAGATCCATGACTTGAACACCGGAAGCCAGGTCGAGAGCATCTGGGTAAGAATTAAGGGAGTGAGAAACAATAGGGATATTATAGTGGGGGTTTACTACAGACCTCCAAGCCAGACTGAGGACCTCGATGGCGCTTTCATAGGCCAAATGACTGCACATTCAAAAAGGAGAGATACAGTAATAATGGGAGATTTCAGCTACCCGGATATATGTTGGCAGTCAAACTCTGCAAAGGCGGCAAGGTCCAGCAAGTTTCTTGCTTGTCTTGCAGACAATTTCATGGTCCAGAAGGTGGAAGAGGCGACAAGGGGATCAAATATTCTGGATCTGATCCTGACCAACAGGGAAGACCTTGTTAATGATGTAGAACTGGTTGGATCTTTAGGAGAGAGTGACCATGCCCTATTAGAATTTGGCATTCAGTGGGGAAGAGAAGACAAGTGTAGCCAGACACTCGTCTTAGATTTTAAAAAAGCAGACTTCTGTAAACTGAAGGAGCTGCTGGCTGAAGTCCCTTGGTCAAGAATAGTCAATGAGAAAGGAGTTCAGGATGCATGGGAGTTCTTTAAAAGGGAGGTACTGAAGGCACAGGCTAAAACTGTGCCATTAAGGAGGAAAAATGGAAGGCATCTGAAGAAACCGGAATGGTTGACTAAAGAACTCTCAGCTGAGCTAAGTGTTAAGAAAAACATGCACAGGAAATGGAAGAAGGGGGAAATCACCAAAGAAGATTATAAGCAAGTAGCCAGGAGATGTAGGGAGAAGGTCAGAAAGGCTAAAGCACAGAACGAACTTAGGCTGGCCAGAGACATTAAAAACAATAAAAAGGGCTTTTTTAAATACGTCCGCAGCAAAAGGAAAAAGAAGGAGACGATAGGGTCACTGCGCAAGGAAGATGGTGAATTAATAACAGGAGGAAGAAAAAGGCAGAACTCCTCAACACCTTCTTCGCCTCAGTTTTTTCCCAAAAGGATAAAAACACTCAACCTGGCGGTTGGGGAGCAGGTGAGGAAGTGGGGGAAATGCAGCACAGAATAGGTAGAGAGGTAGTACAGGAATACCTGGCCACGCTGGATGAATTCAAGTCTCCAGGGCCAGATGAATTGCATCCTAAGATTTTAAAAGAACTAGCAGAGGTCATTGCGGAACCTCTTGCTATAATCTTTGAAAACTCTTGGCGGACAGGAGAAGTTCCGGCAGACTGGAGGAGGGCAAATGTTGTCCCCATCTTCAAGAAGGGAAAAAAAGAGGACCCAAATAATTATCGCCCAGTCAGCCTGACATCAGTACCTGGAAAGATCCTGGAGCGGATCATCAAACAGTCAGTTTCTAATTACTTAGAAAACAATGCCGTAATTACGAAAAGTCAACATGGATTTCTCAAAAATAGGTCATGCCAGACTAATCTTATCTCTTTTTATGATAGAGTTACTTGCTTGATAGATGAAGGGAATGCTGTGGACATAGTATATCTTGATTTCAGTAAGGCCTTTGACAAAGTTCCCCATGACATTCTTGCAAAGAAGCTAGTAAGATGTGGACTGGACAGGGCTACTGTCAGGTGGATTTGTAACTGGTTGACTGACCGTACCCAAAGGGTGGTCACCAATGGCAGATTCTCATCCTGGAGAGAAGTGACTAGCGGGGTGCCACAGGGTTCTGTCCTGGGCCCGGTGCTGTTCAATATCTTCATTAATGACTTGGATGAAGGAATAGCTGGCTAACAGTAGGTGTGAAAGGGATCTAGGAGTCTTCATAGACCACAAGCTGAACATGAGTCAGCAGTGTGATGCGGCAGCCAAGAAGGCCAACGCAATTCTTGGTTGCATCAATAGGAGTACGGTGTCTAGATCGAGGGAGGTATTGGTACCACTTTATTCTGCATTGGTTAGACCTCATCTTGAATACTGTGTCCAGTTCTGGGCACCCCAATTCAAGAAGGATATGGTCAAGCTGGAGCAGGTCCAGAGGAGGGCAACCAAAATGGTGAGGGGCCTGGAAGCCATGCCCTATGAGGACAGACTTAGAGAGCTGGGTGTGTTTAGTCTGCAGAAGAGAAGGTTGAGAGGGGACATGATAGCCATGTTTAAATATTTGAAGGGATGTCATGTCGAGGAGGGTGTGGGCTTGTTTTCTCCTGCTCTTGAGACCAGGACAAGGAGCAATGGATGCAAGCTACAGGAGGGGAGATTCTGCCTGAACCTCAGGAGGAATTTCCTGACAGTCAGGGCTGTCCGGCAGTGGAATGTGCTGTCACAGAGTGTGGTGGAGTCTCCTTCTTTGGAGGTTTTTAAGCGGAGGCTGGATGGCCACTCGTTGGGAGTGCTTTGAGGGTTTTCCTGCATGGCAGGGGGTTGGACTGGATGGCCCTTGCGGTCTCTTCCAACTCTACATTTCTATGATTCTATGATTCTATGATTCTATTCAAATCATACAACTGTGAATTTCCCCCAGCAATCTCTCCCATTGTCACCTTTTCTCATGCCTTCTTATACTTGGACAATTACCCTTCTTTAGTTAATATAGACAACTTGTCCATCTCTATCATATCCAGCAATTTCATCACCCAGTCTTCTTGAGTTGGTATCGTGGGGTCTTTCAATTTCTGGGCATAGAATATTCTTGCTGCTATTTGTCATGTATTGTACTATTCTTACAAAGTCCTTAACAATGTGCTCATCAGACAGGCCCAGCAAAAAGAATCCTGGTATCAGTTGAATATTTATCTTCAAAATATCTTCCATCAGTCAATGTATCTCCACGCAAAACTTTGCTTTTTCACAAGTCAATTATGTATGAAAAAAAGTCTCATCTGTCTATTTACATTTACAGCACATAGCTGAAGATTCTTTATAAGTTTTAGATAATTACTCTGAAGTTAAATACCACCCATACATCATCTTACACATTTTTTCTCTCAGATCATTACTTAATATGAACTTTAAATCTTTTGACCACTTCTTCTCCTATTGGTCCACCTGGATAGCATAGCTCAAATTTTGAGCCCATTTGATCATACACTCCTTTACTTATTCATCTTCCATCTCTATTTTCAACAAGAGTTTATACATTTTAGCTATTCAGTTATCATCATCTTTACATGATTGCTCTTCAGTTTTGGGAATTTTATTTTTTTTAAAAATTTTAGTTAGTTATAAAAGAAAAAAAATAAGAACAAAAGAAAAAGACGTTACATGATAAACATAAAGGTGAAAAAAGAAAATGGTAACATAAAATGCTTACATTATTATTTTTCTCCTAATCTATTACTATAACATACTTGTTCCACATATTATAAATCATACTGCTTGTATATTTTTTTTACAGGTCTCTAAATCTCATTCACATTATACTCATTATTATTATTTATTCTCATAATTAATATTTAGGAAAATATACTATTAACAATTTTATTCTTATTTCTATCATTTTCTACTAAATTTAACCTCTTACTATTACTAACTATATTTCTATTACTAAACATATCATTATTAATCCTATATGTGAACCCAGTCAGCCCAGTCAGCCTGACATCACTACCCCGAAAGATCCTGGAGCAGATCATTAAGCAGTCAGTTTCTAATCACTTAGAAAGCAAGGCAGTAATCACGAGAAGTCAACATGGATTTCTCAAAAATAAGTCATGCCAGACTAATCTTATATCTTTTTATGATAGAGTTACTAGTTTGATAGATGAAGGGAATGCTGTGGATGTAGCATATCTCGATTTCAGTAAGGCCTTTGACAAAGTTCCCCAAGACATTCTTGCAATGAAGCTGATAAAATGTGGGCTGGACAGAACTGCTGTTAGTTGGATTTGTAATTGGTTAACCGACCGAACTCAAAGGGTGATCACGAATGCCTGTTTTTCATCCTGGAGAGAAGTGACTAGTGGGGTGCCACGGGGTTCTGTCCTGGGCCCAGTACTGTTCAATATCTTCATCAATGACTTGGATGAAGGAATAGAGGGCATGCTCATCAAATTTGCAGATCACACCAAATTGGAAGGGGTTGCTAATATGCCAGAGGACAGGATCAAAATTCAAAATGACCTGGATAGATTGGATTGCTGGGCCATGGCTAACAAAATGAAATTCAACAGAGAGAAGTGTAAGGTCCTACACTTAGGTAGAAAAAATGGAATACAGAAATATAGGATGGGGGACACATGGCTGGATAACAGTACATGTGAAAGGGATCTAGGAGTCTTAATAGATCAGAAGCTGAACATGTGTCAGCAGTGTGATGCGGCAGCCAAGAAAGCCAATGCAATTTTCGGCTGCATCAAGAGGAGTATGGTGTCTAGATCGAGGAAGGTACTGGTACCACTCTACTCTACTTTGGTTAGACCTCATCTTGAATACTGTGTCCAGTTCTGGGCACCCCAATTCAAGAAGGATATGGTCAAGCTGGAGCAAGTCCAGAGGAGGGCGACCAAAATGGTGAGAGGCCTGGAAGCCATGCCCTATGAGGATAGACTTAGAGAACTGGGTATGTTTAGTCTGCAGAAGAGAAGGTTAAGAGGGGACATGATAGCCATGTTTAAATATCTGAAGGGATGCCACACAGAGGAGGGAGAGGGCTTGTTTATCGCTGCTCCAGAGACCAGGACAAGGAGCAATGGATTCAAGCTGCAGGAAAGGAGATTCCACCTGAACCTCAGGAAGAACTTCCTGACGGTCAGGGCTGTCTGGCAGTGGAATATGCTGCCTCGGAGTGTGGTGGAATCTCCTTCTTTGGAGGTTTTTAAGCAGAGGCTGGATGGCCATCTGTTGGGAGTGCTTTGAGAGTGTTCCTGCATAGCAGGGGGTTGGACTGGATGGCCCGTGTGGTCTTTTCCAACTCTACATTTCTATGATTCTATGATTCTAACCCATCCCCAGAACCAATCATATTTCAGATTACTCCACCTTCCAGAATTTTAGATCTTCCTGTGGAGGTATGACACATTCCTCTTTTATTAAAACTTTTCCCACAAATATCTTCCATATTACTTCAAATTCATTTCCTTTCAATATTCCTTTTTTAACCTTAATTCGACATGTTAACTTATCATTAATCGCAATTTTCCACACTTCTTTATACCAATCCACTATTTGAAATTCTCCTTGAGTTTCCATTTTCTTAACATAATTAAGCTTACTGCAGTTAATAAATTTGTAATCAAATCCTTCATTTTCTGGGTATGATTAACCTTCTCAAACATGGATAATAATGCTATACCTGGACATATTGGTAAATCAATTTCAGTTGTCTCTTTAAACACCATTTGCCAAAATTTCTGTGCACATTCACAATTCCACCACATATGAATATATGTACCAATTTCTTGACAACTCCTCCAACACAGCCTCAAATAATTCTTATCTATACAATTTAATCTTACTGGTGTTAGGTACCATCTCCAGATAAACTCCAGATTAAAATAATTCTCTTTTATCTGTACAGATAAGCTTTTTAAATGATGCTGATTCCAAATTTTTCACCAATCATGAGTATTTATTTTTTGTGTTAATTCTTCCTCCCATATTTTTCTAAGATATTCATCTTCATGTTTTGACAACATTTTATATATTTCACTTGTGGTACCCTTCAAAATTTCATTCTTCTCCATTCCTTCTCTTTGATTAATCATTTGTTCAAAACTGGTATAGTCTCTCAAATCTTTATTATTCCTGTTCCAATTCCTTGTCCACTGCTCTAACTGAATATAAAGCCATGATATCTTAGTACCCTGCAATCTCTCCTTTATTTTGCCTTTATTCGTCATTGTATTCGTACAATCTTATAAATTCCCTTTTTTCTTTAATTCCTTCTCTAATTCACCTCTCAAATTCATTGGAAATCTACCATCACTACTGGTGTTAATGGTGAAATAGTTGGCATTAACTTTTCCTTAATTTTCTTCCATATTTCTAATATATTTTTGAAGAAGGGGTTTTCTATTTTTTCCATTTCACTCTTAGCTGACTTCCAGAAGAAAATATTCTTTGATCTCCTCTCTATTTCCATTACTTTTGTCTCCAATCAATGTAAATCTCTCTTACCTGCTACTCCATCAATGATATATCTCAATTGATTTGCATTACAATACCATTTTAAATTCAAGAGGCCCAATCCAAGTCATTCATCAAAACAGGTATTATTTGAAACAGAAAAAGCATTTTCAGTAACACATTCATTTTAATAGTTGATATCCTGCCTAATAATTATAGATTCAAGTTAGCTCATCTTGGTAGATCTTGCTTGATTTATTCCATATATAGATATAGTTAACAATTTTATATTTTGATTTCTATAAATAACACTTTTTTTTTTGTAAGCATAGCTATCTTATCTTTCTCTTATCTAATATAAGTAAATCTTTAATGCAATTTAAGAAGTCTTGCAATATCCAGGACACATTGTCAAAAGCTTTTTCAACAATAACAATAATAATTTATTTGTCACCTGCCTCTTTCACAAGGCTAGAGGCAGGGTACAACACAGATTAAAATACAGCTAAAAACACATAAACCATTTGAAATACACCAATTTAAAATTCACAGTTAAAAATTAACTGGGCAGGCCTATGAGGAAGAGATAGGTCTTTAGTACTTTTTAAAATTCAGCCAGCATGTTTAGTTGTCAAATATCTTCCAGCAGGTCATTCTACAGTCTAGGGGCAGCTGACCAAAAAGTACTCTGGGTGACTGTTGGCAATCTAGTCCTGGCTGGTTTGAGTAAATGCCCCCAGAAGACCTGAGTGTATGAAGCAGATTGTATGGGAAGAGGCAATCCTGCAGGTAACTTGGACCAAAACCATGGAGGGCTCTAAAGGTAATAACCAATACTTTGTACTTTGTCTAGAAACTAATTGACAGCAAGCAGAATGATTTTAATATTGTTGTGGTATGCTCACTCCTTGATGCATCTGTAATCAATCTGGCTGCCATATTTTGGACCAGGTGGAGTTTCTGAACTTGTTATAAAGGTAACCTCCTGACCATCAGATCTATTTGAGCTGACATTTGAAAGGACAGACCCAGAAGCACTCCCAGTCTGCGAACACAGTCTTTCAGAGATGGTGCGACCTTATCCAGAACTGGATGATATAGCTCCAACCCCAGATTAGGACTCTTAATAGTAAGCACCTCTGTTTTGTCTGGATTCAGTTTCAATTTTTTTTTTATCCATGCAACCTGCTCGAAGCATCCATCCAGAGGAGACATACTGTCCTTATCTAAGATTGTTTTTGAAGGCATGGAGAAATGTATTGGGGTATCATCAGCATATTGATAGCACCATGCCCCATGCCTCCAGATGATCACTCCCAATAGTTTCGTGTAGATGTTAAAAAGCATTGGGGATAGAATGGCAGCTTGTGGTATGCTATATAACCACTCCTTTTTTGAGGAGCAGCTATTTCTAATCGCCACTGTCTAGAACCTGTCTGAGAGATAAGAGCAGAACCACTGCAACACAACATCTCTGATTCCCAACCCGCAATCGTTCCAGAAGAACACCATGGTTGATGATATCAAACACTGCTGAGTGGTCTAAAAGCACCAACAGGGACACACTCCCTCTCATAATGCTACAATGGAGATCATCCACTATGGCAACTATAGCAGTCTCAACTGTGTATCCTGCTTTGAAACTGGTTTGAAATGGAACAAGGAAGTGTGTGTCATCTAAAACCACATGGAGTTGGAAGGCAATTGCCTTCTCAGTCACCTTGCCCCAAAAAAGGAAGATTAGATGCTGATAATATCCAGGGAAGCCGGGGGGGGGGACTTTTTCAAAAGAGGTCAAAGCACTGCCTCTTTCAATCAGGATAGAAAATTCCCCTCCCTGAGGGTTGTATTAATAATATGTTGTATTTGAAGTTATTTTTGCATCTCTTCCCTGGAGGACCAGCCAAGGTGACAGGGATCAAGAAAAGAAGTTGTCCTCCTTACTTCCCCTAACTGAAACTGATTCAGTATAATCCCATTCACGAGTCACCTCATTATCAACTTCCACTCCAGCAATGGCATCTAATGGCTCTTATGTGAGAGATTTTATCTGTAAAATGACCATTAAAGGTATTACAGTGAGCTACTGAAGGCTTGTTACCACCGTGTACTGGTCTGGCCTTTGGTGAACCAAAAATATCATTTTGATATCACAATTCAGCCCTGCTCTGTCACCAGCCAAGTGTTTGTGAGGCCACCGAACAAGCGCGAAGCTAGGCATGGCTACTATTTGCTGCTCACACCAGACCAAGCCAGAGATTGCCAGATCTGCTTTAGGGGACCTCCCAAAACAAACACCCTCATTACCAATGCGCAATAAACAAAGAGACCCTCTGCCCTGAGAGGACACCCTGGCGAGCTAAGTGCTTAACTGCTGAGCTAGCTGCGTCTACATACCAGCCATACTATTGTCAATTCGGAACATAACTCAATCATGTAAATTCTGACCTTTCGGAGTCATTGTCTCCAACCCAAAACTTATTGTTTTTGCCCAAATCCAAACTAGCGTTCTTTCCCTGATAAAAACCCCCAGTTCTGAGAGCTCCTCAGACCGCTCAACGGACTTGTGTTCGGACTGCTCTCCTGCCTTGCTGCCACCTCGTTCTGCAAGCTCTCCTTGGCTGCCACGCCAAGTCCTTCTACTCTCCATTGGCTTCCCCAGGACTGCAGAATTGGTGACGTATCACCCATTCCCCAAAAACTCTTTTTCCTATTCTAGTTAGGAATGTGTTCGTGTTTTTATTAATAATTGTCTAATAAATCTTAATTGCTATTTGAACTGCCTGACTGCTCACTGACCTGATGCTGTAGACATAGGGGAAAAGATCCCCGCTAAGTTGCCCTGCCTCTCATTAGCCAAGACAGTGCTCCAGATAATTTCCCCATCTTTGCTTGTTGTTGTTTGGTTGTTTGGGCACCCCTTCCGGGACCCCCAGTTCACAGGGTAACTGGGTGTCATGCCTTGCTACTCTGTGCCTCTCAAAGAAACACATGGGTGTCTTCCATGATGTTTACTGGAAAACACAGGATGCCAGTTCACAACCGTTGCTGCAGTTAATAGTTTGCATCATTTGTCCAATTATATAGTATGATATAATAATCTCTAACCATCTATTCCCCACACCCATTGGTCAGTTCTCCATGTGCAAAACCCCCTCCCTTCCAGGTTGTTATTTTAGCCAAAATACCTCCATTTATTACAGTCACTTTCATCCTCTGAATATTCTGCTATGTCTTTTGAAGTCCTAACTTAACCACCTCCCTAGTGGGGAATCTACAGACTAATCCCCGTAAATCTCTTACTAATTACTGACACTCTAACACAAACAAATGTTTGTAACAAACATTGCAAGCCTTTTGTTGACTTCTTATGTCTCCTAGAACTAACATCCCTTTTCATCGCTGCCATACAATATATCTCACCTTAATACACATTTCTCCACTCCCCTCACATAATCATATGGCATGGAGACAACACTACATGACACTGGGGTTGGGTTGTGTGTGCCTGGGTTAGACTTCTCACAACCCTGAAAAGATCAGCTAGATGTGAATTCATAGACACAATACATGCAGAGAAGAACACTTGCTTTGCTGCACATGTTGCCACCCTATAGGAACAGATATGTTCTCTATATCATGTCCTGTCACATAGAAGTCAAGTTTTCTGCCATCTGCACTCTAGTCATTGTCCTTCTTGTTTGAGTTTCCTGAGGGTCTCTAGTGCCTGTTTACTAGCCTCAGTTAGATTTTGATTCTACTTATTAATCAGAGCTTCAACAGGATTGTTGGTGTCACCAGCCCTAAAATCCTCTAAGGCCTCCTGGAATCTCAAAGGATCCATTAGCCTTCCAGGATGAATGATTTTAATAGATCCTCCAAACCTACAGGGACAAGCTGCAGCTGTGATGCTAGCCCTGAGTAGAAAATGATCTGTCCAGAGCAACTCAGAGGTATTAATCATCTCCACCCACAGATCCATATGTTCCAAGCTGAAAACTGCCTCAAGGATGTGACCTGCTGAATGTGTAGGTCCTAAAAACAACTAGGGTAGGCCCATGTTTGTCATGGATAACATGAACTCCTGAGTGGCACCTGACAAACTATCCTCCAATGGTATGTTGAAGTCACTCAGAAGCAAAAGTCTGGAATGCTCCAGCAACAGCCCTGAGCCCAGTTCCATGACTTTGGCCGGTAAGTCTATTATGCAGTGGGGTGGACGTTGCATTAACAGAATCCCTGGTTCGTCTCTGGTTTACAGACTTGGCTATATATAATCAGTGTGGCTTAGGCCCCTAATAAGCATTTTGGTCAGATTAAGGTGGTCTTTATAGACCACAGCTACCCCACTCCATCACACTCACATTCCCTCTCCTGTTCACTAACACAGTACCGAACTAGGAGACCCTGAGCCTGTGTTGGTCCACTATCAGCCCCCAGCTAAATTTCTGTGAAGGATCATAAGTATTCTGGTATTCTGGCCAGGTATTCTAATTGTTCTAAAGTGTCTGTTACACATCTTGTATTATCTCTCAGCTGTCTCAGGCAAAAATCCACATTGATCCTCATATATAATTGCATCAAGAATCTTCTTCATTCTTTCTGCCAAAATTAAAGTGAAAATCTTGTAATCATTATTCAAGAGTGAAACTGGGCTATAATTCTTAGGTTCTATCATATCTCTGACTTCTTTTGGTACCAAAGTTATATCTACATCAATCTAACTTTCTGGTACTTTCCCAGAATAAGTAAATGAGTTCATTAACTGTTGAAATGGCAGATACTGCTGTTCTTCCAAGCTTTTGTAATATAATGCCAAGAGGCCACCTGGGCCTGGCATTTCCAATATTTTTGTTTTTTTAAAGGCCTCTACCATTTCCACTGTTACATTTGCACTTAGACTAGCCCTTTGAACATTTGAAATGACTGGTAAATCTGCAACTCTAGATATTTCTTAATTTTGTCTGGTGACTCCTTTTTTTCTTTATAAAGAGCTGATTTTTTTTAAAAAAAACCTCTTCATTATCTGTTGTCATTGTTTTCCTGTCTTTAAGCTCCAAAATCATCTTTCTTTCTCTTTCTTCCCTTAGCTTATAGGCTAAGGGAATTTGATTTTTTTTTTTCAATGTTTCATTTTCCTCTCAGTTTCATCCACCATGTTCAGTGAAATTTGCTTTTGGAAGACATTTTTCTTTCAAAAGAGTTCAATTAGTAGGATTCTTTTTCAATTTTTTTCTTGATTTCATCCAAAATACTTTGATACTGTTGTTGTCTCTTGTTTACCTCTGAATTTTGTTATCACAGCTTTACTTGCATTCTAGAGCACTCTAACAATTGTGCCTTTATTCGAATTGTCTACAAAAAAAAATTCTAAAATCTTTTTTTGCCTTTACCAAGCTTTCTCATTTCTGAGTTGTTACCAAGCCATACATCCCTACACCTTGATATGGTTTGATTGGCAAATTATAATTTAATTGGCGTGGTATATTAATTGGTATTGATATAAAATGTAACGTGATGTGACTACATGGCCAAGCTGGACAAAAGGAAGACACTGGTCCAACACATGCACTACAAATTAGGTCAGAGACCACCTCCAGACTTAATCAAATCATAGTCAGGAAATTACTAGATAACTCCAGAGATAATCGGCTTAAACGAGCTGTAATGACTCTGCTTTTGGATAGCAATCCAATAGCAAAAGTGAAGTTCCCACCAAACTGCTGATTATTTCAGCTCTTCTTCCCACTGATTTGTAAATCTCTCTATTGCCTCACACCCATCCAACCATAACAGAGCTATCATGACACCCATAATTGTTTTATCACTTTACAATAAGATTGCTAGATCTTAATCCAGACCTCACTGTCCATTCTGCGAACTCCATTGTTCACTTAGCCAGAAAGCCATTCAAACCCATGCCTTCCAGGCAGATATCAGGTATAACTCCCCCCCCCCAGTTTTAGTTAGTCAGATGCAGTACATCACTTGCTGGTAGCCTGCTATCACTCCAATTCCCAATCATGTACTGTACTTAGGTCTGAGTCTAAGCCACATTGCTGTTTCTTCACTACTTTCTTTTCTTCTCATCAAGTCTATCAATTTTTGAATTTAAAACTCCATTGAAGTCTCTCATGAAAATATAGCTCTCGTACAGAAATTCTAAGATCTTTAGAAGCAACATTTCATTAACAACAGTTTTGTTCTCTACTGGTGCACAAACTACAATGATCAAATATTTTTGTCCTTGCATTTGAATTTCAACTCCTATCACCCACCCCTCTGAGTCTTCAATTTTTTTTAGGGAGCAAGATTTGAATTTGCATGGATCACTGTGTCTCTTTTTATCCAATGCAGATATGAATTCTTTACCTTAGAACTGACCAAAAAAAAATATTTTTTTTCCTATTATGTGTTCCTTGGAAACAAATCAAATCCAATTTCTTTTTTCCCAAATAATGAAAAAAAAAAAACACTTCTCTTCACAGGGGAGTTCACTTAATATTCCAAGGAAAAAAAAGTAATTTTTATTCATCTTCATTCCAAAATGACATTCACTGGGTCCTGATTGCTTTTCCCTTCCTCTTCTCTGTTGCTTTTCTCTTTAGAGCCTTGTTCTGAAGTCTTTCTTCCTCTATCTTCAGCTTTCTTTTCTTTTTCTCTAAACTTCTCCCTCACAATCCTTTCCATATCTCCTTTGTACCTCAAAATCACTTCTTCAAGGTTTTCCCCTTTGAAAAGCATCTCATGTTGCTTCAACATGTTAGTCAGAAAGGCTCACTCTCTCTTTCTTAAAATTCAGATCAGAAAGGTCTTTAAAAATGATCACCTCCTTCCCATCCTCTTGTACCTTAGTTGGAAAATGTTGTTGCAGAACATGATCTCTTTTATGTTTCTTCTTATGAAATATATAATCACATCGCTTGGTAGATTTATCTGTCTATTGCAGAATCCAATCTGCACATTGTATTCAGTTCAAAACAGAAAACTTTCCTTTGTATTTCCAAAAAAATCAGTCAAAGTTTCATTCACTCTTGCATAGATATTTTCATTTTGCCTCTCAGGTATACTCGTTATAGGTATACTCCTTATACTCCTGAGGCATCTTTCTTTTTCTTCATTTTTAATATGGTGTCAGGAGGCTAGGTTCCTGTCATGTTACCAGGGAAAATAGATTTAGCTCAGGCAGTAGATGAAAGGGATTAGAGATAGCTAGTGTTACAATGTATATTTTGTTAATTGCTGTTTGCTACTATGTATTTGTTGCTAATTGTCATCTGCAACAATGTATCAAATACCAATTGCTGTTTGCAGCCTATGTCCAGGTATGGGTTCAAAGGGCTTAAGCCACCTATGGAGAAGATCTATCAATAGTTGGTGCCCAGGGGCATCTGGAACCAGGGGGAGAATCAGAGGGGGTGAATGTGATACCAATAGTAAGGTGTTGTGAGAACAATCAGGCTTGACAAGATTAGAATGCAGCAACTATTTAAGTTCCCAAAATGAAAGTATGTAAAGGTGAGGAGCCCTGGGAAACTCAGGGGTCTGGTGGGGTGAGATGTCATTTACAACTCACCAGTCAATGACATTTGTGCCTGAATTTGGATGTCAAAGTATCAAATCTGTTACCCTACAATATATGCCAGGCTTGGCAGCTTTTGAAAGTTGATATGTTACTTGCCAGTTCCTAAATTAATGTTGCTGTTAGAAGTCTGAGTTTTTCCTTGGAAAAGCAAGTTAGACGGTAGATGACATATGGCCACTGCATCCCAGTAGTTAATTTCTCAATAACTTCTTCAAATTCTTGAGACTTTTTCTCCATGGACTCCATTCTCTTATACATTTACTTCATAGAATTGTTCATCTGTGTTAAAGAAAGATTTATTTCCTTCAATTCAATTTTCAAATCTTGTTTAATATCTTTTCTTACTTGAGACATATCAATCTTCATCTGAGTCATCTCCTCTCTCATTCTTCTCATCTCCTACAGCATCAGCTGATTAGATTCAATTTCTCTACTTAATTCAACTGATGTTCTCTGGGCTTGTGCTGCCTTTCTAGATTGCATTATAATAGAACTTTTACAGCAGTCAAAGGAAATATTTAGAACAGTTAGGTATAGTCTTCAGTTTCACCACTAGATGCTCTACAATCAGCAGTATTTTCCCATCTGTAGCTTATACTCTCTTCCCAGAAGGTTAAACACAGTCCATTCTCAGGTCAGCACCAAATCACTTCCTGTTGTCCTAGTGGCAAGCATGACATTGGGATTTAACTGATTCCCACAGTCCCAAGTAAGTATATTAATTCATTTTTGCTTTACTTCTAGTATTAAACTTCATTTAATTTTAAGGAGATAACTGTCTCTAAATTACTAGCACTTGTACTAGGTGCTGTTTTACTCCCAGCAGAGTTCTTGTTTTGTTCCAGGTTAAGAAAGAATTCAGTCATTCACATACTTTTACAGAAGTTAGTCGTTGAAGTGAAGTATGTCCCACCTCAGGAGAGTTTTCTTAAGTGCACCAGTTTAGATTGTTGGGATTTAATAAAGCTGGTTAGATAGAGTTCAGCTACAAAAGGAACAGCTGCAATGTGACTAGGTTGATGGTGTTCCAAGTCCTATCTGATCTGTCCAGACCCCCTGGAACTAGATTGCTGTCCCCTCAGCACCTGAATCAAGAATCTAGACTGCAGTAGGCTCCTCCAATTCTCTTTTCCCCAGGAAACAGTTTAAGACAGTTTCAAATGTCCCAACCTAGCTCCTGTAGTGTCCAGCACATTGCCATCAGGGGAGCTGCACTCCGCCATGCAAACCAGAAGTCATCTAATTCATGATTGCACTCTTTAAATATCTAAAGGGCTATCACAGAGAGGAGAGTGCCAGTTTTTCTCTGTTTCCCCAAAGGGTAGGACCAGATCTAATAGTTTTAAGTTACAGGAGGGTAAATTTTAATAGAACACTGAAAGAAACAGCTTGACAGTGAGAGTGGTTCAACAATGGGATCAATTACCTAGAAAAGTAGTGAAGTTTCCTTCTCTGAATGTCTTCAGAAAGAGTCTGGACACTACCTGTGGCAGATGCTCTTGCTCTATTTCTTGAATGGTGCATCGACCAAATGGCCGATGGGGCACCTTCCAACTCTGATTCTGTGACTTATCTTTACTCTCTGCTGAAAATGCAAGACAATTGGGTGAGATTTTCACACAGTAAGTAGCTATTTCCCTCAGAAAAATTTTAAATAGTAATGTTGTCTGACACATATTGAACAACTAAGTTTACAACATGTGCTGTAATAGTACTTGCAGCTTCTCTGCCTTTACAAGAACATGTACTCTATTCCAGCAACATTTGTACTCTATATCCAGCAAGATTTTTTACTCAGTTACAACACTGGCCACAAAACCTGTTAACAGAAAGATAAAAGTGGCAGAGCATATCTTTCAAAATAGAAGAGAGAGTTTTAGCAGTGGTAATATCAGTTTCATAAAGTCCAATAAATAAATAAATAAATCTTCCACAAAATATCATTTGAAGCAGTGCAAAAGCTAAATGAAAGCAGTTCCTGTATTAATAAGCTGTACACCACCATGTTTTGACATGATTTAATTGGCACAATTTATTAATTGGCATAAATACAAATTATACCCTGCTATGGCTGCATGGCCATGCTGGCTAAGAGGAAAAACTTGCCGCATATGTACATTGCAAAATAAGGTCAGAAGAGACCTCAAGGTGTATGTAGCCAGGTCATAATCAGGAAATCACAAGCAAACTCCAGAGATAATGGATTTACAGTTAAGTGTCTGATGATTTAGCCTTCAAGAGACAATAGCATCTGAGATTTTCCCAGAGGACAGCTGATTGTCCTTTTTGGTTCCACATCTGTCTGAAATTTAAAGAGCTGTCAAGGTTACCATTATCTCTTAGCACCTAACTTTAAGACCATTAGCTCATTCCAGACCCCATTGTCCACTTTCCAGACTCCATTGTTTACTCTGCCAGAGAGCCTTAACACCTCAGCCCTCCAGGCAGAAAAAGAGTATTTAAAATCCAGTTTTTGGCAGTTAACGCACAGTATACCAATTGCTGGTTGCCACTCTGATTCCTGTTTGTGTGCTCCCCATAGACTTGCATCTAAGCCATATTGCTGCTTCTTTGTTGCTCATCTGTATTGCTAAATATCACTCACTTCACCTTGAAAATCTCGCTATCCAAAACTTCTTTCCCTTTCCCATCATTTACTCTTCTCTGATTGCATGACTGTTTAGATCTTGTCTGTGGAACTGCAATTCCGCTAATAAAACAATTGAGCTTACTTTTGGATCTCTGGTTGGTTCTTTCTTATGCTAGTACTAGTAAATATAGGTGTAAAAGATCTTGTAAGGTTACCCTGCTCTCCCAGGCCTCCTTTTTGAGCTAATATTCCCTGCTGTTTCACAGTTGTATAGGCATCAAAGGTGGACCTCTGGGTCACCCAACTGTGTGATAGTATCTTTAGTCTCATTAGCAATTACACTGTAATAAATATCTGCTATAGTCTCTGCCACTGGTGTATGAAGAATACTGTTACCCACGATCTCAAGTATCACATTCACAATGGCAGGTGAAATCCATTTGTAGCTTGAAAGTATGGTTTCAGCAGGAGAAGATAGCCTTTTCTTTAAAAAAAATTTGTATTAAAAAGCCTAAGGGGTGATGTATTGTTTTAAACTGTATTGTTTTAATAGCTTTTTAATCTTTTTAATTGTATTTTATTCTTTTAACCAGAGATTTGAAGTCTTTTAATATTGTGACTAGTTTAATTCTTTTTTTATTTTCACGTTTTGTATACTTTTGTATATTGCTTCTTTGAGCTCTAAGCCACCTTGAATCCCAATAACAACAACAAACAAACAACATGTAGCCACAAGAGTTTTTCCAGATCTCACTCTTTCTCAAACTTCCATGCACTGTACTGTCCTAATATGCAATATTCCTTTCTTATGATAAAAGAGTAAACAGTGCACTTCTGGCATTTGTATTTGATTCTGTTTTCCTTCTGATCCCTTCCTATGTAGACTTAGCCCAGCTTTATGAGAAGCAATAGCTTGGACAGCTAAGCAGCTAGAATCTTTCTACAACTTTCTTCAATTATGAGCAACCATTTAGAACAAAAGATTGACATACATCCTTGTCTCTAGATGTATTTAGAAAAACATTAATGTCTAATAAATAATAATAATAATAATAATAATAATAATAATAATAATAATAATAATATTGCTGAGTAACAGATATCACAATACACTTTGTGTTTTTACCAAATAATTAGAGCCTCTCACAGGTTCTTTTCTAAACATCTTGGTAGAGTTATCCCAGGTGTGCCAAGAAGATAGCACAATTCCCAGTTCATCTTGTCCAGCTGACACACAGGTTCCTCCATACCTCTAATCAATGAATGTTCTAACACCAGCACTTTCTTGTCTTCTTGCTGCAGTTGGTGGTTGGGTTGGCTTCCTTCTAACATGCAATGTCTCTTGCTGGTGGTCTCCTATTTGTTACAGCTTTTTGTTTTATGATCCTACAGAGTCACTTCCTTCCTGTTGATGCTGTAGGATCAATTATCCCTCTGTTCTATCCAGGAAGTCCTCGAGTTCCCTGATACATTTTGAAGATTCTTGACCTAGGTGCAATTTGCTGACCTTCTCATCCTAGAGAGCCACCAGTTTGCACATGATGCAAGTGCAGTTAGTCAGATTTTCTGTCAAGAAGTCAAACATTGCACACACACACCAGCATGGATTTAGGCAAATCACACTCTCTCAGCCTTAGAGGAAGGCAAAGGCAAAATCCCTCTGAATAAACCTTGCCAAGAAAATCCCATAATAGGTTTGCCTTATGGTAACCATAAGTCAGAAATGACAACAAACAATAGTGGACACTCTGACTTTCTGCCACTTGTTTTTTACTACTGTTACTCATGGATACTTCAGTTCCACCTCTTACTCTTGCTGTTCTGATATCTTGATGTCTCTACTTATGCCTTTTCTCAGGTATCAATGACTAGGTAAAAAGTATGGGTTTTTTGATGCTTCTAAATGGGTAGGACTTGCTTTTTGGAACACTACTGACCCCAAAGTGTGTTTCCTGGTGTGGAATGTAGACAGCATATCTGCCTTGAACAGTATACCAGCATTATGGTGTCATCTTTACAAATAACACCAAATAGATTTTCCCCATCCTCTTATAATGGGCTGGACTGGTTACTAGTAGTCCTATCTCAGCTCTGGAAAAGCTGATAAATCAATCAATCAAACAAACTAAATATATCCCAGCTTATTACTTACTTCCAGGCAGTAAGCAAAGAGTCATAAATAAGGTCCAACATAAACGAAGTCCAGCAGGGCTTCACAACAAGGGAGTGTCCAAGGTCCATCCAAGCATTTGTCAAGGCATCCACCAAGATAGCAGGTCAGATAAGCTCTGACAACTGCTGGAGGGGAAGGATGCCAGCTAAATAGACTCAAAGCATAGTGCAGCTGTGTTTTGATTGATTTTGCTGCTTATAGATTCTGAGAGAACAGAACAGCCTGTGCTGTGTGAAGCTGGGTCTAAGTAAGTGTTCTTCTGTATCTGAAGAGGCAGAACTCTCTGTTGGAGCTGGCACCACCCTCTGTTCTGTTTCTGGCCCTGTAACCTCTCTCTGTATAGCAGGTCCTGGCATGTCCCTGTTTCAGTCTCTGGTGTGCCTCTGCTTCTGAGTCAGAGTCCATGCTTTGGAAGCAAGGCATGACACCAATCCCATTTCAATGAGGCTGTGCATCAGATGGCAGCCATTGGAAATAACATCATGGTGTACGCTACATGTTTCAAGGTACAAGATAGACACAGAACTGTTGGAAGGAAAGAGAGGTTTATCCAGACTTGTTTTTACTTTACATCTTCCTATGTTTTAAAAAGAAGGAAAATTCTTTACAGAAAAGAAATCTAAAGTATAAGTAGAGTTTGCTTTGGTTTAAAGCAAAATGTTATGTTTAGATCTATATCCCCCAAAGAATGAAATTTGGATTGCAATTCAAACCAACATGCTAACCAAAAATATACTATCATTGATAGAAGGGATCATGGATCCTCTTTTTTTGGAGGTCTTTAAACAGAGACTGCACCTTTCAGAAGTAGTGTAGTTGTGTATTTCTGAATGGCAGGTGTTGGACTAGACGGCTTCTGTGGTCCTTTCCAACTCTAAGATCTATTATTCTTGTATCTTAAAACCTACCCCATGGAAATACAAGTGTTCCTCTATCATTGACTTCCTAAAGAGCAAGACTACAGCTTAAAACTAGGGTTAAGACTGAAAGGGTATTTGGGCCACCTAACAACCCCACCCATAAACAAATTCTCAGTGTGCCGGTCCCAACTTGAATAGATCAACAGGATTGCCTATATATTTACTCACTACTCAGTAACTGAGTCAATGGAGCCTATTTTAGTTTGGATGACCTATCAGGATTCAAACCACTGATTGGAGCCTTTTTTTTTTTTTAAGTTGATGGAAATTGGAGCTTTTTTTTTTTTTAAGTTGATGGAAATTATATATTATAACTTTAACTGTTGGAGCACTTGCAGAAATTCATGGGTCTAGTTGTATCATGTCAGCAGATGAAATTTGTCTCAACATATTTGTTGTTCTATGCCCTCAAGTCTTTTTTAAGTTGTGCAACACCTAAGGCAAATCTGTCATGAAATTTTCATGGCAAGATTTCTTCAGAGGTGGTTTGCCACTGCTTTCCTCTGACACTGAGGGAGTATGACTTGGCTGTCATGTACAGGATAACTCCAGTCACCCAAAAAGTTTGCAAACCTTTATTCCAAAAACAGTGGTATAACAGTTGTACATTCTGGTCATTGCAAAGACTGAAAGATCTATTGGAATTACAGTGTCTTATGAAAAGTAATATTACAAACTTGTGCATGTGAAGTCCTTATTTGCCAGCTAATAATAACAAATCCTTTTCCCAGGCTGGCTTCACACCAATCAGCATCCTGACTTTGTGCTTGCCCTTTTGTTTTCTTCCTTGTTAAGGTTTGTTATATCAATATATCCTTGTTACCAAAACACTGGTTTTCTCATTCAGTATCCATCATCCCCTTCAAGGCCATTTTACATGGCATCAAGCAGCAAAGCACTATATGTATTATATGGCCACAAACAACAAATAACCTGGCAAGATAGTGTGTGATGTGTTACATGGCATTATATGAACATAAACCTTAAAACACTATGTGTCATTAGGATAGCATTAGGACGTCATGGTAGTGAAAGCAAAGCCAACCTGACATTGCCCAAGATATCAGTGGGCAAGATGGATTTGAACCCTGGTCTCCCAGAGTCCTAGTCCTAGTCCAATACTCAAACTCAAACCACTGTGCCATGCTGAGTCATTTACCCAACATATTATACTGTTGTGTTCTTTCAAATCATTTCTGACTTATAGGCCCTTTCCACACGGGGGGAAAACACGGGGTAGGACAACCTCACCCAGAGGTCATCCACACCGTGGAGTGCACTAGGGCGGTTAGAAATGTGGAGGTTCCACACCTCAAACAGCCCTCGCGCGGCCGCAGGGGTGGTGTTGCGTGTTTTATAAAGACCACATTTTATGTGGTCTTTATGAAACACACGCACGCTAGCCCATTGCAGCGCCCCATGTGGAATTGCAGGGGTGCGCAAGTGCGTCCCTGCAGAGCTGCCCAGGGGCGGGCTTCCAGCTGGCGCACTTCTCCGATTGGCAGAGAGCCGCCGGAAGCCACCAGCTGCCATTTTGGGCACTGCCGGATGCCGCCAGACGCCACTGCCATGTAGAGCGGTGAACGCGCGGTGCTCCCCACAGCGATGGAGCTACCCGCATCGAGGTAAGCTCCGTTTCCCCGTGCGCCGCCCTGCTTCCCCACGTTTCATGCCCCCCTATGTGGAAAGGGCCATAGTGATCCTAAGGCAAACCTATCACAGAGTTCTCTGGAGCTGTGTGTATGTGAGGTGCCCAAGATCACCCCATGGCTTTCAAAGGCCAAGTGGGCAATACAAACTGAGGCAAAATTGTGAATCATGCAGGAAGAAAAGCACAAAAACTTATCACCTCATATCTAAGTTCATTGTGCACTGGCAGGAGAAAAGGGCAAAGCATTGCAAGAAAAGAGGATATTTCTCCCAGGAACAGGAGGAGTCTTTGCTGCTGGCAGAATCTGCATTCCCAAGTATATATGAGTATATATGCCTACTTCATATACATACGTACCCCATATAGCCATGTCTACCTAGAAGGAGAAATAATTATGATTTTGTGATGGAAAAGAGCAGGAAAATAAAGCTTTAAAGTGAATTAGTCTGATTATAAAGTATGTGTGCCTACACTGGTCTAGAACATAATAATAATAATAGTAGTAGTAGTAATAATAATAATAATAATAATCAGGAGAATATACTTACAAAATATGTTAGCAAGTGCTGCAGGATTTTTCTTTAAACAGTATGATGTGCTACACAAAAACGTGAAAAAGAGTGTATGTTTGGGCAATGGTAGAAAAGCCTCAGTGTACATCACGGTGTAGCTTCAGAAATACAAGAAAATGCAACTTCAGAATTAAAACATACACTTTTTCATAACTCATGAGATTGTATGCATGAATTGAATCAAGAGATGTATGAGAGAAGAAGCTTATGATACCTGTTAGAATTGGTCCTGAAAAATTATGCTTTGGCCCTGACACTGCACCATCTATAACAAATTTATAAATTTCAAAAGACAAATGTTAAAAATGGCAGACATTTAAAAAAAAGGAAATATGTAAGCACTAGATCCACAGCTGACTAAACTAATACTCCTTTAAAAGAAATACATTAGTCTGACATGACTTGAACTCTTAACACAGCAAAACAGATATCTTATAATAGGAATTACAGAAACCTGGTGGGATGAGGGGTGCAATCTATTTCAGAGAAAAAGACCAAATAGGAAGGGAGGAGTAGCATTTTATATGTCAAGGATGTTTACACCTGTGAAGAGATCCATGACTTAAATCCTGGAAGCCAAGTTGAGAACATCTGTGTAAAGATTAAAGGGGGAAGAAAAAACAAGGGTGTCATTTTGGGGGTCTACTACAGACCCCCAAACCAGACTGAGGACTTAAACGAGTCCTTTCTAAAACAGATGACTACACATTCAGAAAAAAGAGAGATAGTAATGGGAGATTTCAACTATCTTGATATTTGTTGAAAGTCAAATTCTGTCAAGAATATTAGTCCCAACAAAGTCTTCACTTGCCTTGTCAACAGTTTTGTTGTCCAGAAAGTGGAAGAAGCAACAAGGGGATTAACTATTTTGGGGTCTGATCTTAAGCAAGAGTGATGACCTTGTTAACGGGGAAGAATTGGTGGGATCTTTAGGTAGAAGTGACCATGTTCTCCTGGAGTTTGTTATACTGTACAAAGGGGAAGCCAAGCATAATCAGACTCGTGTTCTAGACTAAGAAAGCTGATTTCAGAAAACTTAGGGAAATATTAGATGTCATCCCATGGTCAGGCATACTAAACCGAAAGGAGTTTATGGTGGATGGGAGTTTCTTAAAAGTGAGATACTGATGGGAGAGTTTCAAACAATTCCACTGAGAAGGAAAAATAGGAGGTGTCTAAAGAAATCAAGTTAGATGTCTAAAGAACTTTCAAAAGAATTAAAATTTAAAAAGGCTGTATACTAGAAATGGAAAAAGGGGGAACAGAGGAATTCAAACAAATAGGCAGAAAAAACAAAGAGATCATAGGGATGCTGAAAGGAGAAGATGGTGAACTGGTAACAGGGGACAGAGTAAAGGCAGAAGTACTCAATGCCTTCTTTGCTTAGGTCTTCTCCCAAAAGAAAAACAATGTTCAACCTGGATAAAATTGAACAGATGATGTAATAGGGGAGATGGCGCAAACAATAGGTAGAGAGATAATACAGGAATACCTGGCTACCCTTAATGAATTCAAGTCACCAGGGCCAGATGAACTGCATCTAAGAGTATTAAAAGAACTGGCAGAAGAAATTTCAGAACCTCTGGCAATAATCCTTGAGAGTTCCTGGAGATCAGGAGAAGTCCCAGGAGACTGGAGGAGGCCAAATGTTGTCCTCATCTTCAAAAAGAGGAAAAAAAGAATACTGAAACAATTACTGCCCAGTCAGCCTAATGTCAATACCAGGAATAGTCATAGAGCAGATCATTAAAACAGGTAGTCTGTAAGCACTTAGAAATGTGAGCAATAAAAGTCAACTTGTGTTTTTTAAAAACAAGTCATGACAGACTAATCTGATCTCTTTTTTTGACAGAGTTGCAAGCTTGGTGGATTAAGGGAATGCTGTAGATGATCTCCTATTGAATCACACCTCTGGAACTGCACCATGATAGAGCCTCAGCACCTTCCTCGAGAGCATTTTTTTTTTTTGCAAGATCCTCCTGCTGCAGATGGTAGCAATCCTTTTTTTAAAAAAAAAAAAAAATTTTTGAAATTTACAATAAAAAATAAAAAAGGAGATAGATGTCTAAAGAACTTTCAAAAGAATTAAAATTTAAAAAGGCTGTATACTAGAAATGGAAAAAGGGGGAAACACTTCCCCACTTCCTTCTTTTTCCAATTGAATCTGTTTGTTTATCTTAATACATACATATTTTTAACTTTACAGGAGTCTTACCTTGTTGCTCTTACTTTGTTACATTGCTGCTTGATGCATATCTTATATATTGTTTGTTATTTCTTTATCCAATTCAAACCTTCTCCCCATTCCCTTTCAAAGTTCTGGATAGGCTTATTTCTCAATAAAAATGTTAACTTTTCTGTTTCTACCATATCCAGGACCTTAAGTTTCGATTCTTTTATATCTATACATTCCCTTTTTTTCCAAAGTTGCGCATATGTCAGTCTTGCAGCAGTTATCATATATAACAATATCTTCTTATGGCATCTTATTTCTCTTTGTTGCCCTAACATATTTAACAAATAAAACTCTGGCTTCATTTCAAAATTAAGACTATAAATTCTTTGGATGTCATCATGGATTTCCTTCCAAAATTTCCTTGCTATCTCACAGGTCCACCACATAAGAAAAAAGGACCCCACCTTTTCATCACATTTCCAACATCTTACATTTCCCTTTTTAGTTATTTTTTGCAATCTCTCACGTGTCATATACCATCTGTAAATCATTTTGTAGAAATTTTCTCTCAATTTTAAATTTGGTGTAAATTTTATATCCGTTTTCCATGCCTTCACCCATGTGTCATACTCTATAGGATAACCAATATTTTGTGCCCATCTTATCATATTATCGTTTACAGTCTCTGATTCCATTTCTCTTTACAACAATATTTTTTAAGTGATTTTATTGCAGTTCCAACATATAAAACAAACAATTATTGTATTCTTAACTGTCATATTACAACTGTCTTCCTTCCTCTCTGGATTACAATTTTTATCATTCCATTGAACGGTTATCAATGCATCACAATAAATTGTTAGTATTATCTACTTAATTTGTTAGTTCCTGTTTTTCTACTCAACTTTACTTGTTCCATGATATTCTCTGAATTTTATCTTGTAGGAACCTTTAATACCATGAATTATTATTCCCTGTCAAGATCCATCTCACTTCCGAAATCATCTGCCATTATTTATAGATAAAAATCTCTGTGAAACAATATCTACATTTCTATTTTCAATAAAAGTTGCCCACCATTGTTCTGTTGTTGGTATTACATCACTTTTCCAAAGCCTTGCAAATGCAATACGGGCAGTCCAGACCATGTACAGATTATTCTCCAATATTTCTTTACCGCAGTTCCTTCTAACATATGTGTCATATTTAACAAGTACATTTCAGGAGTCTTATCAATTGCTGATGTTTTCTGGAGATCTTTCTTCAATCTTCTCATCATTTCTTTAGCTTTATGCACTGTATTTATTCTGTAACGCTGTTGTTTGTAAGAAAAAGAAATGCCCTCAATCTTCTCCCATCTGTAGTTTATCTGAAGCTTCATCAGAAGGTTTGCCAAAGGTTTATAATCTTGTCTCTTCTTGAGTATTTGAAATGGTATGTCTTTAAAAATTCTGACATCTTTTTCTTCAATCTTGAATGTTTCTTTGTAACGCCATTGTAAGATTTTGTCTCTTCTAGCAGTCCTAGTGAAAGTTATTATAATATCTCTTGGGAGCTTTCTTTCTCTCGCTATCCTTGAGGATACTCTAAACATTCTATCAACACACATTTCCATTCTGTCTTCTTCAATGTCTAGAAACTCAGCCAAAGCCGGTAGCATTTTCTCATATCAGTTTTCCGTACTAGTTTCAGGGACGCCCCGAAAATGAAGGCATCTTTCTCGATATCGTAATTTTTGTTGCATAATTTGAGTATCTTCTTCTTGCTGTTTCCCTTTTACTTCAGCCGTTTCAGTTTGTACTTGTATAACCTGTTCTTTTATTTCTTTTGTCTCTACCTTTATCTTTGAAAAATCCTTTGTTAAAATTTCCAGCTTCTTTCCCAACTTGTCAATTTCATGTTTCATATCTGTTCTCATCTCTTTTCTTGTTTCTTTTAAGTCTTGTCTAATGTCTGTCTCTGTCTTCCTAATGTCTTCTCTAATATTCTTCAATTCTTCCATCATTTGTAGCATTAAGTCTTGTGGCTTCTGGGATGTATCCGTGGATGTCCTTCTTGCTGGCTGGGTAGTCATTGTTGCTGCTGCAGCCGCTGCAGCCTTCCTTGTTCTTGGATCCATTAACTTTCTTAAGAATAAAATTTTCTCCTCTACTTGTTATTCTTTCTGCTCCTCTCTGTTATCTTAATTAATTCAATGATCTTGGCACCCATTATCTTGAGACCTGTTATTACGTAATTACGTATTACGTAATTCAATAAATTGTCCTAATGTGCTCTAAACATCATAAACTTATGTAACAAATTAAATCTTAATTGCAATATAATACTATATGTATAAATGGAATCTTAATTGTTATGATGTTCAGTAATGTATCTTAAGTATAGAAAATATAATAATACAAAGTATAATTCTCCACTTTTTAAATGAATTCACAAAATGTTATTTACAAAGTGAACCACGAAAAATCTTAGTTCTACTTTAACCACTGAGTCTTCAACCACTCCAGATTCCCCCTCCCAAATGTATTTATCCAATCCTCTTCAGTTCACTTTTTTTCCAGCTATGACCTTGGATAAGGAACGCAGTTCTCCGTAGCTATCTGCGTGGGCGGGGAGTTTTCAATTCTCACTGTTTTTCAAAGTGAAGAAGCCTTCATTTTTAAAAGTCAAATCCACAAAGTCTAATATCAAGTAGACTATATAAAAAATAGATGTTATTTTAAAACAAAGTCCAATAAAATAATTTTAAAAGCTTGTAAAGTTCCCAAATTCAGTTCCTTGAAATAAAGTTCCTTAAAGTTCAAACACTTAAAAAGTTACAATCAGAGTCCTTAATTTCTGCTTTTATTTCATTTAATTTCTTTATCCATTTAAAAGTTCCAGATCAAAGGTTCTTAATCAAAGTCTCGGTGCCAAGTTCATTAATCCATTTGCAAAAGTTTATAAAAATTCCAAAGGGTTTTAAATGGGAGCAAAAGGGGAGGGGGAAGAAAGACTCACTTTGTCCAGCAGCTTACCAAGTCTCACAAAAACAAACAAACAAACAAACAAATTTCCCCAGCACCAAAAGAGAGTCCACTCCACTCCAAACAGTTAAAAAAAAAGAAATTCCAAAATATGTATGTAAAATGCAGATAAGAGAAAAAGAAAAAGGAAAAAATAGAAAAGAGCAGCACTGTTAAATCCCCTTCATCTCCGTTCTCCAGTTTATAAGCTCAGTGTCTTCAGTCACTTTAAAACCAATAACAAGTTCTTACCAATTAAATCCAACTACAGTTTACTTCAAGTCTAAATCCAAGTCCAATCCAGTTAAATCTCAATAATCCACCAAGAGAAATACAGGAAATTTGAAGTTTATTCAGACTCACCACTCTGCTCTGTAGCTTTAAGAAATCTGCCATTACGTTTCTGCTTCCTACCACCAGGGTCTCTTCCAAGCAACAGCTTGTATTCATTAAAACAGGTACATACCTCTTGTGTTTTAAATTAAACTGTAATCCAAATCAGGCTTTTACTTGCTATCTTGCCTTGCTCTCTTGGTTAAAAGTTGTCGTTGGTGTTTGTGCCACTAAAATGGCAATCCAGAAGGTCCCATAGAGGTCCTGCGATCCTGCGCAGCCCCTCCACTCTTCCCCTTCGGGGAAGGCTTGGTGCTGAGATTTGGATCCCCTTCAGATCTCTTCCGCATCCCCCTTACCAAGGGGATAGCTAGCTGGAGTTTGATGGTCCCAATCCAGCTGAAAACCTTCAGGTGGTGGTTCGGAGTTGTGCAGCGCTACTCTGGACAGCCTCTCGCGTTCACCATGCGGCCGGAATCCTCTCTTTGCAGCAATATTTTATAAAGTTTAGCTATTCTCTTTTTCTGGTCCCCTTTCATCAATACATCCAGTTAGTTTTCATTTCTTCCAAATCCATATAATTTTTGGTCCATCTTGAATCTCTCTTTCAGTTGTCTCCATGGGAATCAATTAAATTCATGTCCTAAAGCTTTTAATTCTTCTTCTGTACGCATTCTTGGCTTGTCTCCTTCCTATTTCAGCAACTCTTGATAAGTCAATAAATTCGCTTGTTTTGTTGGGGCAATTTTGTAAGCTTCTTGGAGTGAAGTCCACGTCGGAAGTCTTCTATAAAATTTATGCTTTATTTGTGACCACACTTTCAATAATGTCTTTCAAATACAGTAATTATTAAACTCTTTATTTACTGTTGCTTTATCATAGTATAAATATCCATGCCAGCCAAATCTATTATTTATTCCTTCCACTTCTTTTATTGTTGTATTCTCCACTTGAATCCAATCTTTAATTATATCTAAACAACATGCTTGATAATAGATTTTCAATGATGGCCCCTCAAATCCTCCTCTCTCCTTTGCATCTTGTAATGTTTTAAATCTTATTCTTGGTTTTTTTCACTGCCAAATAAATTTCCGTAACTCTTTTTCCCATTCTTTAAAAATCTTCTCCCTTCCTATTATTGGTAAATTCTGGAAGAGAAACATTAACTTAGGTAATAAGGACATTTTAAAGGCATTTATCCTTCCTAGGAGAGATAAGTTCAAGTGTGTCCATTTTGCTTCGGATCTCCTTCCATATTTTCAAATAATTGTTATCAAATAATTCTTGATTTTTATTTGTTATTATTACTCCTATATATTTTAATTTTTTTGCAATTTGATATCCAGATCTTTTTTCCAAATCTACTTGTTGTTGTTTTTTGTTATATTTAAAGTCATCATTGCCTTTTCTCTATTTATCTTGTATCCTGCCATTTGTCCATATTTTTGCAAAATGTCCATCAACATCTGTATAGATTCTTGTGGTTCCTCCAAAAATATAATTACATAATCAGCGAGAGCTTTATATTTTATTTCCTTCTTCTTTATTTTTAAGTCCTTTATCTGTAGATCTTCATTTATTGCAATCAGTAATACCTCCAGTACAACTATAAACAATAACGGTGATAATGGGCACCCTTGCCATACCCCCTTATTAATTTCGAAGCTTGACGTTTTGCTGATTGGTCCTGATATATCATCTCAATCCATTTACAAAAGGTTTCTCGCAGGCCATATTCTTTTAAAGTTCGATGCATAAAACCCCAGGAAACATTATCAAAAGATTTTTCTGCATCCAATGATATAATAGCTATCTTCTTTCCTGGATTTTTATCATAATATTCAATCACTTTCAGTAATGTTCTGATATTATTCTTCATTTGTCTGCCTGAGAGAAAACCTGTTTGTCATTCCTGAAGCTTGTCCTGTATTGCATGTCTCAATCATTTTGCCAATATTGGCACCAAAATTTTATAGTCTATATTCAGAAGAGAGGCTGGTCTATAATTTTTAACTTCTCTTTTATCCTTATCTTCTTTAGGTATCACTACTATATTTGCTTCTCCTCATGATTGTGGTTTCCCATATTTCTCTATTTCTTGCAAAGTTGCTTGATATGGATAAATTATTTCTTTTACAAATCTTTACAATGCAGTAAATCTGTCTTGCCCTGGTGCCTTATCCGTTTTCAAATCTTTCATTGCCTCTTCTATTTCAGTTAATGTTATTGGTTTATTTAGCTGTTCCTGTTTCTCTGGTGATATTTTTAGGATCTTAATCTTGTTAAAAAATTCCATCCATTTTTCTTCAATTCAATATTGAGGATTTTTTTCTTGAAATAATTTTTCAAAATATTCTTTAAACTTCTGTTTTATTTTTCCATGTTGTGTAATCCTCTTCTTCCGATTGTTCAATTCAGCTATGATATTCTTCTCTCTCTTCTTCTTGAGCTTATACGCTAACCATTTCCCAATCTTATTTGCCTGTTCAAATTGATTTAATTTCAACTGTTTCATCTTCTTCTGTAATGAATTCAGAGTTATCTCTTTTTGTATTTTCTTTATTTCCACTCGTAATGATTTCTTCATTGGATTTTCTCTAAATTCTTTTTCTTTCTCTTGAAGTTTGATCATCAATTCTTGATGTTTCTCTTGCTTTTTCTTATTCTGGATTTGTCTTTTTTGAATAAAAAAGCCTTCTCATTACTGCTTTTGATGCATTCCAGACCATCTTCATCTTCAAATCCTCTTTTACATTTTCTCTAAGGTAATTTTAGCTTAGGTAGCAGTCCTAAGCACATCTACTCACTAATGCTCATTCAAGATTGGTTTGCCCAAAATGGGTCCACAACTGCTTGCACAGCCGCTAGGTGCATGTATCCTGAAAACAGGCTTAAAGGGATCTTTTGTTAGGATAGCCTGAAAGCAGAATTGCCTGATTTTGTCACCCAGTGCAATCTTAGCAAGGACATGACTGTAGTTTCAGCAGCAACATGGAATGTCAGCGATCCTTTTTGTACTATCTATTCTCCTTGGTATTGTTGAACACACACCCCATCAAAATCAATCTGGTCACTTCATCAGGCAAACATCAAAACCTCTAAGTTGCAGATTGGAAAGGTCAATCCTGAAGAATTCAGCAATCGAGCCATTTAAAGCAAGGTCCACCAAGCTGGTTCATCAGCTTCAGCCAAATTGCATAAAACACAAACTAGGAAACATTTTGCTTTAAATCATGGGGTATGTTAGTCCTGAACCTCACACACAAAGGAGGCAAGTACAACTTCTAATTTGGTCATCAACACCCAGTTGTGGCTAAATTTGACTGTCTAACCAAGGATGCTGCCATGTTAATCCAGGCAGAATCCTCCATCATGGGCCCTCATGGTTAAAGTTGGACATGTGTGAATTAAACTTAATCCAGTCCCCAATCTTCTTGGAAGACATTAAGGTAGGCTGCAAAGGCTTAATACTTCAACACAATGGCGAGAATGTGCACCCCCATTTATGCCCCAGCAAACTGGGCTGGGCAAAATGCTTAAAAATGTGGTCCAGACCAGAAAGGCCCTCCAGAATGAAGCAGGCATTGTCAGACCATATAGCACCTGTAGGAGAAGGTAGGTCTTTGTTAGATACAGCCAATGTGGAGGTGTTAGCGAATAAGTTGTCCTACCTTACAATTGATATAGCAAATATCAGTGACTTCATAAGGCAGTCAACCCACAGCATGTCTGATGTTCAGCACTCCATAATCACCTTTCTTGTGGATTGGGAGTTGGCAACAGAATCAAATGCATTAGTGGTAGCTTGTAATCTGCATTTTGCAGAGAGAAACATCTCAATAGCTCTTACATGCACCCAAATTCATACAATTAATTTGATTATGATTAGGAAATTAATTTTCCCTGCCCACAATGGACACATCCCAAAAGAAATTAGAGAAATGATGAGGCCAAAATTGATGAAAAAAGAGGTTCAACTAGAAACCTGGTTGAAACTTTTAAATGCCACCATTATCCCTCAATGGAATCAACTCAAGCTTTTTATTGCTACCATCACAATAAAGACCAAACTCCCCATACACTCAGTCATCCCCCTCAGAATACAGGCAATCTCAGGAGACATATTGTATTCCAGGGACTGCAAGCATTGAGCACTGTGTCTGACCCCAGATGGCAGTCAGTAAATGTCAAAGGGTGCTGACACAGTATAAACTTAGGATTCATATGTAAGGGCAAAGCCATGCAAGGGTGCAGATGATCAGTGCATTGATGAAGTAATCCATGAAACCAATTCAGTAATTGTGTATACTGGAAATGGAAATATTTAGTAAAGACAACTTGCCACACCATCATCATCAATGAATACCAAATCCAGCCCATGGTGCACACAATCAATAGGTATTTCCATACTGTCTCAACCACCTCTGGTTGTGACATTGACTACTCGGTTCCCATTTGGACCCAGGAAGAAATGGTTGCAACCCATCCTAGTACAGCTCAGTTACCCCATGTTCTTTGGCCTAAAATTAGAAATCCTCCATTAGCTACTCACACACTCCAGTCTCAAAGAGCATCTGCTAAGGGTAAAAGCAGCTGGAGACAAAGCCACTTTGGTGGTTTCTCATAATGGCAAGGACCTAGTGAATCCCTCTGGAGAGATTCCATCCACAGGACACCATTCTTGATGGGAGTCCCTCCTTGGATGTCCCCCAAAGCTGAATATTCTTTCCTTCCCCCCCCCGTTCCCTTTTGAGAAAAGCATACAATTCTGTTAGATTTTGCCCACGACCAATTGATTAGCTGACAAAACTGATGGAAGTAAGCTCCTCACCCTGATCATCTTTTTATGTGTTTCATTTCTTGTCACCCATGTCTACAGTCCTCCAAGCCAATGGATTGCACCTTCCTGGAAAATTGAAACTCCATGGCTTCACCACAGAAGTTTCATTTTGGGGGATGGATTGTTACCAGGCCATACAGTCCAACTCCTTAATATGGTTTAATTGGCAAAATATTTAATTCACATGAAATATAAATTATATCTCGCTATGACTGAGAAGCTTACTGGCAAAGAGAAACTAGCTGCACAAGTGCATTGCAAAACTAGGCAAAACTGAGATCTCAGGGCAAGGCTAGGCCATAGGCAGGAAAACTTCACAGATAATGGACTGGCAGAAGTCTCTCAACGACTCAACCTTTACAAATAATAGCACCGAAAAGTGCTTCCATGGAATGACTGATTGTTTTTGACCTCCTCCCTTTATCCATTGAAGCTCTGTTTTTGTCCCCGCACCTGTCTCACCATTAAGGAGTATCATAATTGCTATCAGTCCTTTGTCACCTAATTCTAAGACTCATTCCAGAGCCAACTGCCGGCTCTGTGAACTCTATTGTCTACTCTGCCAGAGAGCCATTAGCACCTTCCCCCCCAGGGTGGAAAAAGAGTATTCAAAACCTGACTGTGAGCCTGATAACTAGTAATATTTTTGCCTGCTGGATGCTACTTTGTCACTCCGATTCCCAATTGTACTTCCCTTGGACTTCTAGTCTAAGCCTGTGACACTGTAGGTTTATTTCCAGTCTCTCAAGTTGACTCCCACCCTTGCAAGACTGGAAATTCCCCCAGCGTTTTACTGGGGTTCTTGCCAGCCTCCCAAAGCTGACTCCCATGCTTGGAAAGGCTGGCAATCTCCCCAGCTCGATCAGGTATGCTGCCACCCCCCCCCCAAATTATGAATCAGTTGGACAGAACAGGAGGGACTCTGCTCAATCTCTAAGCTTAAGGATCTTCCACCTCCCCGTCCCCCGAGTGAGAGAGGTCCTATGTAGCGTGTGCCAAACCTGGCGTGGAAATGGAGAGAAACGGAGGTTTACAGAAAGTGTTTAATCAAGGTATGCAAATAAACAAAACCATATCACACTTGAGAGGCTCCCCCCTCCCAGGTATGCTTAGTTACAAGAAGTTACAAAAACAGATATAACAGCACAGATACATTCTTAAGATCAGCCAATTCCCAAAATAACAACATCCCTAACGCGACTAATGAATGTCCGTCCCCCCCCTTTTTGGGCACTAGGACAACTGGGGATGCCCATGGACTGCGTGATGGGCGAATGATCCCCATGTCCAACATCTCTTTCACCTCCCTCTCTATCGCCTCTTTCCCTTTTGGTGACACCCGTCGTGGCTGTTCTGCTGATGGCCTGCTGTCATCTGCGGCTACCACATGTTGAGGATCTGTGGTGCGACCTGGGATAGGTGAAAACAGGGTGGTGAACTTACCCGTCAAGTGAAAGAACTGCTTGCGTTGTTTCGCATTGAGTCTCGGGAAGGGTTTCACATCTTCCAAGCTACCACCCTCCCGATCATAGAAAGCACCTTCAGGTCACTCTTCCTCCTCCTCATCTTCCTGGACTGAAAGTGTGAGAAGGTGACTGGGCCTCTCATAGAAGGGTTTCAGTGAATTCACATGATACACTTTAGGCTTAACTCTAGAGTCTGGAAACTGTAGGAGATAGTTCACTGTCCCAGTGCGTTCTTGCAATGTGGCAGGACCTTCCCAAGAAGTTTCCATCTTGTTAGACTGGAGAGCCTTCAGAACCATCACTTGTTCTTCTTTCTCAAAGCAATGTTCTCTGGCATACTGATCATACTAGGTCTTCTACTTCTCTTGTGCCTGTTGCAGATTCTCATGAGCATCTGCCCATGCTTCCCTGAGAGTATTCTGCAAGTTAGTCACAAAATCAACCACATTAGTCTCTGAAGAAGGGATAGCTCCCTCCCACTGCCTTTGAACCAGCTGTAATGGCCCTTTCACATCACGGCCATAGACCAGCTCAAAGGGTGAATAACCCAGATTTGGGTGTGGAACAGATCTGTAAGCAAACAAGAACTGCTGTAGCGCCAAGTCCCAGTCATTGGAAGGTTCATTCACAAACTTACGGATCATGGCCCCCAAAGTTGCATTAAAACGTTCCACCAACCCATTAGTTTGGTGATGGTAAGGTACTGTTGTCAGATGGCGTACTCCATGTGCCTCTAATAGGCGCTGCATGACTTTGGAGTTGAAATTGGAAGCTGCATCCATTAAAATCTCTGCAGGCCAACCTAGTCTAGCAAAGATGTCTGTCAAAGCTTGGGCTACTGCCTTAGCTGAGATCCCACCCAGTGGAATGGCTTCTGGCCAACGAGTGCAGAAGTCCACAAAGGTGAGCATGTATCGCTTTCCCCTCTTAGGGAAAGGTCCCATGATGTCCACAGCCACTCTCTGGAAAGGAACATCAATGTTAGGAAGTGGTTGGAGAGGGGCCTTGGCTTGATCCTGGGATTTCCCTACTTTCTGGCAAACTTCACAGGATCGGACATAATCAGTCACATCCTTGCCCATCCCCTCCCAGTAGAAGGACTTTCCCAATCTGTCCTTGGTTCGGTTCACCCCAGCATGTCCACTAAGATGATCATGAGCCAGACTCAAGAGTTTGGCTCTATACTTAGAAGGCACCAGCAACTGTCACGATATAATAGGCCCTCAATGATTACAAATCTGGGCCCCTTCGTTGTTGGAGAAGACTTCGCCTCTTCCTTTGCTCTGGTCCAAGCAGCTTGAAAGCTCTGATCTGCTTCCTGGTCCTTCTGGAACTGCTGTCGTTGAACAGGAAACAGCTGTTCCACAGCTGAGGCAGACTTGCCTCAGATTCTCATTGTATTGCAGCTTCTCCAGGTTCTGCTCCCTTGGCTGGAGTGTTCTCTGGAGTTTCCACTGCTGTTGAATCCTTTGCTGGCTTTGGAGTCAGCGTTGTCGGATTCTCCTCCTCTGCACCAGCCTCTTGCATCTCAGGCAAATTGTCCAGCACCTGACTCTGCTCGGTGCCCACCGGAGACTCTTCCGCCCCCCTGGGCAGCGCTGAGTCAGGAGTGACCAAAGGGACCAGCTTGAGACCAGGCTGACTAGCCTCTTGGCATGGAGAATCTCTTCCTGGACTTCCGCCAGCACCTGCTCCAACATCCGAGATATCAGCATAGATGGTCCCGACCTCTGGGCCTAGGATGCTGTGGTGAGAGTCTGCCCTAGGTTCCACCACCTCTTCAGGCAGGACTCCTTCTGGTGTAGCAGGAGACAGTGACTGCAGTCGAAGTTCAGGCTGGTCCTCCAGTTTCACTGAAGACTGACCTCTGCTCAGGCTGCTTGCCATCTTTGCACGCTGTCCGGACTCTTTCCGGGCCTGACTAGCATGGAAGACGAGATCATCACCCAACAGAGCAGGACATTCGTAGTCATCATAAACAGCAAAAGTCCAAACGCCTTTCCAGCCTTTGTACTGAACAGGAACGCGTGCTGTTGACAGTTGAGCCGGAGGAGCTCTAAAGGCTCTGATGGTGATCTTGATGTGGTCATCAACAAGACCAGGATCTAGATATGAACGATGAATAGCAGAAACTTGTGCTCCAGTGTCTCTGTAAGCAACAACTTTCCTGCCTCCTACCCTCAATGTGTGCCTTCTGTGAGTAAAGATCATGTCCGGATCAGGAGCAACGGAATCATCAGCGACAGTGTCCCTGGAAGCCAAAGCAACAACTAACTGGGCCAACTTAGGCTTCTGCTTACAGTTGTCTTTAATATGTCCCAGCTCTCCACAGAGAAAGCATTTAGGGCTAGCCTTTTTCCCTGGCTGACCCTGAGCACCTGCCACAGACTGCTGCCCAGAGCGAGACTGTGATGTTGTGGTAGAGCTGTGCAGCTGAGGCTTCGAGGTAGTGTCATTTAGTGATGACTTTGGAGCAGAAGTGTTGTGCTTATGGAGATCTTTGCATGCTTGTTGGTATTTCTGCTTGTCTGTAGGAGGCATTACCACAGTAGGCTGGAATGCCTCTTCACCTCTGGAGGCAACAAAGCAATCTGCTGCCTTGGCGGCCTCCTCTAGTGTTTTTGGTTCTCGTTGCAACACGAAGGATGCTGTCTGTGGAGGTATGTGCTCCAAGAATTGCTCCAGTAAAATCTGAAATAAGACCTCTTGCTTGCTGAAAGCTTTAGCTGCTTGCATCCAAGAGTCCAGTGCCCGCTCAAGTGAACAAGCCATCTTCTTGTACGTCTCGCCCGGCTTTTTCCTAATGGCACGAAACCGGGATCTAGATTTATCTGGTGTGAGTCCAAGCCTCTCCCTGGCTAGGGCCACAAACTTGGTGAAATCATTTCGGTCCGCGGCTGGCAAGTCGCTTGCCACTTTCAGTAACGTCCCTGAGAGATTAAGACGAAGTTCACTCATATAATTCTCCTCAGGGATCCCAAAATCATCTGCTGCATGTTTAAATGAGATGAGAAAAGCTTCAAAATCATCTGAGTCCCTGTAAGTTGGCAGCTGTATGATGCGGGTAAGAGCAAGTCGCAGCTCTGGGTTCTGCTGGACAGCTGTCTGGGTTGCAGTAGAAGGCTGTGTAGAGTTCAAGCGCATCATGTCCATTGTCTTATCCAGGAGGCCTTCAACTTGTTCCAGTGTAAGCTTATCATGGAAGAGTTTAATGGCATCCCAGAAAGCAGCAGGAGAGTTAGCATGTTCTAGCATAGTGGTTGCATGTGCTGAAGCACCTTGCCGTACCAGATTACTACCACTAGCAGTAGCATCCTGCTGTGTGGCATTGCTACCACTAGGGGTCGCCGCAGCTGCAGGATCCATAGTGTATTCCAGGATTTTTCCAGATCTTAAGTTCATAAAACTCTCTGACTACCTCTGTGCACCGAAAACTACAACACAGAAAAGGTCTGATTGGCTGATCAAAGAATATATATAGTGCTAGAAGCCCCAAAAGCCACAGAAAAGAGGAAGAAATCTTAGAAGCCAAGACAAGTGGGGGAAAAAATCCCAAAGCCTTCTCTCCTCCTCCACTGCTTCACTCCCCTCCTCCTGAGGGAAGAGGGAAACAAAAGTCAACCCAGCCTGAGTTAAGTACTCAGCCAAGCCTGCAATTCATATGCAGATTTTTTTAGCTCCACAGCTGGCAGGGGACTTAAAAAAAATGCCTGCTCTGGCTTAGACCCACTGAGTTTAGCAGCTTTGAAAATCCAAAAAAACTTCTTTCCCCAACAGAAGCTTTAAATGACAGAGCCGGCAGCTCTTCAATGCAAGCTTTGGAGAGAAAGAAAAGGAAAAAAAATCCGGAGGTCACCAATTCGCAAGAGTGGCTCTCAATGAGGAAATGACTCCGCCCCCCGCCAGCCTCCAACTCCCCCTCCCTTTTTCAAGCCGCAGAGAGGACAAGAAGGAGAGAAAAAAAAGTTCCTTTTAAACCACAGGCTGTTTAAGAAGGGCTCCCTCACTCACACATCCACCCCCCCTTTTCCTGAGCTTAATTCCTCACCACAGACACAGGGGAAACTGAAACCAAGCCTCAGCTCTGCACTTTAAAAACCCCACTCTCCATTCGAAAACCGCTGCCACCATGTGAAACTGTAGGTTTATTTCCAGTCTCTCAAGTTGACTCCCACCCTTGCAAGACTGGAAATTCCCCCAGCGTTTTACTGGAGTTCTTGCCAGCCTCCCAAAGCTGACTCCCATGCTTGGAAAGGCTGGCAATCTCCCCAGCTCGATCAAGTATGCTGCCACCCCCCAAATTATGAATCAGTTGGACAGAACAGGAGGGACTCTGCCCAATCTCTAAGCGTAAGGATCTTCCACCTCCCCCCCCGGAATGAGAGGTCCTATGTAGCGTGTGCCAACCCTGGCGTGGAAATGGAGAGAAATGGAGGTTTATAAAAGTGTTTTAATCAAGGCATGCAAATAAACAATATCACACTTGGGAGACTCCCCTTCTCCCAGGTACACTTGGTTACAAGAATTTACAAAACAGATATAACAGCACAGATACATTCTTAAGATCAGCCAATTCCCAAAATAACAACATCCTTAACGCGACTAACTACTTATTTCTAGTTACTCACAATTAGGTTATAGGCGTAGATGGTCTAAAGGAGAAGGGGGGGTCCAGGAGACACGGCATGCTGCCAGCTCCACTGGCCCAGCTCTCCTCTCTTTCTCTCTCTCTCTCTCCCTCTCTGGCCACATGGCCTCTCAGAAGTTTTATATTTTCCTCCTTGGAAGGATCTGGAAGCATCTCCAAGATGCCCACCTCTTTTCCTTTTGGTTGGTCAGTTCTCACCTTGTGACCTGTGATGCTGACCCTTTCCTTTGGTTGGTCAACTCTCACCCTGTGACCCTTGACGTAATCCTAACACCTTATTAACCCTTGGTTTACCTGAAGAGGGAAGTATCTCCCTTTGATAAGCCTAGATAATGGGAAGCCCCATTATCACAAAGCCACATTACTTTGTTTCTCCTCTGCTGGATTGGTATATATCACCCACTTCACCTTAAATTATTGCTATCCAAATCTTTCCTCCATTTTCCTTCAGTTGGCCTTGTGTGATTACAAGACTGCTTGAAAATTGTGTGTATGTGATTGTTAATTCTCCCAATAAAGCAAACAAGCTTACTTTTGAATCTTGACTGGTTCTTCCCTGTACTAGTACTGGTTTAAACAGGTTGAAAAGATCCTTTAAGGTTATCCCCCTCTCCTAGGCCTCTTCTTTGAACTAATATTCCCCAATGTTTCACAGGGTCACTAGCATCACAGGTGGACCCTGAATTACCCACAATATCCTTCTTGAATTGTGGTTCCCAGAACTGGACACAGCATTCCAGCTAACCAAGGCAGAATAGAGTGGTATTATTACTTCCCATGATCTCAAAACTATACTTTTATTGATGCAGCCTAGAATCACATTGGCTTTTTTAGCTGCCACATCACATTGTTGACTTGTATTCAGCTTGTGGTCCAGTAAGACTCCTAGATCCCTTGCATATGTACTGTTTTCAAGTGAGGTATCACCCATCCTATATCTGTGCATTATATTCTTTCTTCCTAAATGTAGTACCCTATATTTCTCCCTGTTAAAATTCATTTTGTTAATTTTCTCCCAGCTCCCTAATCTGTCAAGGTTATTTTGAACTCCATTTTGTCCTCAGGGGTATTAGCTATCCACCTAATTTGGTGTTATCTGAAAATTTGATGAGCATGTCCTCTATTCTTTCATCCAAGTCATTGAGAAAGATGTTGAATAGCACTGGGCCCAGAACTGAACTCTGTGGCACTCCACTAGTTACTTCTTTCCAGGATGAAGATGAACTGTGGGTGAGAACCCCTTGTGTTTAGCCAGTCTGTCAATTACAAATCCACCTAACAGCAGCTTTGTCTAACCAACATTTTACTACCCTGTTTGCAAGAATATCATGGGGGACAATGGCCCTTTCCACACGAGGAGAGGAATTCACGTAGTGACGGTTCCGGCCGGTTATTCCGGGGGTTTTTTATCGCGTTAATGCGCGCTCTCAATCCATACGTCTTATGCTTGATCCGGTTTAGCGCGGTTTCAGAGATCCACACGTTGCCGTCCTGACCACTCCTTCTATTAGCATAAACTCGCCCACTATGGCTGTGATAGGCTGATTTCGATTTTAAAAAATGGCGCGTTGCGTCAGTACGTACCTGCGCCAGTGCGTACATGCGCACGCGCGCATGTACGTATGCAAGGTCCTCCCCCAATGCTTCCCGCCTTCCGCCGCCACCCCCCACTTCTGGCTAGTGCGTTGGTTGGTGCCGGCCGTTGTGCTTCCTGCTTCGCCGATTTTCTGGCTTGTTCGTGGCTTTGCGATGGAGGGCGAGGTTCTCGATGACCTGGTCAGGTTCCTGGGACCCTTTGTCACGGTCCTGGGTGTAGTGGTGGCCACCATGCAAGAACAGTGGGCCAGAGATCGAGCGAGGAGGTCCAGGCTCCATCGCGACCATGAGGAGGAGGACGTTTTCTATGCGCCCCTTCTGAGAGGGTACTCACGGCGTCTCCCATGTCCCAGAAGGTGGTGGGTCAGGGAGAGGATGCGGAGGACATGGTGGGCTGAGGAGGTGCTTGCTAAGTGGGACGACGACCAGTGGCTCTACCACTTTCGTATGACGAAAGCCACCCTCTTCGAGATCGCTGACCGTCTGCGTCCCACACTTGAGAAGAAAGCCACAGAAATGCGTCAACCCATATCTGTGGAGGAGAGAGTGGCGATTACCGTGTGGTGGTTGACAACGGCGCTTATATATCACAAAACGGCGAACACCTTCGTCTTGGGGATCTCCACAGTCGCGGTGATTGTCATTGAGGTGTGTCTGGCGATAGAGCAGGTCCTCCTGTCATCCACCGTTTCCCTTGGAGACTATCGCAGAGTGAGTACCCTACATCCATCCGCCCTCTCTCCCTTCCATCCTTCCCCCGCACCCCGACGTCTCCCTGGGACACTATCTCAGCCCAAACCAGTCCGGCCACCATCCCTGCACTGGCCACGCCATGCGCGCGGCCATCTGCGGCCCTCCGTCCCCCCTCCCCACCTCCATCCACCCTTCCCCTCCCGCCCTCTCTCTCTCCCTCCCCCGCACCCCGACGTCTCCCTGGGACACTATCTCAGCCCAAACTGGTCCGGCCACCATCCCTGCACTGGCCATGAAAGGAGTAATGTTTGCTTTTTGTGTTGCCACCCATTGAAGGTCATGGATGGATTCCATCGCATGGGATTTCCCCAATGCATCGGCGCGGTTGATGGTACACACATTCCTGTGCGGCCACCAAAAGGAAGAGGGGAAGAGTTCGTAAACCGCAAGAGCTCCTTCTCCATTCTCCTGCAGGGGATGGTGGACCATGAAGGATGCTTTTTGGATATTGTCCTTGGCTTTACAGGCAGAACACATGACGCATTTGTTTTCCATCACTCCTCCTTGTGGCACGCCATGGAGGCTGGACGGTATGTTCCTGGGAACCCTACCATCACCATAAATGGCGTTGCCATTGGTCCAGTCATCCTCGGAGATGCAGCGTACCCCCTGTCAAGGTGGTTGATGAAACCATACGGAGGGGCCATGGACCCAAGGAAGTTGGCTTACAACAGGACATTCAACCGCTGTCGGAAAGTGGTGGAGCGGGCCTTTGGAAGGCTCAAGGCACGGTGGGGCTGCCTCTCAGCTCCCCTAACCGTGTCCCAGAAGAACTACCTTCCTGTGATATCTGCTTGCGTGGTCCTCCACAACATCTGCGAGTCCAAGGGCCACATCCTGCACCCCGACCTAGCTCCCCCCACTCTGCGTCTTCCACAAACATGGGATGACTTCCGACCCCACTCCTCCGCCAGGAGGCTCCGTGAAGGGGAATCTGTTAGAAACGCCATCGCAAGCCTTATTGCAGAGGACAATGTCCAGTAGATTTGTGATTTTGTCCCTGGTTTGAAATTGGAACTTGAAGGTTTCTTGCCCCTCCCTTTTGTGAATACTTTCCCCGTTACAAATAAACTTTACTCTGGTTTTGTTGCTCAGATAACAGGGATTGCTTTTATTATTTCAAAAACACAAAAACGACATGAATGGCAAACAATAGTAATGACTTCAAAGCAAAACAAGATATATGGCAACTCTCCTTTCATAGGAGAAATAGGAAACATAACTTTAAACAGTTAGATCATGGATATTGCTAACAAGTTATATGACAAATAACGGGGCCATATTTGTACCCATCCAAATGGGCAGGTAGGTGGGGAGATGCATTTCTCAAGGGCTGTATCTGTGGCAGGGTCTCTTGACCCTTGGGAAATTTCGTCTTGCCGCCTGCTGCTGGGAGGAGGTCGATGGGCTTCCCCCATTGCAAGGCTTTGACCTGGTTCGGGCTCAGTTTGCTTCGGAAATCACACTGCCATCATTCCTGGGGAGGATTGCAGTATTTCTCGCATTCACTGCATCCGCAATTGCGGACATAACCCTGATACATTCCCTAAGCAGAGAGAGCAGCTCCCTGCGTTCTTCTGTCGCTGTGGAACTCTCATGCTGGTATTCCCTGGAACGCATTTCCCTGTTGAGCTCCTGCTGCTCCCGTATGAGATCCATGGTTGCTATGGTAGCAGCGGGAAGGTTCTCACTACGGCCCGCTGCAGTGGTCCTATGGTGCGACATGCGTAGTCTGGACCGGGGAGACAAGCTCGCGGCGGTAGTGCTGTGTGTCAACTCTGGTGTACCGTTGCTTGCCTCATCTAGGGAGAGTGAAAGCAAAACGGAAGTAGCATTGTACTGGTTAATGGGATGTGATTTTTGAAGTGACAGAAACGTAACACGACATTCCTGTGAGGACCGCACAAAACGGCATGCTGGGCAGCAGCAAAACCAACCACATCTCTTATCATCCCATGTAACATCACCTCTCATGTAACATCTCACTGAGGAGTGACAGCCACAGCGAATACCTAACTTTAGGAAAAATGTGTGCAGGGAGAAGGGACGCAACAGGAACCGTGTTGTCTACTTTCATGAATCCTGCTCACTCGTGAGACACCAGGCTTGACTGCTGTGCAAAAGGTCCAGCAGGAAGGTCCCTGTACCTTCCGGGCAACACCTCTAGTGCTAGGGTGACAAGGTGTGGAGTAAGGGTGGTGGTTAAAAACTCACCATGACAGTGATGTGCTGTCATTTTCTGCTTTAGATGTCCCAGGATGAACTTGTGTGTTGCTGGTGTCGTCTATGCCTGCATTGGGGGATAGGTTGCGAGGTGTGAAAGAAGAGGTCTGCTGAGAATGCATTCTGCATGGCTCCCGGCGGCCCCTCCGGCCTTCCCCCCCATTGACCTATGCACATTGATATCCAGCTGGAAGGGACCAGGCACATACTGAGCGCCATTTGCATGCTCCCACACCATTAGCATACCCAGAGACCCACAGGAATCAAAGAGTTCAGACAACTTGGTCGTTTTGGGGAGCAAAAGGGCTTGCTATTGAGTTAGTGAGTAAGTAATGATGCAGGAATTGCGAGGTAGCATGCACATTGCGAAAGCATTCTTTCAGCTTCATAGCAGCCATGCCCAAGGGCTATTGAGACCCAGGGGGATACAGCGAAGCTTATACGTTTGTTGCCACACTAACAACCTGCCTTACCTGATGTCTCCGCATCAGAGGTATCCTGGGAATCCCCAAAAAGCTCCTGGCTATGGGCACGCTCTGGAGCACAAAAAGGGAAAGGAATGGGTGGAATTTCCATGCATTCATAGATGAGCTAGTGATACAAAACCAAGATGAGGGTACCCCTTTTAACATTCATACCTTCTGATACTGCATCCTCATCCACTCCGTGATCCCCGTCCTCTGCAATCTGTAGGCTCGCGATGACCCTTGGTGGGTGTGCACCCGCGTCACCACCCAAAATTCGAGACAGCTCCTCAAAGTAAGGACACGTAACCCGGGACGAGCCTATCCTTTTATTTGCAGCGATCGCATGACGGTAGTCCAGCTGCAGCCGCTTAGTTTTTGTGCGGCATTCTTCCGCTGTCCTTTTGTGCCCTCTTCTTTCCATTTCCCTGGCTATTTCATCAAATATCTCGATATTCCGGCAGCTTTCCTGAAGATCTGCCTGGTACTTCTGTTCGCCCCACACTTCTAGGAGATCCTTTACCTCGGAGTGGCCGCAGAAGAGGACGTGAGTACCCTTGACAACCATCCCCCTCCCAATGAACAAGTGATGGTCAATCAAACGGTGGGGGGTTCCTGGTTCCCCCCATTATGTGAGCACACACTGACAGCAGCATGTGCCACTTCCCAGGTGCCAGACGCCGTGCGACCAGGCGAAATGTTGATGTCACCGGGACCCCAGAGAGGGAAGGCAAGTGCAACACCTCCACTTCTTATGAGATTCCCAGCCCTGTCCCTGCGTATGCAAACACGTGGGGAACTGGTGTGTTTTACGGGAGGTCTGCCCGCTGTTTTGCAAAGGTTGAGAGCTTTGCTTTTTCCTGTTTCTCCAGAGCCTGAAACAATCGTGCTGGGGGACACCTCGGGCCCCGGGGAGGAAAGTGACGTTGGAGGTGCAGGGGAAGATATAGGTAAAACATGTGCAACAGCTTTGGCGTGAAAACTTTATTCACAGCTAGGAAGTTGATCTGTTTCCGGGGCAACATCTGTTTCCCGCTTGTTTCTATTTCAGCCACAGGCGCACAAGCAGAGAGCCCCGCTGGTTCCTCCCCCGGTCATGGTGACCTGGTAATTGATGTGCCAGGGGAAGAGGAGCAAGCAGCTGACAGTACAGTAACCACCTATGTGGGAGAAAATGTGGAGATTAGATGCACAATTGCTGACAGGGATGTTGAACAGTTTCCTTCCTTTCGCAGTTGGCGCACTGTCCGCAGTGGAGGAGCGACAGGAAGACTTTCCTAGACCATCCTCACACACAGCTGGCAAGTATCAAAAAATTACTCCGCGGAAGGTGGCACACATGGAGGCCCACTCCAAGGAGTGCCTGGTCGCCAATGTCATCTTTTCTTTCCAGGTCCATCCCCCCAGGATCTGAGGTCCAATGCAGATTCCTTGATGGCGGGGATGACCACGCTGGAAAGGAAAACTGCAAAGATGTGTAAGTTAGTAACACGGGTGGCCATGATGGAAGGTTGGCTACGGTGCTTTCACCAAGCGTCTCAGCACGGCGTCCTAATATCTACTCTCCCACCCACAGATGAGTCTGCACAGAGAAGCCTTTCAGAGGTGTCAGCTGCCCTCGATAATTCGTATGCAGAGATAAGGAGGGAGCTGCGGGACCTCAAGAGACAGATGAGGAGGGGCAACCTCCTATAATGTTTTTTTACCTTTGTTTTCTATTTTTCTGTTATGTTGGGTGATAATTTTATCTAGTTATTTAATAAAATATATTTCTCTAAGCTTTCCTGTGACTTGTTTTCAATGGTTGCATATAACCAGTTCACCCTTGGAAGCAGTCTACAGTTTGACCTGGATCCACCCGCCATAGCAAGGCAGGTGTGGAAAGCACTTGAAGATCGTGTGAACAGACCCCAAATCCCATGCTAACCTGGAATGCTAAGCAGGGTGCGTTAGGATTTAAACCTGGATGGGAGACCACCACTGAAATCCATGGTTTGAAGGAGCGCGCATACAGCTTATGGCCTATACCTGCTAGTACTTGAAGCAACTGCATCTTTTGACAGAGAAGCCAGGCGACCAGTTTGAGCTGCAGGCATTTTGGAGAACTGGATGGAGGTTTTTCGCCATGGAGTGTTCCTTGTCTGATCCCTCTCTCAGCCTCGAAGGACGGGCCACCGGGGATCCACCTGCGAGGAAATAGTGGGTTTTGGGGAGGCTTGTGTACACAAAGCAGATGGTCATCTTTCTGTCTGGAGCACCCCACTTAGCCCCCTCCTCCCCATCCTGCCAGACCGCGTCCCTGTCGTGGCCCCCACCAACCACCCACCAATCAGGCTCTAGTTCTGTTGGAGCAAGGGATGTCAGTTGGATCACACTCTCTCGGCCTCAAGTGACACCAACTGCAAATCAATCACGCCGTTCGGGGAGATAACTGGTCGGGCTGAATGCCTGGAGTTTGCAGTCCCCCCAGCTAGCCACCCCACCACACACATTTTGGTCCATTCTGCCCCGTTTTCCCTCATGTTCTGGGCATTTCCGGGGGACAGTCATGATAGCCCCACAACGCTTTTTCAACGTGAAGGCGAGGCTTTCCGTGGTCGCCCTTGCCCCCGGCTCACACATCCAGCGGTTTGTGGCGGGTTGCGAAATGACGGTATTGATAGAGGGGAGACTTTCTAAAAATCACCCCCCCAATATGCCGCCGCGGAAGAATCCACAGCCCCCTGAAGCTTCCAGATCCCCACTGAAACTCCAGGTGGCTGTGGATCTTTCGCTTTCATCCGCGGTAGCAATTGGGGTGTGTGTGTGAAAGAAATAATCCCAATTTGCCAAACCTGTAATTGATATCCCCGCAGCGCTTCTTCAAAGTGAAGGCGCCATTACTCCGAGGCTTCCCGCGGGACCCCTTGGCGGCCACCATGCTGCCCTGTCCATCCAGCGCCCTCTTGGCAGGGCGCCAAAGGGTCCCCACCCACCGTCGCTGCGGCCCCCCTTGCCCCCCGGCTCACACATCCAGCGGTTTGTGGTGGGTTGCGAAATGGCGGTGTCACTAGGAGGCGACTTTCCAAGAAATTCCCCCCCCACCCCCACCCCCACCCCCACCCCGGATAGCCCACTCCAGATGAAAGCAATAAATCCACAGTCCCCTGAAGCTCCAATATCCCCACGGAAACATCAAAAGGCGATAGGACTGTAAAGAAATAATTCCAATTTAGCGTACCTGCAATACTTTTCCTTTTTCCTGCTGTGGGCTCTCGCTAGCGAGGATTAAAAAATGGCGCCGTTCAGCTTTTTGTGGGGCGGGCCAACTGCCGAAGCTGTCCATGCCCATGGCCCGCCCCCCGTTCATCTCAGGGGCGAATCAGCACGAATCTGCGCTTCCACACAAGTGAGCAAGCACGTGATTGTGCAGCTCAGGGGGAAAAGAAACACTTTTTTTCCGGTTTTTAAAAAGCATGTGCAAGCACAGTTGGAGATGTTTCTGAGCGGATTGATGTGTGGAACTGAGAAATTAAAGACGACTCAGCGCATTCTAAGGTATGGAAGACCTCCGTCAGATGTCGCGCTACAATGCGCTAAAACGTTTTATTACCCCCGTGTGGAAAGGGCCAATGTCAAAGGCCTTACTGAAATCACGATACACTACATCCACAGCATTCCCTTCATCCACCAAGCTTTTAACTATCCAAAAAGATAAAAGCATTCAACATGGGGGATGGAAACAGGTGGGAAAAGGGGGGAAATGCAGCACAGAATAGGTAGAGAACTAGTACAGAAATACATGGCTATACTAGATGAATTCAAGTCCCCAGGGCCAGTCTCCAAGTCTCCATGTAATTCCCATGAATTACACCACAGGATATTAAAAGAACTGGCAAAAGTCATTTCAGAACAACTTGCAATAATCTTTGAGAACTCTTGGAGAACAGGAGAAGTTCCAGCAGACTGGAGGAGAGCAAATCTTGTCCCTATTTTCAAAAAGGGAAAAAAAGAGGACCCAAATAATTATTGCCCAGTCAGCCTGACATCAATATCAGGAAAGATCCCAGAGCAGATCATTACACAGTCAGTTTGTAATTACTTAGAAAGCAATGCCATAATCACTAAAAGTCAACATGGATTTTTCAAAAATAAGTCATGCCAGACTAATCTTATCTCTTTTTATAATAGAGTTATAGGCTTGATAGATGAAGGAAGTGCTGTGGACATAGAATATCTTGATTTCAGTAAGGCCTTTGACAAAGTTCCCCATGACATTCTTGCAAAGAAGCTAGTAAAATGCAGGCTAGACAGTGCTACTGTTAAGTGGATTTGTAATTGGTTGACCAACTGAACCCAAAGGGTACTCACCAATGGCTGCTTTTCATCCTGGAGAAGTGACTACTGGCGTGCCACAGGGTTCTGTCCTGGGCCCAGTGCTATTCAATATCTTCATCAATGACTTGGTCGACGGAATAGAGGGCATGCTGATCAAATTTGCAGCTGACACCAAATTAGGATAGGTTGCTAATAGCCCAGAGGACAGGATCAAAATTCAAAACGATGTTAACAGATCGGAGAGCTGGGCCAAATCTAACAAAAGGAATTTCAACAGAGAGAAATGTAAGGTCCTGCACTTCAGCAGAAAAAACAGAATGCACAAATACAGGATGGGGGACATGTGGCTGGACAGCAGTATGTATGAAAAGGATCTCGGGGTCCTGATAGATCACAAGCTGAACATGAATCAGTAGTGGGATGCTGCAGCTGTCAAGGTCAGAGACCTGGGTGGCAAGCCAGCCCAGAGAAGAGAGTGGGAGAGATAGCAAAGCCCCACCAGGAGAAGTCAAAGCAAGCAATTGCTCATAGGCAGTCCATTTACCTCAGCTAGAGCGACAAGTGAAAGCCATAGTCAGAGTCCAAAATTCAGGGGTCTGAAGCCACGAGATCAATCCAAGGTATCAAGAGCCGGGTGCAGGAAGCAAGGAACAGGCAAAGAGGGGGCTTGTAGAAAGTTTGCCACAAGCAAAGGAAGGCTTCCAGGCAGGCAGGCAGGCAGGCAGGCAGGCAGGCAGGCAGGCAGGCAGGCACAGGTGTGGCCAGTCACTGCTTCTTGAACTTAAGGCAGCCTCCCTTTGCTCAGCTCTCTTAAGTCTCCGCCTTGATTGTGGGCTGATTGACACAGGCTCCAAGGCATCTTCAGAATTGGATCCCTGTTACCCTAAAGGAGCAGGCAGAAGAATGTCTGAGCCTGCAGGGGGAGCTCCAGCCAGAGCAACAGGGACCAACAGCTGCTGCTCAGCAGCAGCAGCTCTGACAGGGGCTTCAGTTATCACAGCAGCCAAGAAAGACAATGCGATTCTTGTTTGCCATCAGTAGGAGTATTGTGTCTAGACTGAGGGAGGTAATGGTACCACTCTATTCTGCATCGGTTAGACCTCATTTGGAATACTGTGTCCAGTTCTGGCCACCTCAGTTCAAGAAGAGTATCAACAAGCTAGAGCATGTCCAGAGGAAGGCAACCAAAATGATGACGGGTCTGGAAGCCATGTCCTATGAGGAGTGTCTTAAAGGGAGCTGGATATGTTTAGTCTGCAGTAGAGAAGGTTAAGAGGGGACATGATAGCCATGTTTAAATATTTGAAGGGATATCATGTCGAGGAGGAAGCAGGCTTGTTTTCTGCTGCTCCAGAGACTAGAACAAGGAGCAATGGATTCAAGCTGCTGGAAAGGAAATTCCACTTGAACCTCAGGAAGAACTTCCTGATGGTCAGAGCTGTCTGGCGGTAGAACATTCTGCCTCAGAGTGTGGTGGAGTTTCCTTCTTTGGAGGTTTTTAAACAGAGGCTGGGTGGCCATCTGTTGGGAATGCTTTGATGTGCGTTCCTTCATAGCAAGGGATTGGACTGGAAGGCCCTTGTGGTCTCTTCAAAGTCTATGATTCAATCTTTATCAGAAAAGGGGATCAGATTAATCTGTTATTCCTTGTTTTTGAGAAACTCATGTTGACTCTTAGTGACCACAGCATTCTTTTCTAAGCTTTTACAGACTTTTTGTTTAATGATCTGCTCTAGGTCCTTTCCTGGTTTTGATGTCAGGTTAATTGGGTGGTAATTGTTTTAGTCCCCCTTTTATGGAATGCAATGACAACTTTTCCTCTCCTCCAGACTTCTTGGACTTTTCCTGATCTCTAAGTGGAACTAACACAGAGATGATAAATTAATCACAATGACCAGATTTGTTTTATGCTTTACATCTTTTTTTATCTAAAGTTCTTGCATTTTATTCTGTCTTCACATTTTGTTATATTTTTCAGTTAATGTAGTGAAATATATGGTGCCAAATAAGAGGAGTGTATAGAATTGGTATCCTGTTCTGGGTTGCCAGCAACATAGTAATCCATTATGGGAGAGCAGAACCTGCAGAAACATTGCCTAGCCCTTATCTTATATAACATGAGTTCAGGATATCAGGATATTACTCAGAATAGCACAAGCATGAGGATTAATATTTAAGAAGCAGCTAAGTGTCCCTCTGCTTGGAGCAGAGATGGGAAAATTAATGTGAAAGGGTTAACTCATTAAATTAGTCATAAACATTCTAAAAAAATCTGAATCAATTATGTTTTCATTAGAAATTGTTATAAATTTTCAGCAATTAAATTAATTTTAAATTGGCATTGTTCTTAAATTACAGAACTGAAAACCTTACCAAGTGTTTTATCACAATTTTACTTCTCTCTCCTCCTGTTTTCGGAGAGAAGGAAACAGCTACATGAATTTAGAGAAACTCTGTCCTCACCTACCCTTGTGTTGCCAGCTGTTCAAAACAGGAATAAAGGACAGTTGAAATTCATGATATGCAGGGCTGACAGTCAAGAAGTAGCCACTCACTGATTAGTGTTAGTAGTAGGGCTGTGTAGCTCCTGTCAAAAATGATTGATGACTCATGATTGATTGATTTATGACCTGTCAAAAGTGATTGATTTATGACCTGTCAAAAATGATTGATTTATGACCTGTCAATCTCCCTCCCCGGAAGTGCTAGGGTGGGACATCCGGAATGGACCGTGTCCCCTCCCCTCCCACGTGGTCCCAGCCGTCCAATGGGGCGATTTCTAAATCGGGTTCTAATTGGGCCCCGGCGGAGCCACGTGACCCCCTCGGATCCACGCGGGCCAATCAGGGGCGATTCCCTAGGCGCGTTGCCATTGGCCCAGCGGGGTCGTGTGAGCCCGCCCACCACCCTCGACCAATAGGGCGGATTGGACCCCTCGGAATCACGTGCGTCAAACCGGCCAATAGGAAGACGCCGTTTGAGAGAGATAGCGTGGGGAGAGAAGCGGCCATTTTCGCATGCCCGGACAAGTCCTGCGGAGAGAACATGGAGGTGCCAAGCACCCCTCAGAAATGCAGTACGGATACAGATAAAGAGAATTGTCCACCAGAGGCAGAGTCCCAAATGTGGCACACTATGTTAGACGCTCTCTCGGCAGAGAATGCTGTAGCGCAGGTAAAAAAGGGAAACATATCTGGAGAGTTCGGGGCTACCTTGGGGAGGCCAGAAACTAATAATCCTTGTTCTCAATTTTCAGGAACCTGGAACAAGCGGTGGTGAGGTACAAGTTGCTGAAAGGAATGCCCAGGAGCCATGCACAGCAGCATTGCTGAAGCTGGCAGCCATAGGAGAAATACAGGTTTGTGAACATACATGGGGATCAGTTGGTGAGACACATTGTATAGGACATATTTTAAAACTATTCTCATTGAATTTTAGGACTCTGTAGAGCTGGTGACCACAGAACCTGCACATGTCAGAATGCAAAGGATCTTGGGCCTGGAAGCAGCACCCATTTCATCCAACAAGAGATGGACAGCCATGAAATCTTTGACAAGAGTAATTCTTTATGTGGTTATAAATAAAGTCCTTGATGAATATCTGGAGAGAAAATGCTGGGCTTGTCAAGAAAAATCTGAGGCTCAGCAGCCACATACCTGTCTAAGGTGGAATAAAAAAATTATATCTAAACATTTGAGAAAAATATGCAGTAAAATAAGCTTTGCAAATGTACTTCAAGAAGTCATCATAATAGCATATGGTTTAAATATTCTGGAGTTAAAGGAAACAAAACGTGAATCAGATTTTGAACACTCTGTCTGCAGTCATGAGAGCTGAAAAATCCTTCCAGTTTCTAAATAAAATGCTGAAACCTACTGACAAGGAATATATAGAGTATGTCCAAACTGTTATTACAAAAACACCTTATAAATGGTTCCTAACAACTGTAAATAACTGTTGAATAAAAACAAAATTGCTGTAATTATAAAAGTGTTGAATAAAGGTAAATCAACTGATGTTTTATTTGTCTTTTTTCCCAAATCCTGAGTAGGAATAAAGTGTTATTATGTGTGCTAGGTTTGTTGGCTGATAATAAGAACACATCCATTAGGCTCCTTTTGTGGTTTTGAAAAACAGAGCAAGAACATCCTGGCTAAAACTGTGGATTTCACCAACATATCGACAGTCATCAATCCTAATGGCAAACTTCAGCTTATCTTCTTCCCCATGGCCTGTGTACATGTTTACAATTTTCAGAACTTCCTGGCTAAAACTTGGGGATGCCATCATATTGACAGTTCATCAGTCCTAATGGCTATAAGGAGCTCTCTTTACAAGATAAGCCAGACGAAAGGAAACATGACATAAAGGTTTGAAAAACAGGAAAAATAAGTAATGTTTAAAATTTCCAGTACCTTCAGACCAGAACATCCTGGCTAAAACTTGGGGGTGCCATCATATTGACAGTTCATCAGTCCTAATGGCTATAAGGAGCTTCCTTTTACTGTGTGAAAACTTCTGCTTATCTTCTTCCCCGTGGCCTGTGTACATGTTTACAATTTTCAGAACTTCCTGGCTAAAACTTGGGGATGCCATCATATTGACAGGTCTTCAGTCCTAAAGACTATAAAGAGCCTTCTTGAAACTTTAAGGAGATGCACAACAGAACTTGTGCTCCCTCCCAGGAGAGCCCTTTCATTTCTGAGTAAGTATGTTCATATGGTTAGCCTGGATGTAATATTCTCTCTCTCTCTCTCTCTCTCTCTCTCTCTCTCTCTCTTCCAGTCCATTCATGCATTTTGTGTGTGGGGAGGGAATTCTATTATTTTCTAAAAAGCTTCCATTTCATTCATGCATTCTCTTTCTCTGTCTGTGTGTGGGGCCTCTTTAAAATGCTACAATCTCTGATGTATGTATGTATTTGTTATTTTTATTTGTGACTGCACAGCAGTTCATATAGTTGTGGGGTGGGACCTCTTTAAATGGTACATTCCCTGATGCACATGTTTGGTTAGAGTTTATTTGTGAAGTGTGTAAAAACAAAAGCAGGGCATCTCTCTCTCCCTCTGTGTGTGTGTGTGTGTGTGTGTGTGTGTGTGTGTGTGTGTGTTTAAAATGGTACATTCCCTGATGCACATGTTTGGTTAGAGTTTATTTGTGAAGTGTGTAAAAACAAAAGCAGGGCATCTCTCTCTCCCTCTGTGTGTGTGTGTGTGTGTGTGTGTGTGTTTAAAATGGTACATTCCCTGATGCACATGTTTGGTTAGAGTTTATTTGTGAAGTGTGTAAAAACAAAAGCAGGGCAACTCTCTCTCCCTCTGTGTGTGTGTGTGTGTGTGTGTGTTTAAAATGGTACATTCCCTGATGCACATGTCTGGTTAGAGTTTATTTGTGAAGTGTGTAAAAACAAAAGCAAGGCAACTCTCTCTCCCTCTGTGTGTGTGTGTGTGTTTAAAATGGTACATTCCCTGATGCACATGTCTGGTTAGAGTTTATTTGTGAAGTGTGTAAAAACAAAAGCAGGGCAACTCTCTCTCCCTCTGTGTGTGTGTGTGTGCGTGTTTAAAATGGTACAAGCCCTGATGCACATGTTTGGTTAGAGTTTATTTGTGAAGTGTGTAAAAACAAAAGCAGGGCAAATCTCTCTCCCTCTGTGTGTGTGTGTGTGCGTGTTTAAAATGGTACATTCCCTGATGCACATGTCTGGTTAGAGTTTATTTGTGAAGTGTGTAAAAACAAAAGCAGGGCAACTCTCCCTCTGTGTGTGTGTGTGTGTGTGTGTGTGTGTGTGTTTAAAATGGTACATTCCCTGATGCACGTTTGGTTAGAGTTTAATTGTGAAGTGTGTAAAAACAAAAGCAGGGTAACTCTCTCTCCTCTTGTGTGTGTGTGTGTGTGTGTGTGTGTGTGTGTGTGTTTAAAATGGTACATTCCCTGATGCACATGTCTGGTTAGAGTTTATTTGTGAAGTGTGTAAAAACAAAAGCAGGGCAACTCTCTCTCCCTCTGTGTGTGTGTGTGTGTGTGTTTAAAATGGTACATTCCCTGATGCATATGTTTGGTTAGAGTTTATTTGTGAAGTGTGTAAAAACAAAAGCAGGGCAACTGAGAGAAGGCTTATGCTCTGTGTTGGCCACTGCAAAGGCAAAGAGCCATATTAGTAAATTCTTATGCTTATGGCAGTACACCCTTAGCCATCCCACGCTAATAAACACAAGTTTCTGATTTACCAAAATCAGAGGCTTCTAGTTCCATGCTTTTCTTCCAGACCCTTGAGCTAGGTCCTGCAGGGAAAACATAGAGCATGCCTTTTCTTAGTTTAGCAGGGGCACAACTTTGGGATTAAAAGCCCTGGCGTATGATACCCATACTCACCAGTTGCCCCCTTTTTCTTTTTCAGCTGTGCGCTTGAGAGAAGGATCTCTGATGGCCACTGCAAAGGCAAAGAGCCATATTAGTAAATTCTTATGCTTATGGCATAGGACCCTAAGGACATCTATGCCCTAATAAACACAAATTTTCTCATTTACCAAATCAGAGCTTCTAGTTCCATGCTTTTTCTTCCAGACCCTTCTGAGCTAGGTCCTGCAGGGAAAACATAGAGCATGCCTTTTCTTAGTTTAGCAAGGGGCACAACTTTGGGGATTAACAGGCCCTTAAAAAGAAACATAATACTTTTACCTGCTTTTTCAGATGCCATGGCAAATTGTGTCTTTGTCCTGGAAATCTTCAACAAAAATATGCATTATGCACCATTGTCAGAAAGAACAACCAAAAAATGAGAATTGATGTAGTGAGAAAATATCATGCTTCATTGAATTGGACAATAAAGAGAGGGGTAGCCTGAACACAGAGGGGAAAGAGAACCATGCATAGATATGCCAGCTTGAACAGACAGACTGTAGAGAGGCATGCTGAGACATGCCCAAGTTGTCCAGTGAAACAAAGGATCATGCGCATGCTCTGTGTGTGAGAGCGGTCTCTTTTAGAAACATCCTCAAGAGAACATGGAGGAGCAAACATACCATCGAATGTTATTTGCGTATGGTGTGTGGATACTCACCCCCAAGGCACCTTCAAAAAGAATATTTATTTTTACAACAAATTTCTTCCAGGGTTAAAAATAAAAAGGAAGAAAAGTTCACTTCCCTTGAAATAAATTCTGTACCATTTAAAGAAGGTCCCACCCCACAACTATATGAACTGCTGTGCAGTCACAAATAAAAATAACAAATGCATACATCCATCAGAGATTGTAGCATTTTAAAGAGGCCCCACACACACACAGAGGGAGAGAGAGTTACCCTGCTTTTGTTTTTACACACTTCACAAATAAACTCTAACCAAACATGTGTATCAGGGAATGTACCATTTTAAACACGCACACACACACACACACACACACACAGAGGGAGAGAGAGATGCCCTGCTTTTGTTTTTACACACTTCACAAATAAACTCTAACCAAACATGTGCATCAGGGAATGTACCGTTTTAAACACACACACACACACACACACACACACAGAGGGAGCAGAATAGTTGCCCTGCTTTTGTTTTTACACACTTCACAAATAAACTCTAACCAAACATGTGCATCAGGGAATGTACCATTTTAAACACACACACACACACAGAGGGAGAGAGAGTTGCCCTGCTTTTGTTTTTACACAGTTCACAAATAAACTCTAACCAAACATGTGCATCAGGGAATGTACCATTTTAAACACACACACACACACACAGAGGGAGAGAGAATTGGCCCTGCTTTTGTTTTTACACACTTCACAAATAAACTCTAACCAAACATGTGCATCAGGGAATGTACCATTTTAAACACACACACACACACACACACACACACAGAGGGAGAGAGAGTTACCCTGATTTGTTTTTACACACTTCACAAATAAACTCTAACCAAACGTGCATCAGGGAATGTACCATTTTAAACACACACACACACACACACACACACAGAGGGAGAGTTGCCCTGCTTTTGTTTTTACACACTTCACAAATAAACTCTAACCAGACATGTGCATCAGGGAATGTACCATTTTAAACACGCACACACACACACACAGAGGGAGAGAGAGTTGCCCTGCTTTTGTTTTTACACACTTCACAAATAAACTCTAACCAAACATGTGCATCAGGGCTTGTACCATTTTAAACACACACACACACACACACACAGAGGGAGAGAGAGTTGCCCTGCTTTTGTTTTTAACAACATTCACAAATAAACTCTAACCAAACATATGCATCAGGGAATGTACCGTTTTAAACACACACACACACACACACACACAGAGGGAGAGAGAGTTGCTCTGCTTTTGTTTTTACACACTTACACAAATAAACTCTAACCAGACATGTGCATCAGGGAATGTACCATTTTAAACACACACACACACACACACACAGAGGGAGAGAGAGTTGCCCTGCTTTTGTTTTTACACACTTCACAAATAAACTCTAACCAGACATGTGCATCAGGGAATGTACCTATTTAAACACACAGAGGGAGAGAGAGTTGCCTTGCTTTTGTTTTTACACACTTCACAAATAAACTCTAACCAGACATGTGCATCAGGGAATGTACCATTTTAAACACACACACACACACAGAGGGAGAGAGAGTTGCCCTGCTTTTGTTTTTAACAGACTTCACAAATAAACTCTAACCAGACATGTGCATCAGGGAATGTACCATTTTAACACAGGGAGAGAGAGTTGCCTTGCTTTTGTTTTTACACACTTCACAAATAAACTCTAACCAGACATGTGCATCAGGGAATGTATCATTTTAAACACACACACACACACACACACAGAGGAAGAGGTTGCCTGCTTTTGTTTTTACACACTTCACAAATAAACTCTAACCAAACATATGCATCAGGGAATGTACCATTTTAAACACACACACACACACACACACACACACAGAGGGAGAGAGTTGCCCTGCTTTTGTTTTTACACACTTCACAAATAAACTCTAACCAAAAGATGTGCATCAGGGAATGTACCATTTTAAACACACACACACACACACACACACACACACACACACACAGAGGGAGAGAGAGTTGCCCTGCTTTTGTTTTTACACACTTCACAAATAAACTCTAACCAAACATGTGCATCAGGGAATGTACCATTTTAAACACACACACACACACACACACACACACACACACACACACAGAGGGAGAACATGCTGCTTTTGTTTTTACACACTTCACAAATAAACTCTAACCAAACATGTGCATCAGGGAATGTACCATTTTAAACACACACACACACACACACACACACACACACACACACACACAGAGGGAGAGAGAGATGCCCTGCTTTTGTTTTTACACACTTCACAAATAAACTCTAACCAAACATGTGCATCAGGGAATGTACCATTTAAAGAGGTCCCACCCCACAACTATATGAACTGCTGTGCAGTCACAAATAAAAATAACAAATACATACATACATCAGAGATTGTAGCATTTTAAAGAGGCCCCACACACAGACAGAGAGAAAGAGAATGCATGAATGAAATGGAAGCTTTTTAGAAAATAATAGAATTCCCTCCCCACACACAAAATTCATGAATGGACTGGAAGAGAGAGAGAGAGAGAGAGAGAGAGAGAAAATATTACATCCAGGCTAACCATATGAACATACTTACTCAGAAATGAAAGGGCTCTCCTGGGAGGGAGCACAAGTTCTGTTGTGCATCTCCTTAAAGTTTCAAGAAGGCTCTTTATAGTCTTTAGGACTGAAGACCTGTCAATATGATGGCATCCCCAAGTTTTAGCCAGGAAGTTCTGAAAATTGTAAACATGTACACAGGCCACGGGGAGAAGATAAGCAGAAGTTTTCACACAGTAAAGGAAGCTCCTTATAGCCATTAGGACTGATGAACTGTCAAATACTATGGCACCCCCAAGTTTTAGCCAGGATGTTCTGGTCTGAAAGGTACTGGAAATTTTAAACATTACCTATTTTTCCTGTTTTTCAAACCTTTATGTCATGTTTCCTTTCGTCTGGCTTATCTTGTAAGAAGCTCCTTATAGCCATTAGGACTGATGAACTGTCAGATGATGGCATCCCCAAGTTTTAGCCAGGAAGTTCTGAAAATTGTAAACATGTACACAGGCCATGGGGAAGAAGATAAGCTGAAGTTTGCCATTAGGATTGATGACTGTCGATATGTTGGTGAAATCCACAGTTTTAGCCAGGATGTTCTTGCTCTGTTTTTCAAAACCACAAAAGGAGCCTAATGGATGTGTTCTTATTATCAGCCAACAAACCTAGCACACATAATAACACTTTATTCCTACTCAGGATTTGGGAAAAAAAGACAAATAAAACATCAGTTGATTTACCTTTATTCAACACTTTTATAATTAAAGCAATTTTGTTTTTATTCAACAGTTATTTACAGTTGTTAGGAACCATTTATAAGGTGTTTTTGTAATAACAGTTTGGACATACTCTATATATTCCTTGTCAGTAGGTTTCAGCATTTTATTTAGAAACTGGAAGGATTTTTCAGCTCTCATGACTGCAGACAGAGTGTTCAAAATCTGATTCACGTTTTGTTCCTTTAACTCCAGAATATTTAAACCATATGCTATTATGATGACTTCTTGAATACATTTGCAAAGCTTATTTACTGCATATTTTTCTCAAATGTTTAGATATAATTTTTTTATTCCACCTTAGACAGGTATGTGGCTGCTGAGCCTCAGATTTTTCTTGACAAGCCCAGCATTTTCTCTCCAGATATTCATCAAGGACTTTATTTATAACCACATAAAGAATTACTCTTGTCAAAGATTTCATGGCTGTCCATCTCTTGTTGGATGAAATGGGTGCTGCTTCCAGGCCCAAGATCCTTTGCATCTGACATGTGCAGGTTCTGTGGTCACCAGCTCTACAGAGTCCTAATCAATGAGAATAGTTTTAAAATATGTCCTATACAATGTGTCTCACCAACTGATCCCCATGTATGTTCACAAACCTGTATTTCTCCTATGGCTGCCAGCTTCAGCAATGCTGCTGTGCATGGCTCCTGGGCATTCCTTTCAGCAACTTGTACCTCACCACCGCTTGTTCCAGGTTCCTGAAAATTGAGAACAAGGATTATTAGTTTCTGGCCTCCCCAAGGTAGCCCCGAACTCTCCAGATATGTTTCCCTTTTTTACCTGCGCTACAGCATTCTCTGCCGAGAGAGCGTCTAACATAGTGTGCCACATTTGGGACTCTGCCTCTGGTGGACAATTCTCTTTATCCTAATCCGTACTGCATTTCTGAGGGGTGCTTGGCACCTCCATGTTCTCTCCGCAGGACTTGTCCGGGCATGCGAAAATGGCCGCTTCTCTCCCCGACGCTATCTCTCTCAAACGGCGTCTTCCTATTGGCCGGTTTGACGCACGTGATTCCGAGGGGTCCAAATCCGCCCCTATTGGTCGAGGGTGGTGGGCGGGCTCACACGACCCCGCTGGGCCAATGGCAACGCGCCTAGGGAATCGCCCCTGATTGGCCCGCGTGGATCCGAGGGGGGTCACGTGGCTCCGCCCAATTAGAACCCGATTTAGAAATCGCCCCATTTGACGGCTGGGACCACGTGGAGGGAAGGGGACATGGTCCATTCCAGATGTCCCACCCTAGCACTTCCGGGAGGGAGATTGACAGGTCATAAATCAATCACTTTTGACAGGTCATAAATCAATCACTTTTGACAGGTCATAAATCAATCAATCATGAGTCATCAATCATTTTTGACAGGAGCTACACAGCCCTACTACTAGTGTTCTACCTAAATAATATATTAAAATATCACTTTAACTTAGTTTAACCATATGTTTCTCTTTAAAACTGACATGGTCCACATTCATAAATTACATGATATACACTTAAGCTTATAAAGGCTTACATCCAAAATACAGGGACTGCTTGTCATCTTGTTCACTCTATAAAGGAAAAATCTTTGCAACCCTCAAATAATTGACGTCTCTAATAGTAAAGGACTTCCACCAGTCCTATAAGGGAAAAGTTTTCCAGTCCTCAAATAAGGGATATCCCTTATAATAAAAGGGCATCCAGCATCCTTACCCATCTACCAAACAATTTCTCTTGCTTTCCCTATCTTCTCTCTCCACCATGCAGTCCCCAGAGAAATTGTGAGTGTGAAGAGCTTCAACATCCAGTTTCTTGGAAATGATAAGTAGTTTTGGATCCATCCGCCATAGAGAACACAGAAGAACCCCTTGAAAACTGCCTTTAATACTTGTTGACTAAAACTTTTATTCTTGGAATTAACTGAACCACAATACCCTATCATGAACAAAGGTACACAAAAATTATTATGGTTATTTGCATTTATTAACGCATCTGGTGACATAACTAATAATGAGGTGTGCATGACTGTATGATTTTTAATTGATCTGTAGTATTTTTAATCCTCCTAGATGCAGTTTGTATATTTGCTGCTACTGTTGTACTGAGATCCTCCTTGAATTCCTTTGTGGGAGGAAAAGAACTTCTTTAGGGGAAAAAAATATGTTATTTATTATTTGCATTCATACCACACATTTGCAGCAATGAATTCAAGGTGTCCTGCTTGGTTCTCTTCAACTCAGTTATTGAGACTGTTAACCTCAGAAGCATTTTAGCTCAAACCTTATAGCTGAATCTAGTCCTGAGCAGATGGCTGGAGTAATCAATCAAGCAACAAATCAATAATTAGGCTTGTAAAAATTCAAGAGAACTAAGCTCTAGGCAAAGATAGGCCCTTTCCTCACGGGGGGGGGGCCGAAATGGGGCCGCACACGCAGGGGCGGAGCTTACCCGCGAGCAGGTTGCTCCATCCCTCCAAAGAGTGCGGATCCGCCATTCCAAACGCAGCCGAATTTTGGTGGCGCTCGGCGGTGCTCGGCGGTGCCCAAAATGGCAGCCGGCAGCTTCCGGCGGCACTCCGCCAATTAGGACAGCGCGCCAGCCGGAAGCCCGCCCCCGGGCAGATCTGCAGGGACACGCTACCGCGTCTCTGCAGTTCTTCACCGGGGGCTGCTACGGGGCAGCACGGGTAAGTTTTATAAAAACCACTTTTGAAGGTGGTTTTTATAAAACTCACAGCCCCACTCCCGGGGCTGCGCTAGAGCAGTTTGAGGTCTAGAACCTCACTTTTTTTAACTGCTCTAGCGCAGACCCCGATGAAGAAGACCTCCTGGAGAGGTCGCTCTAGCGTGGGCAATATGCCTGTGTGGAAAAGGCCATAGTTGCTCTTTCCCATTTACAAATTCCTAACTCAATTCATTATTTAATTTACTTTAATTATTTAGTTTCTATCATAATTATATCACCAGAATTCAGAATAACATTGTTAGGTCGAAAAAGATGGAGGTGGAGACAAGAGGTGTTGGCATTGGTGGCAGCAGCAAAATGAGCAATGATTGGTTGCACAACAGGAAATGAAAGATCAACTGATTTTGTTTTCTCACATATTCAATTTCTTAAAGTCTGAAATTTAGATTTATATCAAATTTATGAAGAAATCTGCAGATTTTGATAAGTTCTTATAGCAAACAGACTGAATTCTCAATTTCTATATCTGTCAAATTCAATAGACATGGCTTTACCTCAGATCAGGGACATCTTGTATGTGTCTGACATTTGATTGGTAACAATGAGGCAACAACTTTAATTTAGTAACACAAACATGGCAGTATCCACAAACCTCCAAAGCAACATTTTTTAAAAGCAAAGCACACAAGCTTTCTTCTTGGATGTGCTGACAATCCACTTTTGTTTTTTCCACATGTGAATATCGTTAACCTCTGGTTCTTTCTTCTGAATTTACAAATAAATATGAACTTCAGAAAATACAAAAGAAAATGCAAAAGAAATGAAACAATTCTCATGCAAGAATCCTAATGTCCATACTGATTAAGTGGAATGTTCAGATTTGCATAATTTCAAGTGAGAAGTCTGGACTGCTAAATGGGCAGCGTAAAGGCCAACTGCAGATAACCACATGAATGCAATACAAAATAGTGATTTGATCCTTCATAGTGAAAATGCTTGTCTATTGTCGTGGACAACTGTTTCCAATATATAATTCCAGGTTAAAAGAAAGAGGACTATATATTCATGGGAATAAAGGGGAATCTTTCACACATTTCTGTCATCACTAATTAGGTCAACAGTAAATTGGTCGGTGACCTTTTCAGAATGTTGCTCTAGTGCAGCTTGGTTTCCTGGTGCTTTGCCCTATTTCCTAAATTAAATTTAAAAAGGATTTCTAGTAGATGAGGGAACAGAACACTACCTGTTGTTAATAGCTAGGCTTTAGCCTCTTTTGTTATCAAAACATTCCTATTATTTCTGGTGGACAATCCTTTGGGAACTTTCTGATTTTTTCTGTTTTTGGGATGAACACCATCAGAAAAATAAACAAACACACAAAAACCACTTGTGGTCTCAGGGAAGAGATATTAAAGAGGTTTTTCCAGGTTATAACAGGCAAGTTAAAACTACTTGGAATCTGAAAGTCAAAAGGAGCATTTCTCATGGGATGCATGCCCTTCAATATAATTTCCTCTGTCCATGAAAACTTTTACCAGTAAAATGCAATGCACAAAGTGCCTCTCTCTGCCTCAAGGTTAAGGTTCAAGCAGAACCTGAGGTCTCGCTTTGATTATACAGGTCATTACAAAGTAATCACTTGAATATTTCATGCTGAAATGAGTATGCTTCCGAGCAGTATAGTAACATGAGAAAGCTGAGATGTAGTCTCACGAAGTCTGCCACACTTACCTCCTGCCAGGTAGCATTGTCCACTTTTTCACATGCACTGTGGCTCACTCTGAAGCAGTAATCAGCTAAGATTCCTAATCCTCATCAGCAGAAGCAGCTGCTCCTTTTGGCTCTTGAGCACAGCAGATTCTAACTTAAGACATCAGCTTTGCCCTGGATTTTTCTTTTTATTATCCCCTGCTGTTGCGCTCTCACTTTGCCAGTCTATGGAGTTTGTGGAAGAGATTTCCAGCTAGGAGATGCTCTGAGCACCAGTAGCTGGCAGGTGCCTATTTTTACTTCTCACTTAGATGATGATTGTTGAAAAATCATTCCGGCTAGTTTACTTGACTTGTGATTTACTCACAGAAAATTTGGGCTAAGAAGGAAATAGCTAGTACTGTGTGGGCTCCTCAGCAATGATAAATTTGTGTGAGATCAGAAACAAGCTGCAGACGGTGAACATAGCAAACTGCTTTTAGTTCCAAGGCAACTTCAAGCTATAAGACCTGCCTGCAGAATGGAAAGTGGAGCACACAGTAAGTTGTCTTTTTCTATAAAAATGAATCGACTAAGAGGGTTGTTTATGGTGGGAATTTGAAATGTCTTTGAAATGGACTTCAGTTTTCAGTAAATACACTTTCTTTTCTTCCTTTTTTTAAAATAATTTTTATTAAAATTTTAAATGAAAAAGAATAAAAAAACCCTCCCCCTTCCAGACATCAATTTTCCCAGTTGAATCTGAGTTTAACATTCCATTCCATATAAACATTCCATTCCATACATTATCTCTGTTTTACAACAATCATCAACTATTACTTTTAACTTATATTTAACTATTTACATTTTATCTTTTACCACCTCATTTTGTCTTTCACCTTTCTCACAATCTTTCTTTCTTTCCCCTATCTTATTCTTTTATCCAGTTCAATACCTCTCGCCATTCTCTTTCAAAGCCCTGGACTGGCTTATTTTTGAGTGAAAAAGTTAACTTTTCTGTCGCCATCATATCCAGGACTTTAGTTTCCATTCTCTTATATCAATATATTTTCTTTCTTTCCAAAGTTGAGCATAAGTCAGTCTTGCTGCAGTTATTATATATAACAATGTCTTTTGATGAGATCTTATTTCTCTTTGTTGCGCTAACATATTCAACAAATAGAGTTTTGGCTTCATTTCAAAGTTAAAACCGTGCAATCTTTGAATTTCATCATGTATTTCTTTCCAAAACTTTTTTGCTATTTTACAGGTCCACCACATATGGAAAAAAGATCCCTCTTTCTCATCACATTTCCAACATTTTCCATTCCCATTTCATGTTATATTTTTCAGTTTTACAGATGACATGTACCATCTATACAACATTTTCTAAAAATTTTCTCTTAAATTCAAACTTGGTGTAAATTTTACATCTGTCTTCCATGCCCTCACCCATGTATCCAACTCAATTGGATGTGCTATATTTTGAGCTCATCTAACCATGTTATTTTTAACAATTTCTGATTCCATCTCTCTTAGTAGGAATATTTTATAAAATCTGGAAATTCTCTTTTTCTGGTCCCCTTTCATCAATACATCCAGTTCATTTTCATTTCTTTCAAACCCATATACTTTTTGATCCATTTTAAATCTCTCTTTTAATTGTCTCCATGAGAACCAGTTAAATTCATGGCCTTGCTCTTTTAATTCCTCTTTTGTATTCATTCTTAACTTTGTACCGTCCTTTTTCAGCAACTCTTGATACGTCAATAATTTTCCCTGTTTTGTTGGAGCAATATTAAATGAGGTCCACAGTGGGAGTCTTCTATAAAATGTATGTTTTATTTGTATCCACACTTTCAATAAAGCCTTTCGGATACACTGATTGTTAAAATCTCTATTCACCTTTACTTTATCATAGCATAAGTATCCATGCCATCCAAATCTATTTTCTATTCCTTCAACTTCTTTCATTGTTGTGTTCTCCACTTGAACCCAATCTTTAATTGTCTCTAAGCAGCATGCTTGACAATAGATTTTCAGTGATGGCACATCAAAACCTCCTCTCTCCTTTGCGTCTTGTAATGTCTTGTAAATCTTATTCTTGGTTTCTTGCCTTGCCAGATAAACTTTTGTAGCCTTTTTTCCCATTCTTTGAAAATCTTTTCTTCTCCTATTATTGGCAAATTTTGGAAAAGAAACATTAGCTGACAATAGAAACATTTTAAAAGCATTTATTCTTCCTAAAAGAGATAAATTCATATTTGTCCATTTTTCCATTTTGCTTTGAATCTCCTTCTGTGTCTTCACATAATTGTTATCAAATAATTCTTGATTTTTATTTGTTTATTTATTCCTAAATATTTTATTTTCCTTACTATTTGGTATCCTGATCTTTTTTCCAAATTTTCTGGTTCTTTTTTATATATATATTTAATGTCATTATCTTCGTGTTTTCTTTATTTTTCTTATGTCCTGCTATTTGTCCATATTTTTGCAAGATTTCCTTCAATCTCTGTACTGAATCTTGTGGTTCCTCGAGAAATATTGTTACATCGTCTGCAAAGGCTTTGAATTTTATTTTCTTCCTTTTTGTTTTTAATCCTTTTATTTGTGGATCTTCATTTATTGCTAGCAGCAGTACCTCTAATACTGCTATAAATAATAGCGGTGATAATAGGCATCCCTGTCGTATCCCCTTCTTTATTTCAAAGCTTTGTGTTTTATCTCCACTTGTTATTAACTTCGCTGATTGATCCAAGTATATCTTCTCCAACCAATTACAAAATATTTCTCCCAGGCCATATTCTCTTAAAGTGTAATGCATAAAATTCCAGGAAACATTATCAAATGCTCTTCAGCATCCAATGAGATGATAACTATAAATACACTTTTTATTATAAACAGAGGGCTTATAAAATGTCTAGTCTTGTAGTGCTTATTCATAGAAACTGTGAATTAATAGGCATTCATCTACATGGGAAGGCCAACCAAAATTCCAAATCAGAAATAGCTGCTGCTGCTTCCTGTTTTGATTTTTCCTACTTTTGTTGATTCTCAGCATGTTCATGGGTTGCAGTCCTATGCAGAATTGGGGTACTTAAATTGGTCAGTGGGCACTGGTACATCTAATTCTGCATAAAGTATTTTACCAAATACAACACAGACAGAAAAACAGGAGTTGTAGAGGGGATGGAGGTAAATAACTGCAGGCACAGCTGAATGAAATGTAAATGGCAATGATGAGGGATCTGTGTGCAGAAAGAAGTTCCCAGCAAATTGTGATTGATTTAATTCTGATTCCTCAAACCTAGTTCTCCCCTGCTTTGACTTTCGAATCTCTCTACAATACAGAGCTATTACAACAGCCATTATTGTTTTGTCACCTAGACACTGAGACCATGAATACTGCCCAGGCCTCCTTGTTTGTGCTGCAGCTCCCATTGTCCACTCGGCTGGGACAGCAATTCACACCCATAACCATAGGGTCATTTTTGGTATAAAAGCCCTCAGTTTTGAGTTGTTGAGCTCAGTCTCTTGCCTTGCTGAATGCAATGCTTTCACCTAGATTCCTGAACAAGAACTGTCCTTAGGTGTCTATCTAAGTCACATCACTGCTTTTCCTCAGTTCTGTCTGAATCAGTAATTTCCACCGAAACCCTAAGATTCCTCTGTCTATAACTTTCCTCCCTTTACCCTTTGGTTAGTCCTTCTGTGAGTACATGAGTGCTTGGATCTTTTGCGGGTGTATGTGAATCTTTCAATAAAACACATTTTTAGTTTACATTTTGGATTCTCCAGGTCATGAGTCCATAAACATTTGTGGAAAGATCTTGTTAAGTTACCCCCCCACAGGCCTCCTCATTATGAGCTAATTAATTACCCATTGTCACATAGAGGTACTGGCATCATGGGTGGATCTCTAAGTTACCTACATTTTGGAGTAATAGGTTGGCAGTAACCCTCCTCTAACAGGGCCCACATGTCAGGATGCATAACTTCTGTCATATCTGGATCTTGTGGACATAGACAATTTCAATGTATGATAGTTAGTGTAGATGCAATGCCTTAGACCTTCCTTGAGTTAAGACCTTCCTTAACTTAGCTCTTCCTAGATTTAATTAATTCTTAATTTTTCCTAGAGTTAAATTAAGCACTTCATACAAGTATCAAGTGTTAACTGATGATTGCAACAACATATTGCAGCAATGTATACTACAAAGTATAAAATGGTTAATAGCTTTATTGCCTGGGGGGGGGAGTTCAGAGTAGGCAAAAACTAAATTGTCAAGAGGTGTTTGGGGAACTCAAAGTGTCTAAGATAAGAAGCAGAAAATACATTCTTGCCCCAAGGGTGAAAAGAGGGAAAACAAATACAGGTCTGGGAACTGTCTAAAGATATATGGGTTATTTTAAATTTATGATCATTTCCAATCACAGCTTTGCACACCTAAAATTTATATGTGTGAGTATAAAACCTGAGAACTCCAAGTATGTTTTAATCTCAGCAGCTTTGGAAGAAGTGTGCTGTTTTGCTTGCTTTGCTACAAATAAACATTACTGTCTACTGACCTGGATAGATTGGAAAGCTGGGCCAAAGCTAACAAAATGAAATTCAACAGAGAGAAGTGTAAGGTCCTACACTTAGGTAGAAAAAATGGAATACAGAAATATAGGATGGGGAACACGTGGCTGGATAGCAGTACATGTGAAAGGGATCTAGGAGACTTCATAGACCACAAGCTGAACTTGAGTCAGCAGTGTGATGCGGCAGCCAAGAAAGCCAATGCAATTCTCGGCTACATCAAGAGGAGTATGGTGTCTAAGTCGAGGGAGGTACTGGTACCACTCTACTCTGCTTTGGTTAGACCTCATCTTGAATACTGTGTCCAGTTCTGGGTACCCCAATTCAAGAAGGACATGGTCAAGCTGGAGCAAGTCCAGAGAAGGGCAACCAAAATGGTGAGAGGCCTGGAAGCCATGCCCTATGAGGATAGACTTAGAGAGCTGGGTATGTTTCATCTGCAGAAGAGAAAGTTAAGAGGGGACATGATAGCTATGTTTAAATATTTGAAGGGATGCCATGTAGAGGAAGGAGAGGGCTTGTTTTCTGCTGCTCCAGAGACCAGGACAAGGAGCAATGGATTCAAGCTGCAGGAAAGGAGATTCCACCTGAACCTCAGGAAGAACTTCCTGACAGTCAGGGCTGTCCGGCAGTGGAATATGCTGCCTCGGAGTGTGGTGGAATCTCCTTCCTTGGAGGTTTTTAAGCAGAGGCTGGATGGCCATCTGTCGGGAGTGCTTTGAGGGTGTTTCTGCACAGCAGGGGGTTGGACTGGATGGCCCGTGTGGTCTCTTCCAACTCTACATTTCTATGATTCTATGATTCTATGATACTTTAGAGTGAAGATGGTGTATTCCAAGTTATCCAGGCCATGATGTGAAAAGACTGATGTTTTGTCACATGGTGCTATGCTTTTCTAATACTTTGTGATTTTGGGGGGACACAGACTGGGCAGGAATCCACTGGCTTCCTTATGGCACTCCTGTGAAAACCAGGACTATTGGAGAGGATGATGAATGTAGAGCATGGTCCACACAGTGGCATGGGATGAAAATTTGCCCCCTCGCCTGCTTTAAGCAATATTTAAGCTTCAAATTAACAATGATTTGGTTTCATGCCTATGTGAAATATTTACTTCATCACGGTGAGAAAGAAATCTACTTCTCAAAATTACATTCTGAGATGCAGTGCTGTTTTACATTTTTTTTAATGAAAATGTTGAACACTAGTCTTTCTGGTCAGAAATGTTGGAGGATCAGCACAGGGAACAACACGATACACAGAAAGACAGCCACTAGTTTTTTTGGGTCCCAAAACAATTTCCTCTACACAGCAGCTCTGCAAGCATTATAGCATTAGTAGGTTTGTGTAGGATCACAAAGTGTAACAGTGTAATAGGCTGTGTTCCTCATAGGTTTTTCCCCAGCAATCTCAGTGAGAAGGGCTAAGAGAAATCTCCCTCTTAAAGTGTTACTTTTTTTGCATCGTACTCCTGCTTTCTAAAATCCAAAACTCTTATAGTGTATGAATGATTTTTATTGAATTTTAGGCTTGATGGAATGTAGGCCTATGTCATCTTTATTATGTTCTCCTCCATGTTACTACTGCAAGTTTTCTTCATAAACTCCAACATGTTTTTTCTCACCTACATGAACAGGCCCTCTGTCACAGTGGAACTGTTGTGGCCAGAAAAGAGACGAAGACCAGGTTTCCAGGGAAAAATCAAAAAGCCTTTTTATTGTAAACAATTACTTGCGCAAGGACAACAAATATTCAGGAATTGTCGTGCCCATTAATTGAGGCAGCATCACTATATACCTTTGGTTTTCTATGTCAGCAATCAATCATTTATTTTAGCCAGCCTATCACAGAAGAGAAGATTTTTGGTTAACTTTCCATTATATCATTGCTTTAGCATACACGTATATAGAGGAAAACAATGAGTTAGATCAGAGAGTGATACAAATTATTGCTTTTGATTAGTAATCCTCCCTAAGTTTTCCCAGTAGATAAAAGTACAGAGCAAGCCTTTTGGACGGCTCTCAAGGTTACTTCTGTAGGTTTGCAGAGAGCTCAATTAGCACTTGCACTTACTGAAGAAGGAACAAAGGGGGAGCAATTCACACCTATTTTCTATAGCTTGCAGCTTTTGCAGAAGAGGAAGTTAACACTTTCGCTTACTGTCAATCCCAGCATTCTAGCCTCTTTCTCCTTCAGAACTACCAGTTTTTAAGTGGCTATAACAAAAAATACATTAAAGTATCCCAAACAGTAGCTTCTTTTTCACTTTTCTTCCCTTGTTGCTGCTTTTTGAAATTTACTATTGCCCCAAAATATAGAGTTGTAGTAGCTACATGACCAGGCCCACAAACTGCATTCTCTGCCAAGCAATTGTGCTGCACAAGCAAGTCTGATATCATTTTACCACATAAGATGAGGTATATACAATCAACCCTCCATACTCACAGTTTCTGCATCCACAAATCCAAATAACCATGCCTTGAAAATATTTTTAAAACTTCCCAAAAGCAAACTTTGATTTTGCTGTTTTATACAAGGGATACCATTTTACTACACCATGGTACATAATGGGATTTGAGCATCCACAAATTTTGGTATAAACAGGGGGTCCTAGAACCAAACCCTAGTGAATACCAAGAGCCCACTGCATACATATCTTTTTGTGTGTTTGTGCCTTCCAGTTGCCTGTCAATATATGGCAACCGCATAAATTTCACATGGTTTTCATAGGCAGGGAATATTAGAGATGTTTTTGCCCATTCTTTCCTCTGAAATATAACCTACAGCACCTGGTATTTGTTGGTAGTCTCCCACCCAAGTACTAACCAGGGTTGACCCTACTTAGTTTCTAAGATTTGAGGTATCTCTCTGTTGCTCTATTTATCAGGGTATCTGTTATTATCTTCACCAAGGTTTGAAACTGTCTGAAGTTCTGAACAGAAAATACAAAGCACAGTAACAGAGCCAGCTGCAGAAAGATGCAGTAACGCAACTAAGTTATTTTAGCTTTCTGAAACAGTAAGGTTTTTTATGTAGTGCTGGTGTGAATGAATGGGAATTTAAATGTGGCTAGTGTAAACAATTAAGATTCCTTTAATGTAGAAGAGGATGAGAGGTCTGCTGCAATGGCAAAAGAAAAGGAATCCCAGCTGCCTATCACATCTATCAACAATCCCACATGGTGGTCAAACACCATGTAGACAGTAGATGTAGATGACAGTGGTTTCCAAGAAAGTATGTTTTAAAAAACCAAATCGTAGTCCTTTAGCAATGCTTAGTATTCTCTCCCCACATTTCAGTCGCTCCTAAAGCCAGGCTTGAGCCAAAAAGTGGGATGTGAGTATCAAAACACAAAAGCTGCTGAATCCAAACTATTATAGAATTCTGATGAGTCTTCACTTTTACTCTTCAGATATGCCTCTAGCTCCCTTATGTACTAAAAGAGACACCAGGATGTCTGCATCAACAGACAACAAAATTTACCTTGCAGTTCCTCAAAATCTGCGTTCTGTATATTTCGAGCAAGTCAGTGGAGCTTCTGAATCATCCAGCTACAGAAAGACTCACAAGAATTCTGTAAGTAGACTGTGATTATTCACTTATTGTTGAAAATTATCCCACATACACTTACACACTTCTTTCTTTTCAAATTATCTTTGATTTGCATTGTTGTCACTAAGATTAATCTAACGGTTCCTCTGTTGCCTCATGGTCATGAAAAAAATGACAACAATCAAAACGGTAGAGGCACTCCTAAAGAACTGTGGCTTGAAATTTGAGATGGGGATGATTTACCTTTAGTTTTTAATGCCAGTTCCAAAGAGGTAATTTTAGTACAGTAGGAGGCAGAGTTTGCTGAAGTCATGTAATGATGAGACCACACAACAAGGCTTAGGTTAAACACAGGCAGCTTTATTTGTACTATTGTCTGTTTAAACTTGGGTTCTGAGAGATGCAAAAGGTAATGTGGGAGCAGCTGGGGCAAGTGGTCTCCTCAGTGACCTCTCCCCCAGCTTCCCTTGGGTGAGACACCAAGTCTCAAGGTGAATCCATGAAGATGGGTTGTGACATCAGCTGTCCCTTTTCTGGAAGGACGGCCTAAGGTATAATCTTCCTTGTTGCAAGATTGGAAGTGAGGGCAGAATCCCCTAGACCAGCTTCAAAGACATTCTCCTTCACTGCCACACTTCATGTCTCAGATCATGTAGAGGGAGCTCTAGAGGCTTATTTTTTCACAAAATGTGTGCCATAGGTACTCACCAAAGTCCTACTTTCTCCCCCCATTATCTGTCTTCAGGGACCTAATTAAGACATCCTTGCAATAGCCAATTGTCCAGTCCCCTATAGTAGTATAGGGCTGGTGGGAAAAAAACATGGGAAAAAAGGGGGGAAATCCTGCCTGGCCCCAAAGCAACCAGCAAGCTTACACTGCAGTGGGGTGGGGTGGTGGGTCATGCTGCTAAGGCCAAATGTTCAGAGGCGGGGCAGCACAGCTGCAAGTGGGCTCACATGCTCCACCCCCTGTCCACTACATAACGGCACCTTGCACAGTGATGTCTGGAAGTGGCCTCTTCATTATGTGGGGCCAGCAAAGGCATTTCTTCTTGTTGCCCCCTTGCTAATCCCTGTCCCGGGTTTTACAATTTTGATATAAAATTATTCTAACCCACCAGAGAGGTCACCCGGATGCCCATATAGGCAATAATGGTCATACGATTGAACGAACCAGGTCAGGCCAGTAAAATCCCCAGTCACATAGCCACAGGAGACCTCATGTTGTGATAACCCATGGTGGACAAAAGGTCCTCAACCTTTAAGGAGTCCACCTGAAGGGAGTAAAAGTGTTCCCAGAAAGTTGGGCACTGGAAGCAATAAAACCTTATCAAATCGATCTCCAGAAACTCACACCGCAGCCCCAAAGCAGAGGAAGGTCCTGTTACTGGGATGACAACTTGTTATCTTCCGAGAAATGCCAGGTGTGGAGTTGTTTTTCTTTTCTGTCCCTGTTTGTTTTGCCAGGGAGAGGATTTGCCTTCAAAGTAAATTTCTCCTACAAATAGTCCCCATTTTTGGGCTAGTTAGGCAAGAGGGGAGGCAAGGAGAACAAGTATGATGCCTCCCGGTCATACCAACTGGCTGGTTCCCCCCTCCCAACAGCTGCGTGATCTCCTCAGCATCTCTTTGCTGAGCTGCTGTTGGATCACTGCTTCCTGGACCAAGGACTTCAGAAAGAGGTGCAGTATTACCCAAGCTGCAAATCTCTCAACAATCCCTCTATCTTATTTCCGCTCTTTATTTCTTTTAGCCCTTAGATGCATTGTGTGCATGTTTGCGTTAGTGCGTACTATTACTATTCAATAAAGTCATTCATTGGACCTTTTTGTGTGATTTCTGACTGAGCCTGACCCCATAAACATTGGGTAAAATATCCTTAATTACCCTTTCCTCTTTGCATTGCTAAAGCGGTGGTCATAGCTAATTTTCCCCACAAGTGATAATTTTGACAGGTGCTGGGAATCCCCCTAAGGGGCCCCCAGTAAGCAGGGTAATACTCTCATTTTGCTGCATGGCATGATGGGTGGAAAGCAAATTCTTACTAGAAAAACTAGATCTACTAAAATTCTTTCCTATGTATCATGATTAAAGAATCAGGAATCCTTTGTATTTGGCTTCTCTATCAACACTTCTTCTTACCAAAAACTGTGCTAGCAACTTTGAAATGAAATGTGCTGCATTATTTTATATTATACCCTAGTCAATTAGGTGAACAGATGCAAAGGAGTACAGGTTTCAGTTATGGTATATCAAAGGGCATTTTTAGCAGGTGTGACTTTTCTGACTTTTGCATGACAACCTACATTAGATAAAGTTTTTTCTTTACAAAACTACTAAAAAAGAGTAGATTTTATCAGTGTCAGTATAAATTTATTGATTAGTCAATTGACTATAACAAAAGATATAATGTCAAGTGTTATAAAATACAATACAGTAAAATGAGTAACTAAAAGATGATGGAATAAAATAAGCTAAGATATGATAAAATACGGTAAAATGAAATAAGAATAATGTAAGACTGTAAATAAATACCAAAACTCATAATAATAGGTTATCATCTTGTGTTAAGATGAAAATAGGAAAATACAGATACAATACATATTTAGATTAATTCATCAGCTTTGCATGCATCCCCAACATGTTCTATAAATTGTTTTCTCCGTTGGACAGCCCTATCTATAAACTTAGCAGTTCTGAGGACTACATATGTGTTAGTGTCCTGAAAGAAATAAGATAATTGTTTGTTAGTGTCCCAGTATTTTGTTCTATCAAGTAATGTCTGTAGATACTGGGCCCTTACTGTGAAGTATAGTTGACATTTAAGGAGAACATGTACAATGTCTTCTATTTCAGATGCACCACAGACAAAATATGGCACTTGTTGGAATTGTCCATGTGATAATGGGGCTTTCCATTATCTAGGCTTATCAAAGGGAGATACTTCTCTCTTCAGGTAAACCAAGGGTTAATGAGATGTTAGGATTACATCAAGGGTCACAGGGTGAGAGTTGACCAACCAAAAAGAAAGGGTCAGCATCACAGGTCACAAGGTGAGAATTGACCAACCAAAAGGAAAAGAGGTGGGCATCTTGGAGAGACTTCCAGAGCCTTCCAAGGAGAAAAATATAAAACTTCTGAGATGCCATGTGGCCAGAGACAGAGAGACACAGAGAGAGAGAAAGAGGAGGGGAGAGCTGGCCCAGTTGAGCTGGCAGGCATGCTGTGTCTCCTGGACCCCCCTCTCTTCTCCTTTAGACCATCTACGCCTATAACCTAATTGTGAGTAACTAGAAATAAGTAGTTAGTCACGTTAGGGACGTTGTTATTTTGGGAATTGGCTGATCTTAAGAATGTATCTGTGCTGTTATATCTGTTTTGTAAATTCTTGTAACCAAGTGTACCTGGGAGAGGGGGTCTCCCAAGTGTGATATTGTTTATTTGCATGCCTTGATTAAAACACTTTTATAAACCTCCGTTTCTCTCCATTTCCACGCCAGGGTTGGCACACGCTACATAGGACCTCTCACTCAGGGGAAGGAGGAGGTGGAAGTTCCTTATGCTTAGAGATTGGGCAGGGTCCCTCCTGTCCTGTCCAAATGATTCTTAATTCAGGGGGGTGGTGGCAGCATACCTGAGAGAGTTGGGGAGATTGCCAGTCATTCCATGCGTGGAAGTCAGCTTTGGAAGGCTGGCAAGAACCCTAGTAAAACACTGGTAGGAAATTTCCAGTCTTGCAAGGCTGGACGTCAAATTAAGAGACTGGAAATAAACCTACAGTGTCACAGTCCATATTTAACTATAGACTCTAGCAGCTTGAATCTTGTTCTAGTAAGCGCTATCCCTTGGCATTTTCAAATATTTTTTCTATTTGAAAGGGTGTTTTATTTTTAGCCAGCCATTTCAATGACCTGATGTTTACAAGTGACTCAGTATCAGTTTCGGCATTCACATCTGAAAGTCTTTGTTTGAATATCACTGTGGCCTGATGTCCAGCTGAAAGTATATATTGTGTTGAAAAACCAAAGTGTGAGATGGTTTGGAGAAGTTGGTTAATCCATGAAGTGAGTTGGAGTGTTCTCATCTGTTCTTCTGGGCACATTTTTGGTAGTCTTGTCAGATTCCATTGAGAGAATCTTTCACCAATAGTTGAAAGCTTTGGTTACTGTTAAACTGGAGATGGAGTGGGTGCCTATTTCAGCTCTTACTTCTGCTTCAGGTGTATTCCTGTCAGTCCCCAGGATTGTTCTTAAGAAGCATATTTGATTTTGATTAAGTAAAGGAACCTTTGACAGCCCCCAAAGTTCAGCTCCATGGGTTAGTACTGGTGCAATTTTTGCCTTATGGATCTTGGGTGACTTTAATTGAGTAATTTAATATTTTAGAATTAATTGTGGCCTTTATAAAACTCTGTTTGAAGTGAAGTCCCAAGGTTCTGTGTCTGTTAAAACCACTCCTAAATATGAGAAAGAATCTATTTGTTCTGTGGGCTCCCCACCCAAGTGACATTTGTGTTTAACCTGACTTTTTCCAAAAACCACCACTTTGGATTTGGACTTATTGATATTCAATGAGTTAGTAATACAATAGGCACCAAATTTCCCCATCAATCTTCTCAGGCTTACTTGGGAATGTACTTTTAGAACCATGTTATCTGTATACAAAGGATGTCTGTTAAGGACCTTTAGTATATGAACATCTGTAGACCAGAGGAATCCTGGGATGTCATTAACATAAAGATTAAATAACACTGGGGCCAAGATGTATCCTTGTCTAACACCTTTATAAGTGGGTATGCTCTGTGTGAGAGAGCATTGACTCCAGTACGGACTTCCAGGCATGTATTTGTGTAGAGAGCCTTTATCAGGTATCAAAGTCTAGGTTCCATGTTTAACTTGGCCAACTTCTTCCATAAGATGTCTCTATTTATGGAGTTGAATGCCGCACTGAGATCTATAAAGGCTGCGAACAGGTATTTACCATTCACTGTGTATTTGGTGATAAGATGGTGTAGCACAAAGCAGTTATCTATTGTGGAGTACCTACATCTGGACCCAGCCTGTTCTTCCACAAATATGTACTTAATTGCCCAATTCTCTATTTTTCTGAGGAGATGTTTTGCATGCATCTTAGCTGTTATATCAATAAGGCACATGGGTCGATAATTTCTAGCGTCTTCCTTATCTCCTTTTTTGTGTATGGGAACTATGATAGAGAGTTCCCATCCTGTTGGAATGTAGCCAGTATTGTCTACGTATGTAAGCAGGCCTAAGAGAAGGGGGGGGTTTTTTTCGAATTGCAAATCATCACATTAAATTAACTCATTCTCCGTGTGTCTAATTCAATGAATGCTATCAAAATTGTTAATGTCTAGTTTTGAATAGAAATAGTTGTTATTGTTGTTAACTGTTATCAAGTTGACTTTGACTTATGGCAATCCAGTGAATGAGAGACCTCCAAGTCACCCTATCCTCAATTGCCCTGCTCAGGTCTTGTAGATTCAGGGGTGTGACTTTCTTGATTGAGTCTATCCATTGCTTATGAGATCTTCCTCTTTTTCTACTGCCTTCTGCTTTACCAAGCATTATTGTCTTTTCTAGTTAGTCAAGTCTTCTCATGGTGCATCCAAAGTATGACATCATCAGGTTAGTCATCTTGGCTCCTAGTAAGCATTCAGGTTTGATTTACCTGAGAATCTATTAATTTGTCTTTTTAGTAGTCCAGGGTATCCATAGAATTCTTCTCCAGAACCATATTTAAAAGGAGTTGATTTTCTTCCTATCAGCTTTCTTCACTGTCCAGCTTTCACAACCATATATAGAAACTGGAAATAGGATAGCCCTGCCAAATCCTAGTCGTCTTCTGATTTCTTGACTGCAGTCTCTGTTTTGATTAATGACTGAGCCAGGGTATGGAAAATCTATTGAAACTATTTCAATATCTTCGTCATCTATTTTAAGTTTATGTAAATAATTTGTGGTCAATATTTTTGTTTTCTTAATGTTCAGTTGTAAACCTGCCTTTGTACTTTCTGCCTTGACTTTCTTCAGTAATCATTTCAAGTTTTCTAGTAGTTTGGATTCAAATTGCAGAGATTCCACCTGAACTTCAGGAAGAACTTCCTGATGGTCAGAGCTGTTCGGCAGTGGAATGTGCTGTCTTGGAGTGTGGTGGAGTCCCCTTCTTCAGAGGTTTTTAAGCAGGGGCTGGAGATCCATCTGTTGGGAGTGCTCTGATGTATGTTCCTGTATGGCAGGGGGTTGGACTGGATGGCTCGTGTGGTCTCTTTCAACTCTGTGATTCTATGACTCTATCGGCATATCTAAACTGTTAAAATTCCTTCCTCCAGTTTTCATGTCTCCTTCCTCTGAGTCTAATCCTGCTTCACATAAAATATATTCAGCATACAAGTTAGACAGAGTAATAAAATCCAGCTTTGTCTGATTACCTCAACAACTGGAAACCATCCATCCCGTTTCTCTGTGTTCTGTCTTAACAGTAGTTTCTTGTCTTAAGTACAGGTTACACAATAGGACAATCAACTGCTGTCACACATCCATTTCTTTAAAAGCTATCCATAGTTTCTTATGACCTATACAATCAGGGCTTTGCTATAATGTGTGAAGCACAGGCTGATTTTCTTTTGAAATCCTTCACTGCATTATGTAACACATGTTTACAATATGGTTCCTAGAGACTTTTCCATTCCTGAACCCAGCTTGGATATCTGACAATTCTCACTCCATATAGGGTAAAAGTCTTTGTTTTAGAATTTTGAGCATGACTTTGTTTGCATGGGACATTAATGCAGTGGACCTGCAGGTACTGGAGATTGTAATGTTTTCAGTCTGTGGGCCATTCTTTTTTTTTCCAAATTTGTTGAAAGATTTTAGTTAGACATAGGATAGATTCTGTGCCTGGGGACTGAGTAGCTCTATTGGTATGCCATCTCTTCCTCATAGTTTATTTCTTCCAAGTGCTCTGAGTGCAGCTTTCACTTCACTTTCTAAAATCAGGAGTTCATCTTCATATGATTCTTCCTTGAATGACTCTGCCAACCATTCATGATGTTATATAATTCTTCTGTGTATTGTTTCCACCGTCTTTTTATTTCTGCTTGGTCAAGCAATGTGTTCCCCTGCTGGTCATATAGCATCCCTACTCTTGGTTTAAATTTCCTTTTGCTTTCTCAGTTCTTGTGGAAGAGGTCTCTTATTCTTCCTTTTTGTCATCATCTTCTATTTCTTTGCATTGATTACTATAGTAGTTTTCCTTGTCTCTGAACACAGGTTGTTGAACAGTTGCGTTCAGGATTCTGACACTACTACTGTCACCTTTTATTTTTGCTTCTCGTAAGTCCTTGACTGCTTGAAAACTTTCATCTGTTGTTCATTGAAGTTCCTCTTTCTCTTTGGTTACAGGTAGTGTCTTTTTGCATTCTTTCCTGACTATGTCCCTGGCTTCAGTCCAGAGTTTTGAGTCCTAAGGCTTAATAATGTTAAGGCTTAATAATGCAAACCTATTTTTCACATTATCTTTAAATTTTATGGGGATGTTCTTCAGGTTGTGTTTCAACATGACAGCTGGTTTAGTGTTCTTCTTTAGCTTTACTCTAATTTTTGCAATTAGTAGTTCATAGTCTGTGCCTCAATCTGCTCCTGGTCTTACTTTGTTTTTGTGTTGTTAGTTTTATTAAATTTATTACTCAAAAAATTTTATGAAGGTACAGAAGAGAGAAAATCCTTATAGAAAACAGTTACATAGCATCAATAGACATATATCTCAAAATGACATAACATATTGTTGAGTGTTGCTGCCCAAGACAGCTCTGTCTGTTCCTGTCTGAAGGGTTAATGTGTTCTTGTTTACTTCGCTGGTGTTACTATGGAAATGCAGCTCCAAGCAGTTCCCAGCACTGAGGCTGAGATAAGCATCTCTCAGAGTTTCTCACAGGTCGGTCCCATAACAAAATGGTAGTGTTTAGACTAGCAAAGTTCTGTTCTCATGTAACCAAAGTTGTTACTAGTGTGTTTAAAAAGTGCTGCCTGCAGTGGTAGAGTTTCTTCTATTCTATGCTGTGTTACTCTGTTCTGTCTCTGTTCTTTTGCGCTCCTGTTCTGACATGGATATCACCTAGCTGCACTGCTCAATATGTAATCCAGCTTTGCTTTCAATAAACGACATAGTTTTTAGACAAACTGGTTGGCCTCATTCTCCGGCAGATTTTTTCCTGGGACTTAACAAGTTTTGGTTCTTGTTTTTAAGCACAGCTACACTGTGGGTCATGCTAGCATCACAGCATGCCCCCTTCATCTACCAACACATATACTCTCTACTACAATTTAACTCTTATATAGTTCCCTTAACTATCATTTAACACTTTAACATTTAGCTATCATTTTAATTAATATTAATTATATGTCACCACAAATGATATTTTGTAGTCTTATGTCCTCTCCAGTCCTATGAATTCTTTCCCTTTTCCTCCTCCACCCCCCATTTCCCTCCTACTCCCAACCTCAAGAAGTGAATGATTATCTATCTAGTCATTACCTTCTTAATAAAACTTATATTTTATCCTTGTATGCCTGTTATTTTCCTATCGTGGTTTATCTTCCTTCAGGGCTATCAATTATATGCATTTTCATATAATAATACATAAATCTTAATCATAATACTTATTCATAGGTTACCAATATGTTAACTTATTCCATCATGCTTAAAAAAAATTTTCATTCCATAATTTCCTCCATTAACCACAACTTTCTAATTAGTCAAAATTTTCCATATATAAAGTTGCCTTTTTACCCCAGTAAGATTCCCATAGAGGAGATACAATATTCCATGCATTTTTTAATTGATTCACAGACCTATCCATCATAGAAATCATTTATTTTATCTAGTTCTGCCATTTTGTGCAATTTGACTATCCAGTCCTCTATTTTGGGAGTCCAGGGATGTTTCCACATTTGTGCATAACTTATCCTCGCAGCTGTAACCATGTACAGTAATATCCTTTTTTCTATTATTTTGATTCAATTAAGTCAAAGAATCTATCATGTTTAAGAAATACATCTCTGGAGACAGAGGGAATTTAATCTTAAATGTCTCAGAGACTATGTCATGGATCTTTTTCCAGAATTTTTTTGCCTCTTCACAGTTCCACCATAGGTGGGAAAAGGTTCCCTTTTCCTTACATTTCCAACAGGTATCTTTTCCCTGACCTTGTCTTGGATAGTTGAGATGGCGCCAAATACAATTTATGAATAATTTTATAATAATTCTCCCTTAAACTGGCTGGTTTCATCAGAATCCATGTCTGAGTCCATACTTTCTTCCATTGTTCTAATGTAATTGGGTGACTAATACTCTGTGCCCACTTTACCATGCTTCCTCTAACTGTATTCTGTTCCATTTCCAAGGCAATTAAGATCTTATATATTTTCCCCACTTTATGATCTACATCTGGTTTAAGTAGCTTGATGAATTCCTTTTCTTCAATTTCAAACCCATCCATCTTCTTATCCATTTTGTACTTTTCCAATAGTTGTCTTCGTAATAACCAATGTGTAGTAATTCCTAGTTCCTTAAGTTCCTCTATCGATTTAAATTGTTTAGTTCCTTCCCAACAGTTCAATATATCTTTCCACCTATCTTTTCTGGGTACTTAAAGCTTCGTGAACTGATACCCACAAGAGAATTTTTAAGTAGAATCTCCTCTTATATTTTAGCCAGACTCTTAACAGAGCTCTTCTTATAAAATGATTTGTAAATTCTCTATCTACTTTGGCCTTGTCATACCAAATGTATGCATATCTGCCAAAGTATATACTCTCCTCTTCTAATTGCAGCATTCTTGGATCTCTCAGCATAATCCATTCTATTACGCATTCCAAACAATTAGCATAATAATAAAGCTTTAAATTAGGGAATCCCAATCCTCCTCTCCCTTTAATATCTGTTAAATATTTTTGCTTTATTCTGGATTTCCTTCCTTTCCATACATATTTAATTAGATCTTTATTCCATTCTTTAAAGGGAACATCATTTGTTAATGTGGGAAGATTCTGAAAAAGAAAATTCATCTTAGGTAGAACATTCATTTTAATAGCTATCCACTCTAACAATGACAATTCCAATTTTTTTTCCATTTTTCCATTTCCTGTTTTCCTTCCATTTTTTTAATAGTTATTGTCAAATAAATCAGAATTGTTCTTTGTAATAATTATACCCAAGTATTTCACTACCACAAGGTTAGTTCTTTCCCCTAATTCTTGTTCCTCCTTCTTTGGTATGTTTTTAATAATTATACTAGGTTTTTTTCTATTTATTTTAAATCCTGAGAGTTCACTGAATTCATTTAAGATTTCCAATATTATTTACACTATTCAAGGGATCTTCTAATGTTATAACTAAATCCAAGTTTTATTCTGAAGAGAGAATGGAGCCTCTCCAGCATCTGCTTCCAATTATGTGGTCTATTTGATTTCTGTATTGACCATAAGGTGATGATCCATACATATAGTTGCTTTTTGGGTTACCTGAATAATGTGTTTCCAATGAACAAATGGTTAGCCTCACAAAATTCAGTCAGATGGTCTTATGCTTCATTTCTTGATCCTAGGACAAATTTTCTTACAGTCTGATTCTGCTATGCTTCTTGATAGGATGGAGGGAATCCTTATTGAGTTTACGCTTTTGGTTTGTGATCAGTTACCTTCTGGATTCCAGCATAGAATTTTTCAGTTACTTCTTCTTCTGTAGCTGTAATTGGAGCATAAACTTGGGTTAAGGTTATATTGATGGGCTTTCCCTAAAGTCTTAATGAATACAAATCTGTTATTCTTTAATGTTTTGTCGACATTCGGAACATAAAAATGAGATTCTGTAAAGAGAATTTTGTTTTGTTTTGTTTTTAATATAGGCCATTCTACATACTGTTTAGACTGTCCTAAGGAAACAAGGGAGAAATCATGAGGAACCACCAGTGAGCAAGCTACTCCTCACTTTCGTTGCTGGGAAGCTGGGAGATTTCTTACTCTAAGAAACCAATAGAATAACTTTGGTGGCTGTTTCCCAGACTCAACTGTTTAGACACATAAAGAATTTCCACAGGGAGTAGATGTGTTCATGTGCTGCAGCAGAAAGTAGTACATGGCTGTCAGCGCGGGCTGAGGTCAAGCAGGGGCCGGGCCAAGGCAGCCGGCAGCCGTGTCCCAAGCAGACCTTCGGGAGGGCGGCCACAAGCAAGTGGCCAGTAACTAAGGATCGCCTTAACAGCAGGCACACAACAGAAAAGAACGACGGGTTGCCTCACCCTAAACACAAAGCGGTTGCAGCACCAGAATGCAGGGAAGAGTCGCGGGGAAGCCACACAGTAGCTCACAGGCACGGACCGGACGGGGCCAAGGCACGGGCGACAGACGCACGGGTAGCCGACAGTTGTTGCTCCGTGCCTTGCCCATCCCCGCGCCTGCCTAAAAAGGCCAGCAGCTCGGCCCGCAGCCAATCCGGGCGGAGCGCATGGCTGAGCTCGCAGCTGAGCTACAGCTGGGAGCTCCCCGCCTCCAGGTGTTTCTCCTGGAGACGCTGGGAGTGGCGGCTGGCCTCCTTGGCTCGCCGCCGCTGCAGGAACGTCGGCGGCGGGGCGGTTGCCTCGGCCGAGGCCTCCTCGCGAGTAGGCGGAGCCCCGGGATCGGGTCCGGGACCCGCCTCCTCCCGCGGCGCCGCGTCCGCCACGCCCCGCGGCCCGGGAGCCAGGCCGGCAGCCTCCGCAGCGGCGGGCCCTCCCGCGTCGTCCGCAGCAGTCTCCGTCCGGCGGGATGGGCCCTCGCCGGGATCGTCGTCCGCCGCGGCGTCCCAGCGGCCCCCCCAGCAGCGGAGCCCTCCGCGATGGCCGCGGGGCCACCGCCGCCGCCGATCGCGGCCCCCGACGGGTCTGGATCCGCGTCCTCCTCCTCAGAGGTAAGACCGGCATTGGCCTTCGCGGCGCCCGCCGGCGCGGCCGCACCTGGGGCCCTGACAATGGCCTTTTCCCAGACGTTCAAGTCATGTTAAGTCTTCCATGGAAAACTGAGGTTCTTCTCACTATAATTCCAAGTGATAAGGAAAACATGAGCTAGGGAAGGGTAATGTGGGGAAGGATAATGGAGAGTAGAGTCAAACACAGACCTTGGATTTCAAGAAAGCTGCTTTTAACAAGCTCAAGAAAATATTAGATAGAATCCCATTAGATAGAATCCCATGGTTAGAAAACTGAGTGGAGTACCTCAGGGATCTGTCCCAACTCTATTACTTTTCAACATTTTTATCAGTGCCTTAGATTGTGGGATGGAAGGAATCTTCACTGAGTTTATAGATAACAAACTGGAAGGGGTGGAGAACACATTGGAAGACAGGAAGAGCATTTAGAAGGATCTAATAAATTAGAAAATTGGGCTGAAAATAATAAAATAAAATTCAATAGAGATGACTGCAACATTCTACATTTAGGCCACAAAAATCAAATACACAAGTGTAGGATAGAGGATACTTGGCTCAGCAGTACTATGTGTGGAGAGGATTTTGGGATTATTGTTGATTGTAAATTAAATGTGAGCCAGCAGTATGATATAAATGCTATCTTAGCCTGAATTAATAGAACCATGATAGTCAGTGTGATGTAGTGGTTTCAGGATTTGATCATGGCACTGGAGGCCAGGGTTCAATTCCCTACTCAGTCATGGAAACCCACTGGGTAATCATGGGTGTGTAACACATTTTAAGCTCTAAAAACTTCATGATAAGTTCATCTTAGAGTTGCCATAAGTCAGAAATAATTTGAAGACACACAACAACAATAGAACCACAGTTTCCAAGTCAAAAGGAGTAATAATCCCACTATATTCTGCACTTATAAGGCATCATCTAGAGCAGTGGTTCTCAACCTTCCTAATGCCATGACCCTTTAATGCAGTTCCTCATGTTGTGGTGACCCCCAACCATAAAATTATTTTCGTTGCTACTTCATAACTGTAATTTTGCTACTGCTATGAATCATAATGTAAATATCTGATATTTAGTCCACCATAAATGAAATAAAGTTTGAAGATTTGGTTTCACTGCATTCAGACTGAATTAAATCTAAAAATACATCTGGCATGGGAATAACACTAGATTTTGTAGGCTTATTCCTTACAATTGATGCAACATTCTTGTTTTTATCAATATCTGAAGTGGCAGTCTCCAGACTGTCCAGTCCCAGAGTTACCAACACCTTTTTCAGCAAATTTTTAAAAGAATCTGAGGAAAATAATCTCACTTTATTATCATTTTCTGCATCCTCCTCCTTGGAAATAGAACCATGTGATTTAGAGTCATTGTCCCCATGAGTATCTGCCAACTCTGGTTCCTCATCACTTTCAGATTCAGTTCAGAGTGTGACAAAGCAGATTCCTCAACTCTAGTCACTTTGGGCCAACAGGTTGACTTTTTTGGTAAATACACACCAGCATCATTTGATTCAGCTTGAATAACTTTTGTATTATCAGGAAAATCACGTGAAAATGAAGGATTCATTGAAGTAGTTTGTTGACTGCTTCAAATTCAATGAATTGTCCAACTTGCAATACATTTTTTAAACTTGTTATGTATTTTGTGAAATCATTTCACTAATATTGTTTGCCTGTTAACATGCACCTCCATTTCTTCAGCAATCATTTGTCTTATCACCTCCCTACTACACTCAGACACATTCCCCTGGGAAGACATTGAGGACAGAGGAGGTTCAAATCTTACTTACTGCTGGCTGAGAGGCGGCCATTCCTCCTGGCAGAGGCTGCTTGCATGCTTGAGTGTGATTGGTTGTGTTGCTGGCGAGCTGGGATTGGTCAGGAGAGCTCCTTCCTCTCTTAGCCCCCTCCCTTGCTTTCTGAACGCATCTTTTCAACATGGCCACTGGAAGTTAAAGGAGCGGTTGGGAGCCCTTCCCTGACCTTAACAGACTTAACTGCATTACCAGGTAATTTTCCTTTCACCTTCTTTTTATTTTATACTACGTATTTTCTGATGGTTTTAGGTGACCCCTGTGAAAGGATCATTCGACCCCCAAAGGGGTCACGACCCACAAGTTGAGAACCACTGATCTAGAGTACAGTGTCTGGTTCTGGGTGCTTCATTTAAGAAAATATGGACAAGTTGAAACAAATTTAGAGAAGATAAACAAGGATGATAAGAGGTGTTGAGAACAAATCATAGGAAAGGTTGAAGGAGCAGGTCTTGTTCTGCTTGGAGAACAGAATACTGAGGGATGACATGATTGTAGTCAAATACCTTAATGACTTTTACAGAGGGGTGGGGGCCTACCTGTTCTCTGCTGCCCCAGACAGTAGGACCAGGTCTAATGGTTTGAAGTTATGGAACAATAAATTTCTATTGAACTTTAGAAGGAAGTCCTTCATAGTAAGAGCAGTTCAGCAATGGAATCAATTGCCTAGAGATGTGGTAGGATCTCTTCTTTTAGACAACTTCAAAAAGAGGCTGGACAGCTACCTGCTGGAGATGCTTTAGCTGAAGATCCTGCACAAGGCAGGTAGTTGGACTCAGTGGCCCATGAAGGCCCTTCAAATTCTATTATTATTATTTTTTGATGCAGTTAATATTTTTTATTGAAAGTTTTCAGATACACTAAAATTCTACAAATACCTATAAAGAAAAAGAAAGCAAAAAAAAAAAGGAAAAGAAAGAATGCAGAAAAAGATGACCTCCATTTTTCCTTTCAACAGTATGTAGCATTCAAATTATGTCAAGCCTCTCTAAATGAAAACCCAATAATTCTCTTTTTTCCATCCCCTATTAGATTATTTCTCCACAGCCAAAGATATTTCCCTTATTCTCAAGGTTGACGTAACTAGCATTCCAGTATCAATTAATATCTTTCCATAAACCTATTGAACATCTAAACCACAATATCATATTATCACATTATTACATCATGATAAGTATTACAGTCAAGCCCTCTACTTTCTTGGGCATTAGGGGCAACTGTGTTTAACACAAAAAAAAAGCACTTGTACTGATGGGTGTACCTGGGCCTTGCTGTGTGCGTATTCCCTTGCTGTTCACTCACTCACTCACTTATGTGGGTAGGAGGAGGTCAAGAGGATGAGATGGGGGAGCATGAAGAAGGAGAAAGTAGATACCTGTTGAGAAGTCTTCCTCCTTTCCTTTCAACACCTCTTGTTCATCGGAGGTCTCCTTGACTTCAGGCTCACCATAGCTTTCTTCCACCATTCATGGTGTCATGCTCCTGCCACAAGACTGAGACAGGGCTCTTTTGAACAGCCATACCCTAGAGACATGAGAAGGACAATACAGCCACTGCAGGCGGGAAAGGGAGAACACAGGCTTCTGGCAGTGTGTATATAGAAAGAGCCTATTAATTAGGCCACATCTGGGTAGAATGCTAAGACTATATAACCAGAGGTCAGAAAGGCAGAAAGCTGCAGGAACCTACTGACTCCATTGGTGATGATAGCCTTGCTTACTACTGCATTCTTCACTCATGTTCTTGGGACCTTGGACCTTTGCCTGGACTATGGATTCTGCTTTTGGACACTTAATCTCTGGACTCTTGGTAAATTCAGTTACTCTATGCTTGCTACAAACCTGGGCTGCTTTAACAAATGCTCTTTAGTAGTGGCTGCTTTCTGCCTGATTACACAGGTGGGAAGCCTGGGCAGGCTACCAGCACAGCACACATGGCCCAAATGATATGCTCCCTGATCATAGAATCATAGAGTTGGAACAGACCACAATGGCCACAGAAACCAACCCCATGTCATGCAGGAACACACACTCAAGACATCACCACCAAAGGCCACACAGCCTCTCTTTAAGAACTTCCAAAGAAAGTGACTCTGACACTCCAAGGCAGCATATTCCACTGTTGAATGGCTCTTATTGTCAGGAAGTTCTTCCTGATGTTTAGGTGAAATCTCTTTTCCTGTAATTTGAATCTATTGCTCTGCATCCCAGTCTCTGGAGCAACAGAAAACAAGCTTGCACCATCTTCAATGTGACATCCCTTCAAATTTTTAAACATGGATATCATTTCACCTCTTAACCTTCTTTTTGTCAGGCTAAACATGTCTAGAACATGGTCTCCAGATCCTTCACCATTTTGGTTTTCTCTTAATCTTGACACTATACTCCTATTGATTCAGCCAAGAATGAAATTAGCTTTCTTAGCTTCCCCATCACACTGTTGACTCATGTTCAGCTTGTGGCCCACTAAGGCTCCTAGATCCCTTTCACACGTACTGTTTTCAATTGATATCTGTGCATTTAATACTTTCTTTCTAAGTGTAGTACTCTACATTTCTCCCTGTTAAAATTCATTTTGTTAGTTTTGGCCCAGTTCTCTAATCTATCAAAGTAATTATAATTGTGGCCCTGTCCTCTGGGTATTAGTCATCCCTTCTAATTTGATGTCATCTGCAACTCTGATGAGCATGACTTCTATTCCATGATCCGAATCATTGATAGAGATGTTGAATAGCACTGGGCCCATTACAGAATCCTGTGGCACTCCACTAATCTCTTCTTTCTAGGATGAAGGAACAAGAAAATGATAGTGTTGCTGCATGGAGATGATGGCCAGTTACTAACAGGGGGCAAAGAAAAGGCAGTACTACTCAACTACATCCTTGCTTCAGCCCCAAAGTTTTCTCCCATAAGGAAAAAAGAACTCAACCTAGAGGGGTGGGGAACAGGTTGGGAAGTGGGGAAAATGAAACACATAATAGATACAGAAGTAGAACAGAAATATTTGGGTACTCTAAATGAATTCAAGTCTCCAGGGCCAGATGAACTATGTCCAAAGATATTAAAAGAACTGGCAGAAGTCATTTCAGAACCATGCACAATAATCTTTGAGAATACTTAGAGAATAGATTGGAGAAGGGCAAATGTTGTTCCCATCTTCAAAAAGAGAAAAAAAGAGGACCCAAATAATTATCACCCAGTTAACCTGCATTAACCTGGAAAGATTTTAGAGCAGATCATTAAACAGACAGCTCACCATTACTTAGAAAGCAAGGCTGTGATCACTAAAAGTCAACATGAGTTTCTCAAAAACAAGTTATGCCAGACTAATCTTATCTCTTTTTATGATAGAGTTACAGGCTTGATAGATGAAAGGAAATGCTGTGGATGTAGCATATCTTGATTTCAGTAAGGCCTTTGACAAAGTTCTCCTGTAGTATTCTTGCAAAGAAGCTAGTAAGATGTGGGCAAGACAGGGCTACTATTAAGTGGATTTGTAATTGCTTGACCAACCAAATTTAAAGAGTGCTCACCAATGGTTTCTCTTCATCCTGGAAAAAAGGGACTAATGGGGTGCCAGAAGGTTCTGTCCTGGGCCCAGTGCTATTCAACATCTTTATCAATGACTTGGATGAAAGAACAGAGGTCATACTGATCAAATTTGCAGATGATACCAAATGGGAGGGGGGGTCTGGCTAATACCCCAGATGGTAGGGTCAAAATTCAAAATGACCTTAACAGATTGGAGAGCTGGATTGAAGTTAACAAAATGAATTTCAACAGAGAGAAATGTAAAGTCTTACACTTGGGCAGAAAGAATTAAATGCACAAATATAGGATGGGAGACACATGGCTGAACAACAGTACATGTGAAAGGGATCTAGAAGTCTGAGTAGACAACAAGCTTAACATGAGTCAGCAATGTGATGCAGCAGTGAAGAAAGCCAATGCGATTCTTGGTTGCATCAACAGGAGTATGGTGTTCCACTAGATAGTGGAAAGCAATAGTACCATTCTATTCTACTTTGGTCAAATCTCATCTAGAATACTGTGTCCAGTTCTGGGCACCTTATTTCACGAAGGGATATTGAAAAGCTGGAAAGTGTCCAGAGGAGGGTGTTACCTTGATTTCTGGGGTCCTTAGTGGGACACCTCAATGTCCTCCAATTAATGAGGAATGAAAATTAACAAGAGCACAAGCAATAGCACTACGAGAGGCAGGGCAACCTAGCGAGATCTTTTAACCCATTTTTTATGGGGTAAGGCTGAGCCAAAAACCATACCAAATTGCTAAATAAATGATTTTATTTAAAAATAAAGACTTGTGCACGTTCGCACTTATGCACTCACTCACACAAGAGCTATTTAGAAATAAAAGAGAGGAAATTGGATAGGGGGCTTTGAAGGAGTGTTGCTGAGGTATACTGCACCTGAAGTCCGGAGGTCCGAGACAGCGGTGGAGAGAGAGAGATGAGGCTCAGCACATGGAGAGCTGAGGGGATAGCTGGATGGAGTGACAGGAAGCCAAGAGCAATCTGGAGCAATCCGAGGAAACGCTCAAAAACTGGGTCTATTTATGGGGGAAAAGGTACCTGGAGGGCTAATCCTATTCTGAAGAGAACAATCAGTGGAGGAGCTAAAACAAAGCTCCAAAATGTCCATGTCCTTTGCTTGATGGGGAGAACAAAGCTCCAATATGTCAAAGATCCTTGCATGATGGGATTTTGCCAGGGCTGTCAAAAGCCACGGCTGTATGCAAATCATTCTCGCTTGATGGGCAGTTTGTCAGAAGCATTAATCCCTTCAAGCCAGCTTCTTGGGGTTGATGACTCTTTTTGTATTTTATGTTTTACCTGGCTGGAGGTCTCCTGGGGTGACATGACTAAGAGGTTACTGGCCTGACCGGGTTTTTCCTGCTTTCGACCATGTCTGCCTACATGTTCATTTGGGGGACCTCTCAAGCACATGGAGATAATTTTCAATATTAAATTGTAGATTCTGGGATAGGGTTATCTACCGCAGTATCAAGGGCAACCAAAATGGTGAAGGGTCTGGAAGACATATCGCATGAGGGAGCTTGGTATGTTTGGGTCTGCGGAAGAAAAGGTTAAGAGGTGACAAGACAGCCATGTTTAAATATTTAAAAGATATCATATTGAAGAGGGAACAGGCTTGTTTTCTACTGCTTGAAAGACCAAGACAAGAAGCAATGGATTCAAACTTTCCTGAATCTCAGGAAAAGAACTTCCTGATAGTTAGAGCTGTTCAGCAGTGGAATACACTGCTTCAGAGTGTGGTGGAGTCACCTTCTGTGAAAGTTTTTAAACAGAGGCTGGACGGCCATTTACTGGGGTGCTTTGAGTGTGCATTCTTGTATGGCAGGGAATTGGAGTGGATGTCTTCTGAGCACCCATTTTTTCCGGGTACTAATCCACCTAACAGTAGCTTTGTCTAACCCACATTTTACTATGTTGTTTGCAAGAATATCATGGAGGACCTTACTGAAATCAAGATACACTACATCCACAGGATTCCCTTCGTCCACCAAGCTTCTAACTCTAAAAGAAAATCAGCATTGCCTACCCACATTTTACTACCTTGTTTGCAAGAATATCTTGGGAGAAATTTCTTGATTTCTGGAGTTATCTCAAAAGGAGTAATTGGAGTAACCATAGCTTTCTTTTGGTCTTCTGAAACGTGCAATTTATCTTGTCTCTCCAAATAAGAGATCATGTTGAATGGTAAAGATCCAGATGAAACCCATGAAAGATTTTCTTTATTTTATCTTGACCTAAAATTCTTTTCCCCTTGAATTGTAGTTCAACAATCTGCTTTCTCTCTTTTTGCCCGCATTTTACTAGCTTCTTTGCAAGAATATCATGGGGAACTTTATCAAAGGCCTTACTGAGGTCAAGATATGCTACATCCACAGCATTCCCTTCATCTTTCAAGCTTGTAACCCTATCATAAAAATAGACAAGATTAGTCTGGCATAACTTATTTCTCAGAAATCCATGCTGGCTTCTAGTGATTACATCATTGCTTTCTAAATAATTACAAACTGATTGTTTAATGATCTGCCCTAGGATCCTTCCTGGAACTGATGTCAGGCTGACGGGCGATAATTATTTGGGTCCTCCTTTTTCCCCTTTTTGAAGATGGGGATGACATTTGCCCACTTCCAGTCTGCTGGGACTTCTCCTGTTCTCCAAGAGTTCAGAAAGATTATTGCAAGTGGTTCAGAAATGACTTCTGCTAGTTCTTTTAATATCCTTGGATGTAGTTCGTCTGGCCCTGGGGAATTAGATTCATCTAGTTTAGCCAGATATTCCTATTCTACTTCTCTACTTATTTTGTGCTGCATTTCCCTCACTTCCTCACCTGCTCCCCACACCCCAGATTGGGTACTTCTACCCTTTTGGGAGAAAACTGAGGCCAAGAAGGTATTGAATAGTTCTGCCTTCTCACTTCCCCCTGTTATTAATTGGTCACCTTCTCCAAGCAGTAATCCTATCATTTCTTAAGAAATACAAGAAAACAGATCTTCTAATCGAGGAGGGGGAAAGGGGGGGGAATTTCTGTTACAAGGATCGCTTTATGATTGAATCAGCCCCTTGGGGATACTCTGATCAGTGGTAGAGGAAGCATCTTTTTTTTCTTTTCTCCTTCATTGAGGACGTCAAAGAGACATTAGTACACTGAGCTTGCTCAACCCTAGTTGAGACAGATAACAGCTGAGCTCAATTAGGTCAAGGCTACCGTCAAGGTTATCTTTCTTATATCTGAGCAGTAAGCTGACGCAAAACATAAGATATAATAGAACTTGGGGAAAAAATGGTGGGGGAAAAAACACATATAGATATAATATCTTTGTCAGGTTTAACCTTGTGTCCGCTCTCTCTTCATTGATTTCCAAACTGATTTGTAATACTTAAAATCACAGAAGCTAGATTAAATTTAAAAATATATACATTAATTACTCAAATCCCATATTCATGTTTATAGCTACTTGAATCATTATTTTATTCATCTACCCTAGTTCAAATTCATTTAAAATTTGATAAATTATAATTAATTCCCTATTGAGATTGACATTAATTGGCATAACCTGACATTGATCTATTTTGAATTATTTGAAGGACATTTAATACTTTTAATACCTCCCATATCAAGGGAAGGTAATGAATTGGTAATTGTAGTTGAGATTGATTTTATAAATAGTTAAAATAAATAAATAATAATAATATATATAATTGGATAGAATATTATAATTTAATAGAGAAACAAATAAATAAATAAGCAATTCATATTTCCATTTAATAAGACATAAGAATTCAAGGGGAGAGAGACTAGGAGAGGGAGGGAAGGTCAAATATAGAATTCAAAGGTAAATAAATAAATAGACAAATAAACACAACATTAAATAGTGGGAAAATCAGAAGAATAAATAAAACACAAGAAGAAGAAGAAAAATACTCCTATTATAAATACTCAAATTATACTAAATGCTCAAATTATACACAGTATAATTTGTCTCAGGAAAAAAAATCAGAAGATAATGGCAACTGGAAAAAGAAAGGCAGGGATAGGAGTGCAGACACAGATACAGACTTTATTTCAGAGGAGACCATCCACAGAAATCAAGACTCCATCTACAGAAAACCAGACAATAGCATCAAATTCTGGATTTGGTATAACAGAAGAAATCAGTACACTAACAATGGAATTTAAGAGTGAAATGAAAGAAACAAAGCAGAAATTAACCAAATAAGGACAGAAATGAAAGCAGACCTTTGAAAAGAATTAGAGACATTTAATAATAAATTGCATAACATTTCAAAAGGGCTAAAATATGTTAAGGAGAAGGTAGGAGAGTTGGAAGAAAGAACATTAAAAGTTGAAACACATACTACAAAATTAGAAGACAGGACAGAACAATTGGAAAGAACAACTTTGTTAATGGATATTAAAAATAGAAATAAATCTATCAAGATAAGAGGATTAAGGGAATCTCCTCAGTAAGATTTATATAATCAATTGATTGACCCCTTGGCACCGTTTATCGGACGAGTACTGGAACAACTGGATTTGGAGGTGGATAGGATTTTTAGAATTAACTCTATGGTAGCGAAAAGAAGAAATATCCCATGAGATATAGTTGTATACTTCCCAAGAGAAAGAGTGAAATATTTGGACTTACAGCGAAGTTATACAAAAAAAAAAAATTGTGGTGGAAGACAATAAATTAAAAATTTACAGAGGTGTCCATCCCTCATTGCTGAAAAAGTGAAGAGATTATAATTTTGTGACACAGTTCTTAAGAAGTCAAGGAATAACATATACGTGGGGAAAAAACAAAAGGCATTTCATTTTTCTTTAATCAGAAGAAAATTGTTCTGTACTCAATAGCCAGAGCTAGAGAATTTTTGAAAAAGCACAAGGAATTTTTGGAAAGAGTGGAAAAAAACAGATCAAAAAGATAACCTGAACAAAGAGATTCCTCAATCCTTTGGAATACCAGGAAGAAAAGAAGAAAAAAGAAAGGGAGAAGATATAGAAGTGGAGAAAGAAGAACTAGAAGAAGAAGAAGAACCAATTTTGATACAAGAATCAGAATTAGAAGAAGAGACTGCATAGCCAATTCCCTTCCCTCATAAAACATAAGGAAACTTAAAATTCTCTCTTGGAAGGTTCACTGACAAAATTCTCCTCATAAAAGAAAGTGTATTTTTCATCAATTGGAAAAATTAAATTTAGATATAATCTCACTCCAAGAAACTCATATTAAAAATAAAGACCTAAAATATATAAGAAATTCCAAATTCAGACAAGCTTTTTTGTCATCACTAGAGAAAAAGAAAAAAGGAATAACCATCTTTGTGAATAATAAATATATAGCAAAGGAAATATTTAAACAGTTTAGGCCAATACATAGCTGTTGAGGTAAACGTAATGGACTTTAAATTAATGATAGTGGCAGTTTATGGCTCTCTAAAAAATAAAGGTGAATTTTATCAAAATTTATTGGAAAAACTACTAGGCTTGGAAAATCATGAATTATTACTAATGGGAGATTGGAATGAGGTCTTAGACCCAAACTTAGTTAGAACCAGTAAAAATATAAAGAGGAGAAAAAAATAAAAATCAAAGAAAGCTCTGAAAATCTTTTTTTAACTTACTTGAATGTCTATCCTTGACCGATCTCTGAAGATATATACAAGATATATACAAGAATCAGAAAAGGAGTATACTTTTTTTCAGAATGCCACAGAACGTGGTCAAGAATAGACATGTTATTTGTCTACATCTATATTAAAAACATTGTAAAGATGGAAATCCTCCCAAGATCCTTTTCAGACCACGGTCCTATACTATTAACATTTCAAAATGGTCCTTCTTCTAAGAAGGGTCAAAAATAAACATTAGAGGACTAATAAATAGAAGATCCTTCAGTGGTGAAAACATGAATTATAGATAAAATGGAGGATTGTATAACTAAGCATAATAAGCATTAATAATATTTAGTATTTGTATAATATTTATATAGAATGTTCATACAGAGATAATGAAATATATGTTTTTTTATACAATCAAAAAAATGGAATATGTCGGGGGAAATATGTATGTGAAAAGTGTGAATTTTAATAAAAAAGTAAAAAAAATCAATATGGGAGGAAAAGATATAATTGGATGCTGAATGATAATCTACTAACAGATGAAACAATCATAGAAGAGGCAAGAATAATTTGGAAAAAGGACAAACAAAACAGATAGTTTGAGAAACTAGCAAAGTAGTTATGAGGGGGTTCTTTATAAACCAACAAGCTTGGCTAACAAAAATTCAGGAAAGGAAAAGAAAATCAGATATGACAAAAATTGCAGGAAAAAGCAAAAGAACTTAAAAGAAACCCACAAGACTGTAATTTACAAAATGAGATTAAAGCCGTAAATAAACAATTTTCATTAATAACAATTAATGAAATAGAGAAAAAGATGAAATTTATGAAACAAGACCGGTCACCTCAGCTCTTATAAAACCCAAAAGCCCAATGTTTCCCAGTTTGCTCCAATCCTACGTCATTATTTTGCACTCCCATCAATTATTGTGAATGCCCAACCATTTTGTAGTAAGTTTCCAGCATTTCACAATGCAAACTTTAAATTTTGCAAGCCAGTCTCAAACTGTGTGGCTTGCCAACTCAGGAGGTTGCCTAATGGTCCCATATTATCTAGCTTACTTCACCGCAATTCTGTGCAACAGTTTCCTGGACTTTTGCTTGCCGACCTCCTTGTTCAGCTGTCCCCTCAAGGTTATGTTACTAATCTATTAAACAAGTCTGCAGCAGTTGTGCAGCACAAACTCTGAATTTAGGAACGCCACAACAACTGTGTAACTGACATTTCTTGTTCACGTGCCTGTCTGACAATGTATGGTTTGTGCCAAAATATTGCTGATTCTACAGCATTCTGGAATGCATAACCTCCATTTTGCCATTTTTTGTGCAGATTATAGGCAGAAGAAGTTTGTATTGCATATCCATGTGTTATGCAGAAGTCTTAGTCTCAAATATTTTAAACGTATTTTTGTTCTGTAATCAAGGTGGCTGGGTTGATCAATCAACCCAAAACCAGTTTTATAACAGGATAAATTTGTAAAAGCATCGTTAATAAAAGACAAAAGTGATTACAGGAAAAGTCTGAATAAATAGAGAGCAGCCTCAGAGGTTGGACGGCCTCATCCTCCACTATCCCACCAAGATTGGATCCCCTGCCCCTGCCACCAAGGTCCCTAGAGGGTGTGTGGGGCATTTTAGGCTGGGAACAGGATTTTTTTTTCTAACAGGAAATCAGTTCTCTTGGGCCAAAAGCAATGGTGGAGGAGCTTAATGTTCCTATATTGCCTCCCACAGCTTTTGGGGGTATTTGTGTGCCCATAATTTTGAAGGGCCATGGGGATGACAAGAACAAGTCATTGAACAAGGAAAACAAACATAGAGATCCCATTTTCTTTCCTTCCTTCCCTGCTTCCTTCCTTCTTTCCTTCCTTCCTTCCTTCCCTGCTCAACAGATTTTTAAGTTTGGATATCTGACTTCTTTCAGACAAGAGAAGGAAAATCATTTTCTGCTGCTCCTTGACTAGACAAAGAAGCAGTTTCACTCTTCTCATAGTTTTGCCGCCCAACCCACGAAATGAAGAGACCACACACAGGGCTTGGGTTGAACTAGGGCAATTTATTAATATGCCTAATTAACATACAATGGTAATGAACTTGAACTTGAACTTGCACTTGAACTTGGTCTTGAACTTCTATCCTAAAAGGGGGGGTCAACAGCATGGGTGGACTAGGGCAAGAGTCAGCTCCCGACCATCTTCCCTAGCCCGTAGGGCGAGATACCGGGCCCCAAAGCCAAGCGCAGAAGGTGGATCAAGACTTTGGCCAGCCCTTGTCTGGAAGGTGAGCCCGAGATCAAGTCCCCCGGGCTCAAGCCAGTGAGGGCTAGTCCCGGGCCCTCCACAAGGATAGACATTATCCTACACCAAAGGGTGCCATAGGTACACACTGAACCCATAGACCCCCCCCTTACCGGCCAGGGTGACTGCAAGTGTGGTTGTGGATACCTATTTAGCACCTGTTTAAGGCACCACCCTGTATAGCCAATTACCCAATCCCCTGGCGCAGTGTAGGGTCGGCGGAAAAAAAAAACCTGAACAGAGGGAAAAAATTCCTACTCGGCCCCGAAGCAACCAGCGAACTTACACTGAAACCATAGGGTGGGAGGGTGGGTCGCAACGATCCGGAGAAAAGAGGCCGAAGGGGAGGCGGGGCAGCCCTAAATAGTGTCTTAAAGCCCCACCTCCTCCCGCCGGTGCTCTCCTCTTCCGGGAGGACGGCAAAGAGTGCCCTCCCCCCTCCACCTGTTGTCATGTGGGCGGTGGGGGGCACATTGCTTCTGTATGTACTAAATTTTATTGATTGTCTTTTGTAGTTTGAACAGGTCTTTCAGAACCTCAGAGAACATATCTTGATTCTTCAAACTTTGAGCTGATTTAAGAACATAAACAACTATGCTGAATCAGACTGAGGAATTATCTGGTTCCATATGCTGTCTACACAGTGGCTAACCATTGCCTATCTGAAGCCCACTAGCACAACATGAATGAAACTTCCCCTATCTCCAGCAAGTGATACACAGAGGCATATTGCATCTGATATTGGATGTGACCTTATAGCTATCCTGACTAGTAGTCATAGATGGGCCCATCCTCCTTGAATGTGTGCAGTTGAATATTCTTCGAAGGATTGGTGACCAACATAGTATTCCAGATTTGGTTAACACCATCAATTTGTATAAGGATAGTATGATATTAGCAGTTTAATTTGTGGCCCTCAAGGAGTTCTTAATGTTTAGGTGGAATCTCTTTTCTTATAGTTTCAATCTACTGCTTTCTGTTCTAGTCCCTGGAGCAGCAGAAAACAGGCTCATTCCATCTTCTGTATGACATCCTTTCAAACACTGCAAGATACTTTTGTCTTTTCAGTCTTATCCAAGGTAAACATAGCCACCTACCTAAGCTGTTCTGCCCTACTGATCTGAGATAATTATACACAGCATTGCAGTCATGCCTCATAAACACAGTACAGTGCAATCCTAACTCAGTGATGTATTTGATGCACTGGTTTAGGAATCAATGGAAACCATCTGTTGTCTGTTGAACTGAACTTATGATGGCATAACTATGTTCTGAAGTGAGAAATCAGCAGAAGAATCTGTTGGGTTAACTGTTATGCTTACTGAGATCAACCATGTGTGTGTACGTGCCTTCAAGTTACCTGTCAAGTTATGGTGATTGTGAATTTCATAGGGTTTTCTTAGGCCAGGAATATCAAAGGTGGTTTTGCCAGTACAGAAACCAAAACAAGGACACAGAAAGCGTACAGTGAGCACCAGATATCTCCACTGCCTCTTCTTTGGTAGGAAAGGGAGAGGCAGACAGACAGAATCTTCAAAGATTAGAGTCTTCAATGGTGGATTCTTGGTGCTTTTTCCCCTGCCTGCCCCTGCCCCAGTTATGCCATGAAGTGATTGGAATACCGTGGGCCTGGGGAACCCTTTATTATGTGTCTCTTATTCACCATTTGTAGGACCCAAATACCCCAAAGGCTGTCTGATAAGAAGCCAAGCAGGGTCAGCTATGGCTAGTACTTGGATGGGAGGCCACCAATTAATTCCAGGTACTGTAGACTATATTTCAGAGAAGGGAACTGGCAAAATGCCCCTAAGTATTCCTTACCGAAGAAAAGAGCCACAGGTGTTAAAACTACAAAGACCTATTTTGCCCTCCTCAATCTGCAGTGAGGCAGAATCAGACAAATTCTGTCATTTAGCTATCTTCTGAAGGCAACAAGCATACCTATCTTCATAAGTTGCTATTTCTAAGCCTCTTTGCAACTGCACCTGCTTCTTTTTTCCTGAAGTTGCTATGGTGACTTTTCAGGTAGCAGCTACTGGGATAAGGTCCCTGGGTGCCTTACAATGATAAAGAGCACAGTATTTTCCTCATCATCTCTTTAGTCAGACTTGTCTTGCTGAGTTTTTTGTGGATTTGTGTGTGTGTTCTTCTTTTTTTTCCCCTTTTATTTCCACAAAAGCACAATTGCTAGGAACAATGTTCCCTAAAACCACCTAATGGATTTTTTGGGGGGTAGGGGGACTCCTGGCTGGATAAGCAACTAGGAAATGGTGACATCAATAAATGTGGACTGCACTGTGTATCTACTTTTTGAAAGGATAGATAGGAAATCTGAGCCTAGAAGTTTTTACCCTGGCAGAGATGGATTCAGAAAATTTGCATAGATTGCCTGTAAGTATAACATAAAATGACAAAATATGGACATGCTAAAGTGGACCTAGAGTAAATAGATATATTCAGTAGTATATTTCTGTATATAAAAAATTTCATTTCTGAAGTTGAAAATTGCAATGAAAATTAAGCAGTTGTGCAAGGATTCCCTTGATTTACTGAAATAATTATGCTTTCCCTGGTCATGGCAAAAAAGCGTGATTTTTGCATGACCTTGTTATTACATCCCCAGCCAATGAAGATTTTCCAACCTCTCCTTCTGTTTGGGAGATTTCAAGAGGCATTATCTACAAACTTTGAAATCTACTTGCTTTCCATATTAAAGTGCTTTGTGCATTAAGCTGGAATAAGATGTGAATGACAGATGCTTACTACTTTGTCTATGTATGTAAGAAGCATTTATGACTTTTTAATACAGCATGCTGTGAAAATAGAAGGGTGACTAACATAACTAAGGGTGACTAAGATGTAAGGGTGCATGCACAGAAGATGGAGAAAGATAGAAAACAATACAATGGAATAGTGAAATTCTATCTTCAGTGAAGGTGGAAGGTTGAAAAACAATCTCTTAAGAGGGATATGGAAGATAAAGACTGTTGTTCATCACTGTGTATAGCTGTAATATGTGACATAAATTTAAATAAGTTTTTTTCTATGTCATTAATCAAGTATAACAAGAGTTATTCAAACATAAAGACAGATTCTTGTCCCAAAGAACTTACTGTCTAGATTTCAACAATGAGAGGACATAAAGACAGAAAAGAGAGGAGCAGTAAAAATATTAAGGAATTAGTGCAAATATTGTTATATATGTAGATTTTGTTTCATTTGGGGAAAAACAGTTTTTGAGGAGGGATTTCAAAAAAGATGTGAGTTAAAAGGTTTCATGTAATAAGGCTGCATATCTCACAATCTATTTCATTATAAAATAGTAGAGGTGAAAGTTGAATGAATATTCTGCTCATTTGCAGGATCCTGCCAAATTAGGCATTCAAAGCAGGATTTATTGTCAAATACATCTATCCCAAGACAATAATTTTTTTCACTCACTGGTCTTCTGTTGTTGGTACAACTTCATTGGAAGCATGATTAAATGAAAATTGTTGCCTTCCAACTCAGGTAAAGGAAGAGGTAGTGTCGTGTTGTGCTCTTTCCATGCCATGTGATTGTATATGGGATGTGGGAAATGTGTATGTATTTAGGATGTGCTGGGAATGATAGCGATGAATGGGAATATAACAGAAAGTTCTAAGAGACTCAAGATGTTGCTAAACTGTCAACATTGTTTGCCAGCTGGAGCAGGCGATTTACTAAGATTAGCCTGTAGGTTATTAGAATAGGTCATGTAGTTAAAATCTCAAAGGAGGAAATTCAAAGGATCAAAGTAATTAATAGAGAGGGGCTAGTGCAACAAAAGAAAACAATCTAGAATTTTTTGAGGGGGAGGCTGAAGCTATAGGAACTACCAATGGCATCATGCATGGATGGTAACAAATTACTGTGTTTTACTATTATAACCAGATGGGTGATGCAGATTGCTGATGTCAGCAACAGTTGTTAAGTTGCTTCTTGTGTTCCAATAAACATCATGGACAGTGGATGTGTGTGTTCTTGAGAGATACAGATTAGCAGGATACGACAGGTAGTTGTTTCAATTTAACCATATACCAAATGTCTTATACATTAAGGTAGCAATGATCTAGATCCAGCTGTTAGGCGATCTGCTAAAACTCCTCCTTCTGCTCATCTTGTTTTTAACTGATAACAAGTTTGTCATATGGAGAACCTCTGCCAGAACATGTACAAATGATCCCTCCATCAGAGGTGCAGTGAGACATTAAAAAAGGTCTCTGATATGCAGATAGTTCTAGACACACAAAGATTAGTCTGGTGTGACTTGTTTTTGAGAAACCCATGTTGACTTTTAGTAATCACGGCATTGTTTTCTAAGTAATTACAAACTGTCTGCTTAATTCTCAGCTCAAGAATCTTTCTGGGTATTGATATCAGGTTGACTGGATGATAATTATTTGAGCCCTCTTTTTTCCCTTTCTGAAGATGAGGACAATATTTGCCATCCTCCAGTCTGCTTGGACTTCTGCTGTTGTCCAAGAATTTTCAAAGATTAATGCCATCAGTTCTGAAATTACTTCTGCCAGTTCTTTTAATATCCTTGGATGTAGTTGATCTAGCCCTGAAGGCTTTAATTCATTTAAAGTAAAGTATTCCTGTACTACTTGCCTACCTATACTGAGCTGCATTTCCCCCACTTCCCTACCTGCTCCTCACCTCTGCAAGTTTGAGTACTTTGTTTGTTTGTTTGGGGAGAAAACTGAGGCAAAGAAAGTGTTGAGTAGTTCTACTTTCTCTCTGCTCCCTGTTAGCACTTGGCCATCTTCACCATGTAGCAGTGCCTTGTTTTTCCTTGTTTGCTGCAGATGTACTTTAAAAAGCCCTTTTTATTGTTTTTAATCTCTCTGGCAAGCTTGAGTTCATTCTATGCTTTAGCTTTTCTGACCTTCCCCCCACATATTCTGGCAATTTGTTTAAATTCCTCTTTGGTGATTTCCCCAGTTTTTCCATTTCTTGAACATGTTTCTTCTAACGTTTAGCTCAGTTGAGAGTTCCTTAGTCACCCATTTTGGTTTCTTCAGACATTTCCCATTTTTCCTCCTTTATGGAACATTTTTAAATTGTCTCTTCAGTATCTCACTTTTAAGAAATTCTCAACCATCATGAACTCCCTTCTCTTCCAGTGTTCTTGACCATGGAATTTCAGCCAGTAATTCCCTACAATTACAGAAAACAGCTTTCTTAAAATCTAGAATGCGTGTCTGGCTACATTTGGCTTCCCCTTCTCACTGAATGACAAATTCCAATACAGCATGGTCGCTCCCACATAAGGATCCAACCTCTTCCATCTCATTAGCATGGTCATCCCTTGGTCAGGATCAGATCTAAAATAGTTGATCCCCTTGTTGCCTCTTCCACCCTGTGGAGAATGAAATTGTCTGCAAGGCAAGTGAGGAATTTGCTGGTCCTTATGCCCTTGGCAGAGTTTGACTTCCAACATAAATCAGGATAGTTGAAATCTCCCATTACTACTACGTCTCTCATTTTTGAATGTGTGGCCATCTGCTCCAGGAAGGCATCATCCAAATCCTCGGTCTGGCTTGGGAGTTTGTAGTAGACTCCCACAATGACACCCCCATTGTTTCTCACCCCATTTATTTAATAAGGCATACTAAGCATACAAAGCAGTTGCTGAATCTACCTTTTCACATCATGCACTTTGGTTTCTCTTGATATAATATTCTCATAATGTCAATTCCCATCGGTGAAATCTTTGTATCTTCCTCCTTCCCAAATTTCCAGTGGTCCCCTAGAAGACTTCATTTGCGTACTTTGATCTAATGCATCTCTGTTGTATTTGTTATTTGTTTATACAGCTTTACAAGGGCCAGATGCCTGTGGATGTCTGCTCCCAGGCTCTCCTCTTTGATCCTCCTTAACTGCTTCCTTTGATATGAAATTCAAGGTTATCCACATTTACAGCTTAGGTATTCTCCAACAGTGTCATGCCCTGCCTTGGAGACTGTGGCACTGAGGAGGAGGATTCTGACTCTGAGGCAGAGGCTTCCCCACAGGCTGAAGTGTCCCCAGAAGCTGGTCCAGAGGGAGTTAATACGCAACAACAACAAGGGCTTGAGCCAGGGGAACAAATAGCCTGTTTAATATATAAATAGCAACTGGTCTCTTTGGCTCTGCAGCCCTGTGCTGTGGAATATGGTTGTCTTGGAACTCTGCCTGTTTGGACTATGGTTCGGCTTTGCCCTTTGGATTTGTTTGCTCTCAGCTGCCTTTCTGTTTGGACATTCCCTGACTCTCATTTCATGTGTAGAAGCTGTGCTGTTTGTGAGTAAATGCCTGCACTGCTGCAGACATGACACCCATACATAATAAATCACTAGTTGATTACTATACTTTAAAATAAGCAATTAACCTGGGTCTCTATTTTAACAGCCTAACTTACAATAAGCTAAGACTAGGAAGAAAACCTATAATAATAATTTTCTGATACAATAATGTCTTATGCATTATCCTGGATGTGTAACACTGTCAATATGTCATAAAGCATAGCTGACATGATGTAACTCCTAAATATTTCACTTTCTTCAGAATCTTAAATGCTGTTTTTGTCATCAATAAACATTGTTGTTCTTTTTTCATATTTTTTTTCAACATAACTGTCTTTTTCTTCTTCAGTTTAAAACCTGCAAGTGCCCCATACTCATTTAACATCTTAAATAAATCTTTTGTGCACTCCAAGAGGTCCTGAAAAAAAAAAGACTTTGTCACTCAAAAAGGACATCAGCAAATGCTCTTAACTTATGCAACTGTTTTGTTATTTTTACTTATTTTTTTCTTCTTGTCTACTAGTTCTAGTTAGCATTTCCAAAATCAATATAAACAACAGGAGTGAAAAGAAACACCCTCTCTTATCCCTTTTTGTATATTAAAATTTAGTTTTACTGTCATTTACCAAATCTGAGCCTTCTGGTCAAAGTAGACTGTTCTAATCCACTTGATAAATTTCTGGCCACAATTCATCATCTTTAGCACTTCAGTCATAAATGTCCAAGGCACATTCTCAAATTCCTTTTAAGCATCTAAAAAATGTAAAGCTGCTTGCTCTTCATAGTGGGCCTTGAAATTTTGAAATGTATGTTACACATCTTGTATTGCCTCTTATCTGGCTTGTAGATAAAAATCCAAACTGATCTTCATGTATTACTATTTCCACTATTTTTTAAGTCTTTCTACTAAAATCAAAATAAATATCTTATAATGAGTACTCAAAAGAGACATTGATGCATAGTTCTTGGCTCCAGACATATCTCTGTTTTCTTTTGCTACTAAAGTTCTGTTTGCATTAGTCCAACTTTCTGGTACATTACCAGTGTCAGCTGAGTCCATCAATCATTGAAATGGCAAATGCAACTGTTCTTCAAAAGCCTTTTGGAATATTGCAAAAAAAAAAATCTGGTTCAGATGCTTTCCCAATTTTTGTTTTTTAAAAACCTCCACTATTTCTGCTACAGTTATTTTCTTATTAAAGCCAACCTGTTCAGAATCTGTGATGGTTGGTAAATTCTGGAAATCTAAATTTGTAACTATCTTCTCTAATGATTGATTTTTTTTCTTTGTAAAGATTTTAAAAAACTCTTTATTTTGTCATAATCTGTCATTTTGTGCTTCCGATCTTTAATGTAAAAAAAATCACCATTTTCTTTCTGTCTTTCCACATTTTGCATACCAACCATCTTCCTGATTTATTTGTAAATTCAAAATACTTTTGCTTAGCATATTTCATCTTCCTTTCTATTTCATGAACCATATTTATAGAAATTTGTTTTTGTAGGATTTTTACTTCCTTCAGCAATGTAGCATTAGATTTTTTTTAATTCTGTTTTTCCCAATCTCATTTAGGATGTCTTGCTGTTTTTGTTACCTTTTCTTTTCAAATCTGAATTTTGTTGTATAAAAAAGCTTTTCATCACAGCTTTGCCTGCATCCCAAACTCCTCCAATCTCTTTAACATTATGCAAAATAACTTTATTTTTAAAAAGTCTCTTTTACCCTTTCAAATCTCTTCATTTTGAGTAATTTCTAATTTATTCTCTAATTGTATTGGTTATAAATCTTTTTCATAGTCACCTATACTGGATTATGATCAGATAAATTTTTTGGCAATATTTCCATAGCGATAGTCATATTAGATGAAGTTTTAGATATTAAAAACACATCAGTTCTTGAAAAGGTTTTGTATATTTCAGAAAAGAAAGTATACGCAAGAGGCTGACCATACTTAAGTCTCCAAATGTCCAGTAGTTCCAAATTATCCATCATCTTTAAAAAAAAATGCTTTAGCAAATTTCCTTGATCGTATTTTTTTCTTCTCCAACAATCTATTGATTCTAGAATGTATGATACCATTAAAGCCTCCCCCAATCCATTTGTCATATAAGAATTCCCATATCCTTTGGTGTAATTTTTAAAAAGACATAAATCCCTGCTGTCAACATTTTTTGTCCATGCAATTGAATTTCCACTCCAATCACATGACCCTATGAATCTTCAAAAACTTTTTCTGGGCCCAGTTTTGTATTTGCATAAATCTCTACCCCTCTTTTCTTCTTATCCAGTGATGATATTTTCCTAATTAGGAACATAACAAATTATTATCCTGTTTTCTAATATGTTTCTTTAATTTTTAAAAATGTTTTTATTAAATACATAAAAATTAAATATATAAAACAACAAATAAAGGTACGTGAAACAACACATAAAGAAAAAAACACACATTCAAAACTGTACATAATTAAGACTAAACTGAACTGCATTAAATAACTAAAGCTACACAACATTAAAGAATTAAGGCTTCCAGACTCTCAGTTGATGGTTATTGTCATGTCTATGGCAGAGCAGGCAGTAATTCACAAACACAGCTCTTACTCACAAGGTGAGAGTCAAAGAATGTCCAAACAGAAAGGCAGCTGAGAGCAAACAAATCCAAAGGTGCAAAT